>RXID01022207.1:713204-1305736 GCA_005019695.1 Trichopus zeylanicus subsp. travancoricus
GTTATGCAAAAATGATCAAGTATTTGTTAGTAAATTTGTTTGAAAATAGAGTTTTTTATTTTTTTAAAAAAGTTAAGATTTTATGTGAAAATTAGATAATAAATCGAGAGTATTTAAATTTATGCAAAAATTAGTTAGTAAATAAAAAAATTGAAGTTATGAAAAAATTAGCTAGTATTTGTTAGTAAATTTATGCAAAAAAGGAGTTTTTTGTTTTTTTTCAAAAATTAAAATTTATGTGAAAATTAGATAGTAAATCGAAAATATTTAAATTTATGCGTGAATTATTTAGTAAGTCGGAAAAATTTGAAGTAATGCAAAAATTAGCTAGTATTTGTTAATAAATTTGTGCGAAAATAGAGTTTTTTTTAAAGTTAAGATTTTGTGTGAAAAATATGTAATAAATTGAGAATATTTAAGTTTATGTGGAACTTAGATAGTAAATCGAGAAATTTTTAAGTTATGCTTAAATTTGCTAGTAAATCGAAAATTTCTTTTGCTTAATTATAGATAAATTTCCTTCTATCACAATTTGTACTACTGTCACTGGTCTTCCACTATTGTTGTTGCTATTATTCATTTGCTTCTATTGCTTTTCTGTTGTTCCTATTCTTGTTTTGCTATTGTTGTTGTTGTGTTAGACATGACTCCTAACCAAAGCATACAACAATCTACTCATGATGACAATATCGCATGTCAACACTAAGAATTAGTGGATGCAGGTCTTCAAAAAGTTTGTTGCAAATTGTGTGGTCGTGTATTTTATTTTAAAATTACAAGATTAAAAGAGCATTTAGGAGAAGTAACCAGCTCAATCCAAACTTGTGAGAAGGTTCCAAATGAAATGAGATAAACATTTTGTGCAATAGTACAAAGTGACAGAGAACATAGAAAAAGAATAAGGTTAAAAAATTATGTTTCAAACAGAAACTTATCAGACACTATAATCTAGATCTCGAACAAGTTTCTGATGATAAAGACGATGATAATTCAAAAAGTAATTTGTAAGAATCGAAGATTGTATGAGAACACTTAATATGATGCTGGCTCTTTTGAGACAGTTCATTATCACCAAACTACTAGTTCAGAGAATAATGTACATAACGATACACAGCTGCTCCTTGGGGAGTCAAAGGAGATTTCTATTTTTCTGATATCGAGTCTATCAGTATTTCTCCTATTGACCCATTTCTATTGAAACCAAGAGACGATACTCAATTAAATTTAAGGATAACATTAAGTGGTCTTTGGAAAGCAAAACAATGGTTGGATAAGGTAACATCCAAATTTTTTTTATAACCATGTTCCATTTCATTTAGCAAATGGAGGTTACTATCATGAAATGATACGTGCCGCTCAAGAGGTTGGTCCTGGAGTTCCTCTACTAAATGCCTATGAGATTTTTGAAAAGTATTTAGATTTTAAAATTGAAGAGATATCTGCTTTTATACAGACCTTTCATAAATATTAGGATAAATTTGGGTGCATCTTAATATGTGATGGATGGAAAACACAAAATAGTAAATGTTTGATAAATTTTTTAGTATATTATTCTGAAGGGACCGTTTTCTTAAAGTCAGTCGATATATCAAAAGAGCCGAAGACTGTTAATTTCTTATACCATTTGATTAACAGTGTCATTAAGAAGATTGATGAATCAAGAGTAGTATATATTGTAACTGATAATCCAACTCCATTGGTATATACTGGGAAGAAGTTAATTCAAAAAAGAAAATATCTTTTCTAGACACTTTGTACAATATACTCTATTGACTTAATATTGAAGGATATGGGTAAGGATCTTGATATTAAAAAAGTTATTGAGAAAGGTCAGAACTTGATATTATTTATTTATAACCATTCTTGGTGTTTTGAACTAATGAGAAAAGAAATATGGATCGAGAGATTATCAAACTAAGCATTACTCGATTTGCTACACATTTATCCTTTTGGATTTTCTGTATACCCATCAACAGGCGCTGAAGAGATTATTTACCAATGAAGAATATGACAAACATTATTTGAAATTGAAATGGTTAGAGAAAATTCTTTCTAAATAATTCTATAATTAAGTCTTGAACAAGCAATTTTGGGAATCGGTTGAAAATATAATCAGAATCTTCAGTTTATTAGTTAAAATGTTGTGAATTATTGACTCATATGATCATTTGCATATGAGATTCTTATATGAAGCAATAGAATAAGCAAAATTGTAAATAAGGTAACATATAAGAATAATTGAATTCCGCAAATGGGAGAAAATTATCTATTATCGTTTGGACAAAACATTATCTAGGAACATTCATACTACAGGTAATTGAGTATAATATTATTCTATAGCGCTTTAGTAAGTTACAACGATAATATTATTAATTGACACTTAATTATATTGTAGGATACTTTTTGAATCTAATTTTTTGATATGCAGATGATATCAACAATAGCAATGCGCTTCTCAAAGCATTACATAACGTAATTGAGGGAATGGAGCCAGATATGAGAACTAGAATATTGGCATTGTACGAGATATATTCTAAATCATTCATTTATATTTTTCACACAATTTACAAAGTTTTTAACTTGAGTACATTCATTAAATAGGTAAATGACTTCAAAAATAAAGTTAAAGACTTCGACATATGACAAGAAATTATAGCTCTTAGGAGTAATACTCTCGATATATTTGATATTTAAGAATGATACATATTTATTAATTTAAATAATATTAATTTTTTATATTTTTTTATAAATTACAGCTAGATGGTGGAGTATTTATGGTTGATATACAACATCTAATCTTGCAAAGATAACAATTAGAATTTTAAGTCAAAATTTTTCAAGTTCATAATGCGAGAGGAATTGGACAACTTTTAGATTGATTCACACGAAGACGAGAAACAGACTTAAAATGAAAAAATTAGATAAACTTATTTTCTGTCATTATAACATATGTTTAAGAGTCTGAAATTTACAAAGAGGAACATCATCAGAGGATGGGATAATCAACTTGTTTGCCATAATTGAATATGATGATCCTCTAACAGAATGGATTTGAGAAACAGAATAATCTGTATTAAATCATCCTCAAATACGAGAAGCTATTCTTTGTCTTTTAGAAGAAGAATTGGAAGAGAAAGTTGATAGAATAGAGAATATTATTGATACTAATGATAATAGCAATGGTGGTGCAGCTTGTGAGGCCAATTTTTGACAATCGCAATATGACGACTCGTCTTCATCTTTTTCAAGGCATAAAGGAAATGAGTTTTTCGACTCTAATTTATATAGTAGTTATTGACCACAATATCAATATCATTCGTATGGTGGACAAGATGACAATTAAGATCCAACAGATAGTATGAATTTAGTTACTATAACAGATATCATAGTAGGATATCTTCTTTTAATCAAGGATATTATCAGTTAATACAGGAATCCCCATCAATGGATAGTATATATTCCACATTATTTGATTCAGGACATATCACTTCGTACTACCCGCATGTTGAGTAATAGTATAGATCACAACTCCCTCGTACTGATAAAGATAGTGATAGAGAACACCAATCTCTTCAAGGTCCACCTCAAAATAGCATGTAATTTTAAATCGTGGTTTATGCTACATATAATATGATATTTTTATTATTATGTTAAATTGATATGCTTGGTGTTATGTATGTAGTTGATATGCATATGGTATTGTGGTAATTTTATGACTTTATAATTCAATATTTTTATGGTTTATTTTGCACTAAATAATTTTTTTACTTTGTTATCATATTTTGTTGTAGGATTTTTTTCTAAATATTTATTATCATCTATTTTATATTTTTGAATCCCGATGATTATATAATGTTTCTTTCAAAACAGATAATGGTGAATATTGATGATTATATTACAATTCTAAACCAAATTACATTTGAAGTAGGAAAAATAATTATATCTATTTTTCACCAAAAACTTATATTCTGTTGTAAAATAATTCATTTTCAACTTATGATATACTTGGATAAGTTTTAATTGAACAAACATTAAAAAATTGTGAAAGAGTAAATGATCAAATTTATCATGTCTCTTAATAAAATCCACTTAATGCTATCAATCATCGTCTTATTCTAATTACTTTTGAGCACTTCGCATAATATGATATTTATTTTTTATGAGTTATTAAACTACTTTTACTATGCATTGTGAATGAATAAAGTTATCATTTTTTATTTTAGACTTTCAATGTATGGTTATACTTCAAAACTACTATCATAAGATCGTCCAAGACTGGTTATTCTTGTTCGTATGCCTACAAACACTCATCTTGATCGTCCAAGTATTAAATTTGTAATTTTACACTCAGATATTCCAAACTTAATTGATGATGATTATGATGATGATTAATTGTATTACATTATAATTACTATTTTATGTATATGACAAATATATTTTAATAATAAGTTAAATTTGCTAATATTACTTTTAATTTTGAAACATATTCAGATTATTTTATGTGAACTTTTTATTTTTTATACAATCATATACTAAATCATAGACTATACAACTGATTAATTATAAAAATTAATTAAAATTATATTTACTATTATGATAAATTATTAATGATTTTTTTATATTTTTTATAATTTTTTGAAAAGTTTTAAAAAATTTATCATATTTTTAATTTAAAGTTAAAATATTATCAAAATATAATTAAAATTTAATCAATATGTAATTAATAATTAAAGAAAATATTTATACCCAAATCGAAATAAAATCAAAATAGACCGATTTTAATTGATGAAAAAATAAATATCGAAATTGAAACTTTAAAACCTTTGGCGCAAAGACTCACGGCTAGACCAGGGTATAGCAGGTCAGATCGAGTCTGCCACGGTATTGATTAGCAAACAGCAAGAACCGGCGCCTAATAATTGTTGGAGTCGAGTCGGGTCACGTCGGAGAGTTGGATGGCTAGTGGCCTCTTCTTCCTCTTCGCCAGATCTCCGTCGTCCTTGTCGTTGGCGAAGCCGGAGTCGACATCCGGACGACTGACGAGGCGGGCCTTCGTTTGCCGGCGTCCGGGAAGATGATCACGCAGGCGAAGCTGGTCGAGCAGTTTGAGGGACTACCAGATCCGATCCCAGCACAAATGGGGGGCTCTATCCTTCTTCTACCCCAAGCCCCTGATCGCCGCCAGGTTTCTTCTCCGTAACTCCAATCCTATGATCGATCTGTCGATTTCCATATTCCAATCGTGAATTCCGATCTTATGTGTGGATTGGATTGTTCTGCGTGGTTGAAATATTTTTATACGTGTTGTTTCGGAATTCTCTTTCCTTTGCTCGAGTTTGGATGGGATTCAAAGTGAATTATGTTTTAGGATGAATAAGATTTTGATTGGAAGACGTGAAAGGGAGCAAACTACGCACTGTTTTATTGGATATTGGAATTCTGCGTTAAGTATGGAAAAGCATGAAGAGGGTTGACTGTTTTGCTGAACTTTTGATCAAATGGCTCTGCTGCATGTGTTTTGATACCTTAGTTTGCGAAGTGTTTAATATTCTTGGTTTAACTATTTGGAGAAGAGGGTACTTCCCCTTACGAATGTGCTGAGATAATAGTTATCAGACTTAATTTTCCATCATTAAAAATTCCTTGATTGTTTGCCAATCCCCCATATTTACCAAGATATAAGGTTGATCAGTGAACGTGATTGCTCGTAACAAAGTAGTAGCTGGCAAGCTGGCATGTTTGGAGCAGAGTAAACTGAACTAAGGATTCTATGTCTCTCAACTATATTGAAGGTGTTCCTCAGACCTATTTTGTGAATTCCTTCCTGGTGCCAAATTCACTGGGATGCTTGCTATTGTCACACATGGTAATTTCCTTGTATAAGTATCTGCTATGGTAGCATCTAAGACCTCAAATCATTGTCCATAAGCTTCTTAGTAGTTAGTAGTTGTTCCTTAATAATGTTTACATTAAGAATGATTTCTCATTATATTATTTTGTTATGGCAATAAAGATATGTTACTAGAGCCATGTCCTGTTAGACAATCTCACTAACAAAGTCAACTATATCTGTATGCATATGCTACCAGCCTGACTTGGATTTGCTTTCTTCCATTTGTAGTACACTCATTTCTTTTGACTTTTTCTATTAGAAAAATATATCTTTAACTATGGCATGCATTCTGCACATTCCAAATCTGTGAACTGCTTCTGTTATATGTTTTGAATGTATTGGTGTGCAATGCTTCCTTATAATACATAACTGGAGCTAGGCAATGCCTTAGCCAGTCGGTAGTTGGAATGCTGAACATGGAGGTAGAAGTGCCTAGGAATAGTCAGTTTACCTGGTTTAGTATTCTTTTTGAAAGTCTTCCTAGTCATGATCTCATCAAACATAAAATGCTATCCCTTTGATAACTTTCTGTTCAGGCCCTCACATTGGAGGAAGAAAGAAGCCAATGCAAACTTTCTGTTCAGGCCCTTACATTGGAGGAAGAAAGAAGCCAATGCAATCAAGCTAGAATGTTGAATGTGAATTGTTTTTGTGATATGCTTTAAGAATTTTATGGATTTTAGAAAATCTGCAAGGTCAGGCTTTGCATCAAACTGTTTGGAATTATAGTAGATGATATGGTATTGCTAAGTGAATGCTTTATTTTCAATTATGCTTTCAAATGATCATAAACCTTGGGCATGTTCATTAAAATTCTTCTTATAAACTAACTTTTCATGGATCACTCTTACAATGAAGATGGTTTGTATTTGCAGGCAGGATGTCATTGTGGCCCTTTCATGGGCCTTATTGTTTTGTTTATTCGTGATTTCTTCCCCATTGACACTTTATTTCAGACACCTTAAGACTTCTTTGTTATAATTTGTTTTGTGGTTCTTCTTCCTACTGTCCTAAAAGTTTCTAGGTAAAGGAAGCTGGCAAAGAAAAGAGAAAGAAGAATGCCCTTACCTCTGTCAATGTGAACATCATGAGAGATGTTTTTTAATTTTTAATTGAGGGTTACTCCAAATGAGGGGAATTAACCACTGATAAACTTTTTGTTGCTTTAAAGCTACGACACAAAAAAATTAGTCTGTTTACTATACTTAATGATGGTTGTATGAGTTATGTGTATGCTTAATCTCTCTATTCAATCTTTGAAGTTTGTACAGGAATGTGCTATCTTAAACATATCTTACTGCTTATGGGGGGAATATACATGGAATATTTTACAGAACTGTTGCTCATTGACAATATCTTCTTCTCATTTTCTGACACTCCTGTACAGAGTTTGGTGAACGTTCCCTTTGCAAAGTTTATGCTCTTGAAGAAAATTGATGGTTAACCTTCTATATACATCACACTTAATTCGTCCGATTATACTGTCGCTTTTGCTGGATCTATAATTCTCTGTTATTGTTTTGAGTTAGCTAATTTGTTACATGTATCAAAACATTTATAGGGGGCAAGTTTAACATCTTTTGTCTAATTAGTAACTCATGCAGAAATACATCAGATTGATACTTCATCCAAGACTGTATGAATCTTTCTCATGGACAAATCAGGATTCAGTGCTTGAATCCATCGGAAATTTGGTCGATTCTGTATAAATAAGATGAGTAAAATCATGTAAAAACATCTTATTTTATCTTGATTAGGAAAATTGAATGATTAATTAGGTTCACTTGTACAGAAGAATTTCTGTAGCTCATAAGATCTAAACTGAAATGTCATTGATTTTTTGGATCTCTTTCTCTTCATGTATCCAACAAAAATCATGTTGGTTTGATACTTACAGAGTGATGGGCTCCTTGCTGATATCGCAAAAGTTAAAAACCAAGCTATATATTCAAAGTTTAGTAGTTCAGAACTTGTTGAGTTTTGTGAGGTTGCATCCCCGTCTCGGGTCTTGCCATTTATCAAGGGTTGTCTTAAGGTTCTGTAGTTTTTATCTGGTCTATTTAAATCTTTTGTTGCACTTCTGGACCCCCCAACAATACTAATAGATCCATCATTGGTATAACCTTGTAACAATATGAAATCGTCATATATGTGCATTTCCAGAAGGAGCAATATTAAATGCCTCAAGTTGAATGTCGACCCATGATTTCATGTGCATTGTTCTCTTCAAATGTGGTCCTGATTTGTTGTCAGAAGAATTTGAAAACCACATACTCTTTGGTTCTGTCCTTATTTTGCTTAGATGGATAGGAAGTGACATGTAGAAGTCACTGGGAGTATCACTCTCTTTTCTGCACTTTGGAATTAACTTTGTTTGGCACATGGAGTGAATGATTGAAGCATGCAACTTGACTTATCTTTTTGACAAGGCCTTTGCTCCTGAGATCCAAAGCATGATGTGTCATTGGGTAAAACAAGTTAAACTACAAGGTTCTGTACCCAAAAAGTAGACTAAAATAACAACTTCAAACTTGCAAGCTTATATTGATCTTTATGTTTCACTACAAGGTTATGGTACTTTGCTTGGCCCCTCTGTATAAATTAAACTAGCCTGTGACGAGGAATGTAGCTCAAATCTGTCCACCGTGCTCTTTCTACCTGTCTTTGTACTTGTGTAAATTATTTAGAAATCTATGAGTAGTTCCATCTTGTTTTAATTCCATTTTACAAGGATTTTATGCATTTTCTTTCATCTGTTGAAACTTTGTAGTGTTCACCACACCATATCTTTTACTCAGGATTGTTCTGTTATTGAGATCACTGTGAGATCTAAGTACATGAACACAGTTTTGTTCTCGCATGTTCTCACCTGAGAGAACACTTGGATATTTCATCACCAAATTCCTGCACATGGACCACACTTAGGTTTACTGATGAGTATTCTTCCATTAAGATCATATTCATCTCTTATAGTCTTCACCTGTCACTTTCATGCCAAGAGACCTTTCCTCAGTTGAAGTTGGCCATCTTCTTTAATAGTCAACTAGAGTTTCCTTTTGTGGAAAAGTTGCAAAGGAATCTATGGGTATAAACTATGTTACTTTTAAGTAGCGGCTGATGAGATTGCAGTTAGTGTTTCTGTGACGTAGGCCCCAATTTGTCCAGTTTTTTTGAATGTATTGAAGATCACCCCTCCTTTAATTTCCGAAACCAGTACTAATTATGTTTTCCCCAGTTCCTTTTGTGTTTGAATTAGACGTCCAATAAATGCCTTTGCAGGCAAGAAATTGGAGCTAATTGATGCAGTCGCCAACTCAGAGTAAAGCAGGAGGTAATGGAGCCTTTTTGATCCTTCCATCCCCTTTTTTGCTGTGGCTTCTCGACTTTGATACTGGCTCTTCAATCTTCGTGTTAATGTGTTCATACAGAGGAGCTTATGCTGGTCTTTATTATGATAATCTAACATGTTTGCAAGCAGTTGAATTAGTCTATCATTATCTTATTTGTATACAGATGATTGTAGACATGGAAGTGTCTACCGCAAGAGCCACTAGGGAAATTGGAAACGGACTCAAAAAGTCTGGACTAAATCTCAGTGGTTTTCGGCATGTGACTCATGATACATGTTCAGCTGCTGCAGTCCGACTCTTCCATTTTTGAGATAAAAACCAAGTCAAAAGTAGTGGCTTGCTCAAAAGGCATAATTCCTTCTACGACTCCAATGGCTTGGAGTGTGCTAATCTGAGGACCACGTCTCCTTCCCCCCCCGAATTGCGCTGCTTTTTCCTCCTTACTTCGTGGGCAATGATGCTGGCCTTGACCAGGCGCGCTTTCGCACGAGTGCCCATGTTTTGCAAGGAAGAGAGAGAAATTATCGCAAAAAGCTGAACAATACCAGGAGATGCCTCTATCTTCGCCCACACATGGTTCATTATCACTGTATGGTTAGAAAAAAAGGAGGCCTTTGTTCTCTAACTGTATAAATCTGTCTCTAAACTCATCATTCAAAGGGAAACGGAGATTCTCTGCTTGTCGTCAGGCCAAGAGTACACTTCCAGCACAATTTATATACGCTTGTGGAGACGGCAGCAAACTTCTCATTCTCTAACCTGCTCTCCTATGCGATATTGAGTGAATTCTCGGAATATCTAATAAAATTTGGTCATATAAGTGTCGAAACAAATTTTGATTGTCGAAACACCAAATAATTAGTACTCTCAATTTCTAGGTAACTATTTTGTAATACATTATCTTTAACATAAAAGAACAAGTTAAAGAATATGCATTTTGCCTCTGTTTGATCATTTACTTAATATTTTTCTTATAATTGGCAATCTAATTTTATAAATTGATATCTTTAAACTAATATTTTAATAATATAATGTATTATCTTATAATTTTAAGAAGTTTTCGTTTGAATGCCGAAATGGTTTGCTTAAGACATTTTGGATATCTGTCGTTTAACAACAGATAAGAGAGAGATTAGGAGTTTGAATGGTAAAGCATCTCTCAGCATGGGAGATTAGAGCACAAGTGAGAAGTTGAGTTACCAAAATGGGCCATGATAATACTGCTTTAAGGAAAATGAATTGTCGAACGAGCTCACGAACGAGGACAAGGGAGACGTCCACTTCCGAAATCCACGGTGCGATGTAGCGGGCCTCTACGAAAATGATCAGCTGAGGAGTCAAACATGTGGCCATTATTTTTTTTGCAACATCTCGTCCATTCCGACGAGTTACGATTTGCATTGTTTGTCCATGCTGCAAGGCTTCCATTTCATCCTCGCTCATTTCACCGGATTTGTCCCGCATGTACTATTTTCCAAATCATAACAAGGATTCCTCGTGCTGGCGTCTGTGCCTCTTTCCTCCGAATAGAACATTTTCACCCAAAGAAAAAAAATGAGAATTGAAGTGATTTAATGCGGGCTTCCCTTCTTCAAATCATCAAGCTAATCTCCGCAAAATCTCATACACTGTTCGGATGCACGCTGATTTCATGTATTGGCGCCCAACTAACTATTAAAGGGGGAGCAGCTTCTACAGGGCATGGCGCTGTACATGTTGAGACAGATTCTCCACATCATCCTTGTTGTTCTTGTGGCCCGCATCATAACTACAACCCAATTATTGTTTAGGGCTAATGAGAATGTCTCGCTGCCGAAATGCTGCTCCTATAATTATAAAATTGACCAATTTTTAAATATAATTATAGTTTAAAAAATAAAAATGTAACGCTCAAGATAAATATTTTAAAAAATTAATACTATCCATATACTCTAGTACTGTTAAGTATTGTCTAATAGCATCAAGTACTAGTGCTATTAAGTATTCATACTTAATTCAAACGGAGCCTGAGTATTTAGGCTCCAACTCTATTAGACGGGAAATTGGGTCGTGTCTAGGTTATTATTAATGATAATATTTATGAGTAATATGTAATATTGCACGCAAATATATGCAAAAATATATTTTTTATATATTCTTATCGGAAGACCGAAAAACTGTTTAGAGTCATTTGATTTAAATTATCTCAATTTATTCGTAATTAATTAATCACGTTTTTAAATTAAATTAAATTAAAAAATTTATTATAAATTGTGATTGTTTTGTTTGTCAATTACCAATCAAATGGACTCGTAAATTTTAAGATGTAATCGACAACAAGTATGGCGAGGTGGTGATGCGCCGACAGAAAATTTTCCTCTATTATGCTTATTATATTTATTAATTAAAGAACGCTTAATTTTATTTTATTTTTCCAGAAGCCCAAAATGCGATGGCGACGGCGGGAAATGCGTCTTCGATGCAGATAAAAGTGAGGGTGCTGGGGCGGTGGCCGTGGTGGTCCCCCGGCTGTTGAGATCGGTCGCCCTCGGGCTCGGCCAATAATAATCAAGGTTTCATAACTTGGTATCGGTTTCGGTTTCGGAACCCAGAAAAACCGATACGTTTCGGTCGTTTCGGCCGTTTCGATTTCAGTTTCCATCGTTTCAGTTTCGGTCGAAAATTTTTTTTAAATTATTAATTGGGTGTTAGACCAGAGTTTGACTATATTTTGACTGTATTTTGACTTCAAATTAAAAATACGATAAAATATTAGAAAAAATTTGAAAAAATTTGAAAAATTAGGAATAAATTTATACTTAATTTTACCATAATATTAAATATTATTTAAACTAATTAAAATTAATTTTGATAGTTAGTTACTGATACAGTTTATTTTTAATATATATTAATGTATTAAAAAAACATACAAGAAATAATATGAATATGATTAAAAGTTAAAAATTAATATAAGTACATTTAACTTTTCATTAAAATGTACTTCACACATACATAATTTATAAATTCTAAAATAATACAACTAATCATCATAATCATCATCAATTGAGTTTGGAACATCTAGGTGTAAAATTACAAATTCAACACCTTGATGATCCGAACGAATATTTATAGACATATGAGTCAGAACAACTAGCTTTACCCGATCTCATGGCCGGCGCGAGGTCCCCCCTTCCCTTAAAAAGGCCGCTGTATCGGGACACGCTGGCGCACGTGTGTCCCGCCACGCACGGCAATCATTTGGCTGGACGCGTGTCGCTCTTGAGGCCCTCCACACCCGCACGGGCAGTTGGTCGGGATCGGATGGTCTCAATCCGCTCCGCGCTATTTATCTGTGAAGCTTTATTTTTTTTTTCAATTAAATCTGATCGAATGTAACGCGGATAAAAGGCACAAAGCACGACAAGTTGAAGGGTATATTTGCAGAGTTCCGGTTCTATTGATTTTTTTGACCTACTTAAATTTATTTTTTAATCAATTTTATGGAAAAACATCAACATTAATAATGAAATGATCAAAATTAGATTAATATTAAAAAAAATTTTAAACTTACATAATCGTATTTGAATGTGTGTCAATTTATTAATAAATATTTAAAATAACTTAGTTGAATTTGTAATTAGTTTGTATGATTATTTTGTAATAATACTATTGTTAATCTCAAATTTCACTAATCCTAAATGATTTTTGTTGTTTCTATTTAATTCTAATCGAAAAGAGTCCTTTTACTTTTTTCAGCCGATTCTCTCCTGTGCTAAACCGAAAAAAAACTATCCATTTAATATTTATTGAAGAAAAGCCTCGGATGTTCAAATTAATGATTTAGAAATTCTCCTCAAAATGAAAGTCAAAATAAAGGATAAAAATTAAAGAGAGATTTTTCTAGATTCGTAATTAAATTCCCTTGTCTCTTTCCTATAATTATGTGGGTGATTTGATTTTATTTTTGGAGACAAACTCAACCACTATTTATAAACGGATTAATTTAAGATGTTTGAGAAAATTTACTTGATGCTTTGCACCACGATTGGACAGATTTTGCTGGACAAGGAAAGGTGATATAAAGAGATAAAATGAAAAAAAATAATTATCGCCGAAAATATCTGTTCTTTTGGATGATACATGGACTAGTGAGCGAGGGAGATAATATTATGAAGTGTATCGAGACGCTGCGGTCGGATCTACTCGAACCTCTCGCTCGGGTTGAGATGTGCGAGCCGAACTGTGGGTGTGTCAAACTCGATTTCGGTTCGGGTGAACTTTCGACCCGGTTCAATCTTTCAATTTGACTCGATAGTTTACCTCCGCACCCCAGTTTCCAAGCTTTTTTTATTTTAACAAAAGGAAACGTTAAACGAAGGTTTTAAATTTTGATTTTGGTTTCAGTTTTGACATATAGTGAAACCGATATATTTCGGCCATTTCGATTTTAGTTTTAGTCGTTTTGATTTCAATCGAAAGATTTTTTTTAATTATTAATTATGTGTTGATCAGAATTTGACTATATTTTAGCTGTATTTTGACTTCAAATTAAAAATAAAATAAAATATTGAAATTTTTATAAAAATTTAAAAATTACGAAAGAATTTATAATTAATTTTACCATAATATTAAATATTATTTTAATTAATTAAAATTAATTTTGATAATTAATCACTGATATAGTATATTTTATATATATTATTATTAAAAAATATACGAGAAATAATATAAATATGATTAAAAGTTAAAAATTAACATAAGTAAATTTAATTTATTATTAAAATATACTTGACACATATATAATTTATTAATTATAACATAATACAACTAATCACTATCATTATTATAATCATCATCAGTTGAGTTTGAAATATCTAGATGTGGAATTATGAATTCAATACCTAAACAATCAAAATAAACATTTTATAGACATATGAGCCAGAACAACTAGCTCTGCGCGATCATGTGACAATAATTCACATGGGGGTAAGGCCGATACAAATTTTTTTTTGCTTTGTTTTCGGTGGAACGATCATATACGCATGCACGTAAACAGAACAATCAACGCGTTTTAATCAAAATCATTTCCATTTTAGTTACAATTAAAATATTTTTTTATTTATTAATTATATTTTGACCAAAATTTAACTTTATTTTAATTATTTTTAACTTCAAATTTTAAAAATTATAATATGTTTAAAAATTTTTAAAATAATGAACAATTACGTGAATAGTATCATATACGTGAACAGTATCTAGCAGTGACCGGCGAGGGTATCGGAACCGGGGTAGTGCCAGTGCTGGTACGGGTGTGAGGCTAGCCCCAACTCGTGAGAGCATAGACCAAGCCGGTGAGGGCGTGAGATGAGCAAGAGAGCGGCGGCAGGCTGGCGAGCGCACGGGGGTCAGTCCGAGCGCCCAACTGGTGAGCCCCGCTCAAGCAAGTGCACAGGTACGGCTGCCAAAGACCGGCTTGAGGGCACGGGTGTGGGCTCAAACACGAAGCCGGCACGAGCTGGCCGTGTGAACTCCCCGAGCGCTGTGCTAGGCCCACCTGCTCTGCGCTCGCTGAAATTCTAAACTACAACAAATCTAACCTATGACACCGGGCGAAAGTGTGTCGTTTTAACGAAATAATTCGATTTAAGCCGAGATTTAAAATCTTGCGTGAAACTCAGATGGTCGGCGAAGTATTGCTGGGCAGACAAGTGGGAGCACGAGATGGAAACGGTTGGGTTTCGGTGGAAATTTAAAAACTTGCATTAAACTCAGATGGTCGGCGAAGTATTGTGTTGCGGAAAATATCGATGTCCACCACAATTCACGATATAGAGGAAGAATAGAAAAGAGGAAAAGATAGCACACAAGAAATATATTTTGGGAAGACGATCCAGAGAATATTGTATTGACGAGAAGAGAAAGAGAAGATTACAACGATGGAGACGAAATTCCAATATCACCAATTCTCACAAAAGACTAAGTAGTCTGACCGTCACAAGACGTATTGAGAGTATTGATCTATATATATATATATATATCTCTCTTGAAACCCTTACATCAATGGTGTATTTATAGATGTGGCCTAATAATGTTTGAGTCAAAGTAGAAGACTGACTCAAATAAGACTTCTACTAATTTAAGACTTCTAGTAGAAGATAAATCTAGATAAGAATTAGACCCATTAAATAATTTCCTAATATAATTAAGGCTAACCGGAAAATCCGGATTTGAGACACCATAAAGCCAACAATCTCCACCTTGGCTCGAATCATCTTATTCTCTGAATTTGAATCTTCAATAGATGTCTTTGTCATTACCTCTTGGGATAGGATCAATGACCTTGGAAATTGATCAAGTTCAAACAGATCTTGAACTTATCAATTGGAATCACCTTCGTCAACATATCTGCAGGATTTCTTGAAGTATGAATCTTTTGTAAATAAATCTCACCGTCTTCAATAATGTCCCGAATAAAATGAAATCGGACATCTATATGCTTTGATCTGGCATGGTACATTTGGTTCTTCGCAAGGTGTATGGCGCTCTGACTGTCGTAAAAAATAGGAAAAACATGTTGAGAAAAACCAATTTCACTTGCCAAACCTTTTAGCCATAGAGCTTCTTTGACGGCTTCTGTAGCTGCCATATACTCAGACTCTATTGTAGATAATGCTACAGTTGATTGTAAGGTACACCTCCAACTAATAGGTCCTCCACAAAGAGTGAAAAGATAACCAGTGAGGGATCGGCGTCGATCAAGGTCTCCAGCATAGTCTGAATCGACGTAGCCAATAATTTTGGCCTCTTGCACTGTGTTTTTGTCGAAACATAAACCAATATTAAGAGTACCTTTGATATATCTCAATAGCCATTTCACGGCCAGCCAATGCTCTTTTTCTTGATTTGTCATGTAACGACTAACAACGCTGACTGCTTGTGCAATATCAAGTCTTGTGCATATCATAGCATACATTAGACTTCCAACAGCACTTGAAAATGGGATGTTCTCCATGTATGCATGCTCTTCATCTGTAGAAGGACATTGTTGAGCTGAAAGCTTAAAGTGAGATGCCAAAGGAGTACTGACGGATTTTGAATTCTGCATGTGAAAACGAGAAATAATCCTCTCGAGATACTTACTTTGTTTGAGCCATAATTTTTCATGCTTTCGATCTCGATCAATCTCCATACCGAGAATCTTCCTTGCAGCACCTAAATCTTTCATCTCAAATTCCTTTTTCATTTTAAACTTTAAATCATTCAGTAGATATATGTCTTGAGTAGCGATAAGCATATCATCAACATAAAGAAGTAATATAATAAACGAGTTATTGGCATGCATATTAAAATAAACACAGCAATCATGTTTGCAGTGAATGAAATCTTGTCCCAGCATAAAACTGTCAAACCTTTTATACCATTGCCTTGGAGACTGTTTCAAATCATAAAGTGATTTGTTCAACTTGCAGACAAAATTTTCCTTGCCTTCTTGGATGAACCCTTCATGCTGTTGCATAAAAATTTGTTCTTCTAATTCTCCATGCAGAAAGGCAGTTTTGACATCAAGCTGTTCTAACTCAAGATTATGAAAAGCAACTAAAGTAAGTAGAAAACGAATAGATGTGTAACCACAGGAGAGAAAATTTCATTAAAGTCAATACCCTCCTTTTGTGAATACCCTTTTGTAACTAAACGAGCCTTGAATTTAACACCATCTATCTTAGAGAAATCCTCTTTCTTTCGAAATACCCACTTGCAACTAATTGCTCTTTTACCTTCTGGTAATTTCACCAGATCCCAAGTATGGTTCTTTTGAAGAGAATCCATCTCTTCATTCATAGCAGCTTGCCACTAAGAAGAATTCTTATCCTGCACTACTTCTTTATAGGAAGAAGGATCACCATTGTCAGTAACTAAAGTAAAAGCTACCATATCTTCAAAACCATACCTCTCAGGTGGCTTTATTTTTCTTTGAGATCTTCGAAGTGGAGACTTTTCAGAAACTTGATTCTTAGAATTTTCTTGAGAGTTGGGCATATCCTGAATATCTTCTTCTGAAGGAACTACATACTCCACCACCACTTGCATTATATCATTAGGATCTTTCTTGAGAGATTTTAGCATAACACTTTCATTAAATACTATGTCTCTCTCAATAATTACATTTGAAATAGTAGGATCCCACAAACGATAGCCTTTGACACCTTTGGCATAACCCAGGAAAATACACTTTTTGGAACGTGCATCTAACTTATCCTTGACAACATGCACATAAGCAGGGCAACCAAAAATCTTTAAAAAAGAATAATTTGCAGGATGACCAGTCCATACCTCTTCAGGAGTCTTGCAATTAATGGCTGTTTGAGGAGAGCAATTCACAATGAAGCATGCTGTATTGATTGCTTCTGCCCAAAAATCTTTATCAAGATTAGCTGTACTGAGCATACTACGTGCTTTCTCCAACAAGGTTTTGTTCATCCTTTCAGCCATACCATTTTGTTGAGGTTTTCCTGGGATGGTAAAGTGACGTTTGATGCCTTCAGCTTCACAGAATTTGAGAAATTCTGTTGATTTGTACTCTCCGCCATTATCACTTCTGAGGTATTTGATTTTTCTACCAGTCCTTTTTTCAACTGAAGTTTTCCACCGTTTGAAAACAGAAAACACTTCGGCTTTGTGATGCAAAAAATAAATCCACACTTTTCTGGAAAAGTCATCAATAAAACTGACAAGATAACGAGCACCGGATTTTGATGGAATAGGAGAGCACCACACATCAGAATAAATATAATCAATTAAGCCTTTAGTGCAATGAATACTGGTGTTAAACTTTACCTTAGATTGTTTACCATAGAGGCAATGCTCGCAGAAATCCAATTTACATGAGTTGAGGCCTTTCAGTAATTTTCTTTTGTTGAGCTCACTTAAACCTTGCTCACTTATATGACCGAGACGTATATGCCATAAGTGGGTCATATCAGAAGAAGAGGCCTGAGAAATTGCTGCTCCACCTGCAACGATTTTTCCTACTAACTCATACAAATTTTCATGCTTTAGGCCCTTCATCACTATCAATAAGCCTTTAGCAACCTTAAGAACTCCACCTTCAGCAGAATACTTATAACCAGCAGAATCCAAAGCACCCAAAGAGATCAAATTCTTTTTCAAATCAGGAACATGTCTGACATCAGTAAGAGTTCTAATAATATTATCAAACATCTTAATTTTGAGTGTTCCAATTCCAACAGTTTTGCATGGATTATTATTACCCATCAAAACTAAACCACCATCATAAGGCGTGTAGTTTTCAAACCAATCCTTATTAGGACACATGTGATAAGAACAACCAGAATCAAGAATCCAAATATCATGGTAATGATCAAAATTAGAACTAATAGAGAGAACGTTACCAAAATTATCATCAGAACTTCCTTCAACAACTGACACTTGTTCTTTGGCTTTCTCTTTAAATTGAGATTCTCTTTCTTTCTTTGCTTTGAGCTTCCAACAATCTTTAATTGCATGTCCCATCTTCTTACAATACCTGTAATTTATTTCTTTGGATTTGCATCTAGAACGACCTGTCCTTGATCTTTCTTTGGTACGACCTCTGACAATTAATGCTTCTGAGTGTGACACATCCCCTCCAATTTTTTTCAAATATTCATTAGATAGAAGGGCAGCAGAAATATCGTCAAATTTCAAATCCTTTTCATACATAAGAGTAGTTTTAAGATTCTCAAGAGAAGGAGATAATGACGATAATAAAATAATTGCCTTGTCTTCATCTTTAATTTTAACATCAATGCTTAACAATTGAGAGACAAGTTTATTGAAAGCATTAAGATGATCAACTATATTCGTACCTTCTGTCATTCAAAAATTGAAGAGCTTCTACTTTAAATAAACTCGATTTGAGATAGACTTACTCATATACTGTTTCTCCAGCTTTTTCCATAACTCTAAAGGTGATGTTTCATCAAGAAACGTATAGAGTACCTCATCGGTAAGACTGAGGATGATTGTGCTATGTGCGCTAGCCTTCTGATTTTCCCAGACACTTTTGATGACATCTTCAGGCTTGACGTCCTCCAATGTGTGTCTCAACCCTTGTTGAGTAAGAATTGCACGAACTCTTGCTTGCCAAATAGGAAATCCTTGCTTTCCATTGAATTTCTCTATATCAAACTTCGTAGTAGACATATTGAACCAAGCTCTGATGCCACTTGTTGCGAAAAATATCGATGTCCACCACAATTCACGATATAGAGGAAGAACAGAAAAGAGGAAAAGATAGCACACAAGAGATATATTTTGGGAAGACGATCCAGAGAATATTGTATTGATGAGAAGAGAAAGAGAAGATTACAACGATGGAGACGAAACTCCAATATCACCAACTCTCACAAAAGACTAAGTAGCCTGACCGTCACAAAACGTATTGAGAGTATTGATCTATATATATATATATCTCTCTCTCTCTTGAAACCCTTACATCAATGGTGTATTTATAGATGTGGCCTAATGATGTTTGAGTCAAAGTAGAAGACTGACTCAAATAAGACTTCTACTAATTTAAGACTTCTAATAGAAGATAAATTTAGATAAAGATTAGATCTATTAAATAATTTTCTAATATAATTAAGGCTAATCGAAAAATCCGAATTCGAGACATAATAAAACCAACAGTATTGCTGGGCAGGGGAGTCGGAGCATGAGTCCCGAGAGAAAAGACATGTGGATAGACTTCGACACCGGGAATACGCTTCATGTGTCGGATGACGTGGGGAGTTCCCCGTTACTTATGTCTGTAGACGACGCAACAAAATTCAATGAAACAATTTGATCCCTATCTTCTTTTTAATTGTCATTTTAAACATTGTACGGAGTAGCCGCCGAGTTGCTCCACCTCGTTGTCTTCGCACTATTTTGGACCTGGTCAACCGCTGAATCAAGTCAATATGAAATGTAGTCGATTGCTCGCATTTGGGTTATGCTCAGTAATGCCCAGATTTTCTCGATTAGAGAGCTCTCTTTTTCAGTTTGATAGGTAGAATTATCAAATTAATATTATAACCCTCGAAAATATTTTTTATAGCACACCATCTCTTTATTGAATTTTAATTAATTTTAAATCAAAAATTTTATTTTTATCCTTCAATTAATTTTTATTTAAATATTTTATTTTTTTATTTTAATTGTTCGATGAAAAAAATGGGAATGAGAGCAGTTGAAGGAGAATCGAAGGACAGCGATCGGATCGGAGAGGACAACAGGGAAAGCACTAGCCATGCCAAATGAGGGGTTGAGGAGACAGGAGGAGGATAATTAACATAAGACATATTAATAAAACAAATAAATAAATGATGAATGGTTTAACTAAGAATTGGCTCAAGAGTAAGATAGAAAATTTTTGACCTAAAATTTAATTAAAATTCAATCATAAATTATAAGTTATAAAATTAGAAAAATATTAAGATCACGAGAGTTCCTTATAAATAAAGGATATTTTAGAAGTTAAATAAAAAAAATCTCCATTTTAAATATAATTAATTTGTTTTTTAAATTAATAAATATCTAACTAAAGACAGACGAGAAACTAGATTTTTCATTAGCCACACTAAGTGGGCGAGCATGTGCAGAGTGATATATAAAACGGGGCGCGTATCATTAGCCGACACTAATTGTGCCAACCAAAGAGCCGAAAAGGAGCCACAATTAATTAAGTCCTCAATTGCTTTGATTGATCCTCTGGACGAAGCCCTTTCTTGGCTTTCTGTTGTTGTGGGTGTCTTGTCTTTAGCTAATTGTCCATTAATTAAGTCATGCATCAGGACTCCTCCGCAATCATATGTGTCTTGAAAGCTAAAAAAAGGCTTCACAGAGGAATTTGATTAGTAGTTTTAGTATCAAGTTTAACTGCAATGATGTGGATTAGATAATGCACATATTTATTTGGATTTAATTATGATGATACACTGAAATAGAGATATCTAAATTAACAAATTAAATTACCCAAGTCAAAGATTTAAAATTGTCTTCTGAATTGTATCATTGATGGAATTAATTAAAATCTTAAAATAAATCTATATATAGAATATATATATATATATATATATATATATATATAAGTAGGTGATTTTGGAATGCTTGTTGACCTTAGTTCGGTGGCTTTTGCTAAGTGAGCTCGATTTGGTGAGCTCAAATGACCTCCGTATGTTCAGTACCTTTGGCTTGGTGATCTCAGTTCGATGATCTCAATCCAGTGATTTCGGCTCAATGACCTCAAAAGACTCAGTGACTTCAACTCAGTGGCCTTGGTCCAAAAATTTCTATTCGATGATCTCGGTAGGTTCAGTAACCTTGGCTCAGTAACTTCAGAATATTTGATAACCTCGATTTGGCGAACTTAGTAGGTTTAGTAATCTCTTCTTGGTGATCTCAATTTGGTGATCTCGGTAGATTCAGTAACCTCGATTCAATGACTTCGATTTTGACAATTTATCCAACAGAACAAGTATTTATGGACACATATCCATCAAAGTTTCGGTCCTTAAAAATCCCGAATTTACAATAATCGATTATGAGAAATTCGATAAAATTAGGATTGAAATTACGAAGTTCAAAAAATATCCAACCACCTTCTTAGTCTATAAATAACGTCTTAATTGTAGAGGTAAAAGAGAAGACACCAAATTTCTGATTTCACTTTCATTATTAGGGCTATACTAATTTGAACATTGGTCATCGTCGGAGAGTTTTTGATAATTTTTTTATCATTTTTTTTCCTTCCGGATTAACAAAAGGACGATCAAATGAATTAAGTTCTCAAAAAAAAAATCTTAAATTGAAATGGAAGGCAAACCGAATTCCATGAACAAATTCAATCGGAAAAAATCACACAGGATAGGCCCAAGTCTGATTGGTATATGTTTCTCTGCAAAAACCACCGTACAAGTCATGCGACCTGATAGAATTTGGTGTGAGCTCTGTCGTAAAAGATCGCAGATCGGATGAAGTACGTAGTTGGCAATCCACAAAATGCGATTTATCGTTTCCACAGTGAAGGTAATCGAAGAGACTTGGATGATAAAAGTCTTGGCTGATAGCGGTCACACCTGTTCTTTGCTCAAGAGCAGATACCACCAAGATTCCGCCATGTCCTTCTGTGTATCAGCACAAATTACGAAACCAGAAACATGTGAGACAAAGCCAGCGAGAAGATTCCAATCGACCACACTGTCTAGAAAAGTTTAGCATTGTAACCCCTGTTATCTTTCTAATAAGCCACAAACCCCCCGTGTCTTGCCAAATGAGAAAATGTAGGAGTGCTTTTGCTATTTTGCCAGTTTTAGTTAGAAAGGAAAGCACTTCTTCAAAGCTACAAAGATCTCATCTGCTCTCTTCCTACTCGTCTCCTTCATATGAGCTATAGAAACCAAGAGCTTTGATATTTCTGTTTCCCTCCATGCCTTTAAACTTAGAGCTCCTCCTATTGCTTTCTTCTGCTCTTCTACTTGTTCTCTTCTTTATCAATCCCATCACATGGCAAAGAAGAAAGCCGAAGCTCCCGCCGGGCCGCTCCGGCTGGCCTTTCGTCGGAGAAACCTTTTCGTATCTCAAGCCCCACCAGGCCACCTCCATAGGCCGGTTCATGAACCAACACATAGCAAGGTAACACGAAAAAGCTCTCCTTCTATTTAACAGGGAGTAATGTTAGTATGTCGTAGTTCTCATATGATCACGTTTTTAGATATGGAAAGATTTATAGATCAAATCTCTTCGGCGAGCCGACGATAGTCTCTGCCGACGCAGGCCTGAACCGGTTCGTTTTACAGAACGAAGGGAGGCTGTTTGAGTGTAGCTATCCAAAGAGCATTGGAGGAATACTAGGAAAGTGGTCTATGTTAGTGTTGGTGGGAGAGATGCACAGAGATATGAGGATGATCTCTCTCAACTTCATGAGCAACGTGAGGCTTCGGCTTCATCTTCTCCCCGAGGTTGAGCGACATACGCTGCTTGTTCTCGGATCTTGGAAGGGAGGCTCGCCGTTCTCTGCTCAAGAGGAAGCCAAGAAGGTATACATACTTTGTTTGCTCGTGTTCTATTTCTGTTGAGAATAGAAACCAAGACTTGAGATATGTGGATCGGTGAGCAGTTCACTTTCAATTTGATGGCGAAGAATATCATGAGTCTGGATCCAGGGGATCCCGAAACCGAGAAGCTGCGGCGAGAGTACATCACCTTCATGAAGGGAGTGGTGTCTGCTCCTCTGAATTTTCCTGGAACCCCATATTGGAAGGCCCTAAAGGTGAGTAAATTCGTCCCAAGTAGTCTTGTTCATAGAATATGTAGCGCATCAACAGGCTTTGATCTTAGAAAATAATCTTTCTGAAGAGAAACATGAGTTTCTGACACAACATACTATTGCTCTATGGCCACATTGAAAAATTCTTGGTTCCGTGCTATTTAATAAATGGAAAGCTAGATGCCCCACCTAATTATTAATCATGATTGCGAAGGTTGGTTATGATTTTTTTTTTTTTTTTTCTCTTCTTTTTCCCGGATCATTGCTTTTTGCCCGTTCCGTTATGGCGCCAGCCCCCATATCAACTATCACAGCAAATTCGTTAATCATTTCATCATCTGTTAAAACTTTTTTGACTTCTCATTAGTTCAGCAGTGCAAGAGCAAATATTAGTTCTAGTGACGCTGCTGTCATGCATTACAGTCGAGATCCAGCATCCTTAACGTCATAGAGAGGAAAATGGATGAAAGAATTCAAAAGTTCAGAGAATCAAAGGAGAAACAAGAGGAAGATGACTTGCTTGGTTGGGCTCTGAATCAGTCCAATCTGTCCAAAGAACAGATCCTCGACTTGTTGCTCAGCCTTCTCTTCGCTGGCCACGAAACTTCGTCGATGGCCCTGGCCTTGGCCATCTTTTTCCTCGAAGGCTGCCCGAAGGCCGTCCAAGAATTGCGGGTATCAATTGAAGACATCTTTAGTGATTCTTACTTAATTAAACTTTTAATATGTTACATGTACTTACAAAAAATCATGCAACTGTTTGCGTAGGCTGAGCACAAGGAGATCGCTATAAACAAGAAGGAAAGAGGAGAGATTGGACTTAACTGGGATGACTACAAGCAAATGGAGTTCAGCCAATGTGTAAGACGTCCATGTTCACTGAAACTTCAAGGTACTTAAAGATGTGACTAAAATTTGACTTATGTATTATACATTTGGTTCATTAAGGTAATAAATGAGACGCTTCGGTTAGGCAATGTCGTCAAGTTTGTACATAGAAAAGCTCTACGAGATGTTCAATACAAACGTAAGCTTGATTTGCTGCATCCTTATCAGTTATTAGAGAACATGGAAAACCAGATTTGTCATACCTTATAATGTTTGTTTTCTTTTAATAGAATATGAAATTCCATGTGGATGGAAGGTGCTACCAGCATTTGCAGCGGTTCACTTGGATCCCTCTCTGCATAGCGATCCGCAGGAGTTCGATCCATGGAGATGGCAGGTTAGTCCTTTTGTATAACAGCAATTCACTGTATTGGTGTATATCAATACCAACCGACGAGATGTTCACCTCTCATACAGAGGCGAAAATCGTACTGCCCGATACTTCAAACCTCGATTGCGACCCATCTTTCATGGGGTAATAAATTCGTACAAACACGATGACATCATGAAATCACTGATAGGCTTTCTGATTCATGTGCCCACATATGCATTCAGGCCAAGCACAACGTTAGTTTTGCCCCTAAAAGAGATATCGATGTAGTTAGTATAAGGGGAAAACTACAGAAAGAATACTTGGTTGACGGTGGTGGCAGATGAGAACGAGAAGCCCATGTCACCCGGAGGTCCACAGGTTTGGCGCCTTGTCCGGAACAATACGGCTGTCATCTATCTTTGTTGTAGAATAATACGTAATTGGCCACAAGGGTGCAAGCATACAGATACACTTAAGTTTGGAATCGAAATCAAGATTAAAATTAATAAATTAATATTTTTTTTATTAAAATTAATATTTAATAATTTAAAATTCGAAAATTTATTTAATTTTTTATAATAATTTTATTTAATAACAGTAATATTAATTTTATATAAAAAATTTTTGAAATAAACTAATACTGATCTTAATTCTAAACTAGACGGGCCGTACAGCTCGAGTCGCACGTGTCCCTGATGATGGATGCACACATATACATCACATCAGCGGCTCCAACTTAATTCCCTAAACTATGTTTAACAGTTTAATGATTCGTTTTAAGCATAATGACATTAGTCTGGGACGAAGTCTGCGGGCTGGTTGTCGAAGATAATCATATAATATAATACGCCGTAATTCAAAACAGACTAACGAAGCTATCATTTCGACGATAAAACGTAGTGTACTGGGACCTCCGATGGCGACCTGCAATGAAGTCGTCCAGGCAACAGCCAAACGCCCCCCCACCCCCCACTTGCCCGCCCGAGCCCCCTCTCCGTGAACCGGAAAGTGACCACACAGCCTCGCGGCTGCGCCATTTCCATATCCCCATTTGGGAGCGGCCCTACCCTAATCTTCGGGCAAAGGCCCTTGGCGTAGGAACCCGTGCTGGTAAGGATGGACCCCACTGGGCGGCTAGAGACGCGCCACGTCAATATACACACTAAACTCCATCCAGCCTAGAGGCGTAAAACACGGCCCGAATTCTAAGTAGTCGGGTCGTGCTATATCGGGCTGCCGTGCCATACGCAGCCTGCAAACAAGTAGGCACAGCAGTACAGCACTCGAATTTTTGTTTTTCTCCTTCTCCATCCGTGTCATTCGAACACAAATCCATTTTGAAAAAACATTATATCTTAATCAACTAACCAAACAAACTCAGTAAGATTTGTTTGACATCTCTAATCCAGTCAACACATGATCTCATGCATCAGTTCGGTAGTTAGTGTTCAATTACTAGACCTTCCGATCTTGTTTCCGAGTTCCAGACTCCAAATTTCTTTGTCAGAGAGTAATATATGGTAATCGCTAATAATTAACATAATATATTGCAGCAACGACATCATACGGATCAATACAAAATTTCTAGCATTATTCAAAGTTTAGAGATGTCATTTATTTTGTCTTTTCGTTTTACAAATACAAAACGTGTGCGCTTTTCTTTTCCTTGACGCTTATATATGTTTGCGCCATGCCATCAAGCCCAATTTCAGATTAGAGAAATGATTAATATGTTGTATGATCTTAATAAACTTGTCTCATTCGATGTACGTTTGCTGAGATGCCCGTGTGCAAGAAGAGAGCTCGGTAATTAAATCCCACAATAAATAGTACAGACAAAGATTGAGGTACCATTTAACTGCCTCTACTGACTACGACTGCCATGTTAATCATATTTGTCGGCACATTGAAGAAGCATATTCATTGCGTCGTGCGAGTTGTTTGATTTGGTACTAGTTTTTTTTTTTCATGATTCTAATCTTTGTTCAGTAATGCACATGCAAAGAGTCAACTGATTATGCGATCTTGTTGTTATCGACTTTAATGAAACAGAAGTGCTCTCCCAGCACGACGAACACAAACAACTTCATGCCATACGGAGGCGGTCCGCGCCTATGTGCGGGCTCAGAGTTGGCCAAACTCGAGATGGCGATCTTCTTTCACCACCTGGTGATCAACTATCACTGGAAGCTGGCGGAACCCGATCACCCGCTCGCTTATCCCTACGTCGACTTCCCGAAAGGCCTGCCGATCGAGGTCCACAAGATTACGTGACTGATTGCTACCCTGGAGATCAGACGGTCAATTTTTTTGCCATGGTTGCAGAGCGAGATTAAAGAAAGAGGGATCTGTATAAAAGTATGGCAAGCAAGCAAGCTTCATTGTAGCTTGTGATCGGTCAGCTGTGTATACATTGGAAGAAGTATGATGTAATGAGAAGATGAAGATGAAAGCATGTTGATTTTTCTCTCCATGTTTATGGTGTTTCCTTGCTATGCTTCTCGAGGCATGGTTTTGGCCATTGTTTCAATAGGGCAGGGATGTTCCATGTATATTTGCTTTTCTTTATTGGTTGTAACACAAAACGATTGGATTCGTTGGAATGGAAATTCATGCATGAAATTAACTGCTCGCGTTGAAGTTCTCTAATGCTCTGAAGCTTCAATGGAATCTCTCATCATGTTGACTGTCAAGCAATATAATTAGCATTAAAAGACAATTTATAATACAATACCAATTGTCCTCACTAAGTATTACCATATGACGTAACATATTAATATATAAAAAAAATTCAATCTAAATTATAATTTTTCTTTCAAAAGTCTTTCTTATTTTGATTCAATGTGCATTACCAATTAGTTTGATTTATTATATTTACAGTTTTTAACAAATAACTACTTATTTTATTATGAATTTATAAAAAATTATTTATTTTATTACAATTAAAAAAATCCCTCGTCTTATATTATAAACTTATAAAAAATCACTTTGATTAAAACAATTTAAAAAATATTTTATTTTAATTTAATTTTATCAATTAAATTAATGTCAAATATGAAATTATTTTATTTAGTTTGAATTCAGACAATCGATTCATAATTATCAAATAATCGATTTGACAAAATTGAATTTTAAATTTTCAGTTTCATAAAATTGAACAATTGATTTTTGATAAAAATTAAAATAAGATAACTTATTTTTTATATTAATTAAATAATTATTTATATTAAAACCAAATGATAATAATTTAGACTTTTATATTTGTTAACGAAGCTCAATTCGTCCATTGGTTTTAACCTGAGAGGTTCTTTGAGGTCAATTTGTTAGATTGCTCTTTTGTTAATTCGCAAAAAAGAACAAGTGAAGAGGACTGTCGAGAACTCTTCGTTGAAAGCCGTTCTAACACTCAAATTAGTAGTGTGCACACATGGTATATTGTAGAGAAAGAAGAGGCATTAGTTCTTACCTTTTTCAGAGAATGGGGTACTTATAAGGTGTAGAGCATATCCAAATCTTGTGATTTAGGGGTTGTAATCTCACCAGATTACTCGTAATATACAACTATAGATCCCAAATTTCTTGAAATCTTCTCTTTGAATAAGAGTTCATAATGATACAAATTCTGCTTTACTCACACCAAGGAATCCGAGCTTAACGATAACTTGGTTTAATCTCCTTATATAACCCTCAATCAAGGACACCAAACTTCATACTTCGGTGTTGAGATGAGTCGAGCTACTTGCAGCTTGTGTGCCGAGAGCTCTTCACAGCTCAATCTCAAAGTGATTTTTCACCTTAGATGTGTTGATTTGCAATTGGTCTAGGGTTCGATTCTTATCAACCTTTGACTCGGTCGGTTCATTTTAAGGTATCATTAGTGCCCCCTAAGCCTAGATGTCAAGCTTCCAAGACTTGGTGTTCAGGATACTAAGAGGCAGTTGCTTTCTCGAGATCTTCGGTGATCTATTGAAAATCAAACCATCTCCTCTTATCAATGTAGCATACCATCTCCTATTGCATATTCCCAATGCGCTCTCCTAGTGCATCGCATTGATGGCTGACAGTTCAGCAGCTTGGTTGGATACTCAACACATGCCCATCGATATTTACACCTTAGTTTGAAATGACACAAGCCTCTCCATCAATATATAAATTCTTCCATGCATCAAGCATCGAGTGGCTCTTCGAGGTTATAAAGTTAAAATTTGGGGTAACGATTCCACATTTCATTTTTTTTTCCTCAATTCCAAGCTTAGCCACCACATTTTTTACTCCTTTCGGTGGCTTTCATAGATACTAAGGAGCAACTCCTAGCTGGCAACACTATGCCTTCTGCCCTGGTTATCGCTCAACACTCAAAATAGTCATGGTGGCGATTTCAGTCATAGACACGCTCAATTCTACTCGTGGGGACCTTGCACTAGTTGCTTCTGCTCAGTTGGCTACCTGTACATTAGATACTCTCTCTGTGTTGCTCTTGTCATTTGGAGAATTAAGAGCTAGGGTTTGTTTCTTATAAATATTGACTTGGCAAGAACTAATTTTCCCTTAGGCTTGGACACCTTGTTAGGTTCGAGTATCATATGCTCCTGGATCAACTTAGTCTATAAACAACCCCATTTTTGGGGCTCGATCACATGATAAGGTTTGTAGAATGACTGATCTTAACTCCCTCAAATCATTCATATAATAGCTTGGTTTTTATAGTTTTAATACCAAGCTAGGACTGAATTTTCATAATCTAAACTCAGTCTTTCTTACCTTAATAGGTAACTTGGGTCCTCCACCTATCCAAGTCAAGATAACCAAATAAACCCTTTGGGAGAAGAAGATAGAATAACTTATTCAGTTTGGCCACATATTCACAATGTTTTGGGGGATGTTTGAGGGAGGATTGAGGCACCCCAGAGACAAATTCATCTTTGGTGTGCTGGTTGATCTCGACATCATGCTAGATCAACTAGTCCCTAATGCAATGAGGTTCGTCATCGTGTTCTGAGCCTGGATGACTGCAAAGGACATAACCTCAATGATTGAAATGTTTCAATATGCTTTTCGTGGTGGTCGTAGCTTGGGCTCGGATGGAAGATGGTATCTTGCACAGAGGAAAAGATGACACCTTTTCGGCGCTAACCTCTCCTCAATCCATTTTTGAAAGGATCACTTGATAAGGGTGTTCACGAATGAAGACTCAAGATTCCAAAGTGAATGGGGAGTATCTTTCAATCACTAGAGGCCTTCCGACTCATCTCCCGATATTCGTGAGCTTCTCATGTCTTAGGTAGATGAGATGCAAAGGATGAGGTTGGCGCCAAAGTGGTCAGCGAGAAGAAGCTTCATGACATTGGATTGTTGGTGGCTGGGGAGTTTGGCATATTCCATATCCTTGAACTTTTCAGTTATTTTGAATTATTTGCCTAATGGTTATCTCAGTGTTGCTTGTAGATCATGACAAGGTCATTTTCATGCATGAGGCTCTTCAACAATGAGCTAGCACACCTCGAGTTGCTCCTCCCCAGGTTAATCAAAACTCTAAGAAGGCTTAAAAGGGTATTGAAGAACCTTCAAAACCATTTGTCCCTATGAGGGTGGAGAAGAAGAGGAAGGAAGCATCTACAGTCAGTGAGGACAACAGCTCAGTTCCTCCACGGAGGGAGAGAAAGGGAAAGAAGAAGAAGAAGAAGAAGAAGAAGAAGGGCCCTTCTCCATTGCCTCAGTTGAAGTCTCCAAATATTTAGAGTCCACCAAGGTGCCCAGGGAAACCCTCCAAGGCTATTGAGGTGCCGAAGGAGAGTCCTCCCAAGTCTAAGTTACCTCAGGAGGTAAATCATTTCGCTTTTGATTTCTCCTCCGGACAAGTCCTGACATGCTATACCAAGCCTCATGAGGTGCCATAGCAAGGGACTTGATGAAAATGCTTCTAAAGGGACCTTTGACCCGAATTCTCGTATCGTAAAGATACCAGTTAGGGAATTGTTTTTGAGTGGGGTTGATGCTTCGTGTAATGTAAGTTTTCTCATCTTGGTAATCTCCATTGCCCTCACTTTCTATTTGTAACTCTTAGCACTAATTTTTTTTACTCGGCTTTTAGATGGCTAAGTACTTTCAGTATGCCAAAAGGCATTTTGTCGAAGCATAGAGGGAGGCTTCTAGCTATAAAATGAAGCTCAGTACTGTCGAGACCAACATCGAAGCCCTTGAATTCGAGTTGGACTTTGGCTAGAGCTCGCCAAGTCTTTATCTTCCACTAATGCTGAGTGTGAGGCTAAGAAAAAGGTTGTGGAAGAGAGCGATTTGGCTAAAGAAAATTGGAGAGCTGTTGAGGAGAAGCAAAAATTGGCTGAGGAGGAGTGTGATGTAACTTAATGGGAGAATAAAAAGCAGCAAAAGCTTTATGCCATCAAGCTCATCAGGATCGAGGAAAACGTGACCTCTTCGTTTGACCAAAGCGATAAGTTTGAATGGCTTATCAAGGACACCAAAGAATTTGCAATCCAATAATACAAAGAGAGCAAGGAGTACTTGAGGAAGTTAGGTTGTCTCTACATCGAGGCGTATGAGGATGAGTACCTGACTTGCTGAGATACTGTGATTTGTAACTTGAAGAGGTCAAATTTTAACCCATATAGTCTACATGTGGAACTCCTTGATTTGGACCAAGTGGAGCGAGTTCGGTTGGAGTATGGGGAGGTCATTAATGTCAATCCACTCCTAGGTGGGAACATAGAGGTTCCTACTATCTTTGATTCTACCCATTCTCTCAAATCCTCCAAAGATGAAGGGAGCTCAATAGAAGTTTCTAGCCCGCTGAAGGATAGTTAGGACAGTCCAAACTTATCTTTTGTAATCCACCCGTTGCGTTGGCATAATGGCTCTTTAGGTATTATAAAAACTTCTCTTTTTCATTCGCTTTCTTGTGCTAGTGTCACCTTGATGGAATATTTTTCCAAAATGAATATAGATTGACCGTCTTAGTTCCTTGAGTGAGATGGCTCAACTCCTTTCCACGTTTGAGCCGAAGTAATCTTCATATATGACTCTTATTTTCAGTAAATAAAATCAGACTGAGGCTTAGTTCAGTGCCTTTGGGAATTTGAGTATGGGCCATTCCTTAAGCTGAATCATATTCATGGTGGTATGCATTAGCAGTTGCCCCATGGAGCTTGGTGGAATTTTGGAATGAGAACAGGATACCCAATTTCAACAAAAGAGATCCTAGTTTGTTGTATAAACCCACGGCTTTACGCCTTATATGAATCAAGGTGTTGAGTTTTAGATGTCTTGAACTCTAATTAGAGTTTGAGTTAAAGTAGGAATCCAAAGTTGGATTTAGATTTATATTATTAGGAGTTGTAATTGTGTAAAACTCAGACCCAATAATAGTCTATAAATATATTATAATATATAGAGCTTATGTATGGCGTAGTATAGAGGTTGAACTAGAGAGAAATAGAGAGAATAAAGAGAAGAGAAAGAGAGAGAGTGTTGGCTCTCGTGTGTGGGTCTTTCTAGTGCTTCTCGGTGGTCTCTCGTGGTGGTTCCTCGTAGTACTCTCTTGGAGATTCTCTCTAAAGGTGGAGGCATTGCCGAGACTTGGAGAAAGAGTTTAGTTGAGTAAGAAAGAGTGAAGTCCTTCTTTTAAACTCTTATAAAAGCCTTTATCTATTGATAGTGGATCTCCCGTTGTCTTATCTTGCTATTTTCTTTTATCTTGTATTACTTCTTATTTCTTGTATTATTTGAAAACAAGGTGATTCATGAAACTTTCACTGCGAATCCCAACAATTGGCATCAGAGCCTAGGAGTAAACAACCAAGATGACAAAATTCTTACTCGAGGTGGAGAAGTTTGACGACAAGATAAATTTTGTTGGCAAAAGAAAATGAAGGCGGTTCTTACTTTTCAAGGTCTGCAAAAGACATTAGAGGGAAAAGAAAAGAGGCCGGTCAAGATAAGCAATGAAGATTGGGAGGAGATAGATCAAAAGACATTGAATTTAATTATTCTAAGCCTGACTGATGAGGTTTTGTACAATGTCATTGACGAAGAGACGACGATGGACATCTGGACAAAACTCGAGAAGTTATACATGTCAAAAAGCCTCACAAACAAGTTCTAGCTGAAACAACAGTTGTACGGACTACGTATGAGCGAAGGTACAACTATATTACATCAGCTAAATACTTTCAATAAGATTATCAATGATTTGCTGAAAGTTGATGTGAAGTTTGAAGAGGACGATAAGGCGCTAATTCTCCTGATGTCTCTTCCTACTTCGTACGATCATATTGTGACCATAATTCTTTTTGGTAAAGAAACTCTCAAGATAGAAGATTTGACAATTAGTCTTCTTTCTAATGAGAGAAGGAGAAACTCCAACATTAATATGGTGTTTGGTGAAGGATTGGTGACTCACGAAAAAGGAAGATTAATAGAGCGTGGAGAAGGCAAACAACGGTCCAAATCAAAATTGAAGGCGAAAGTACAATGCTATTCATGTAAGAAGTATGATCACATTAGACGGTATTGTCCTGAACATGAGTAGATAGAGTCCTTCAATATGATGACGGCAATAATGGATGACACTTCTGAGAATAGTGCGGATGGAGACGTTCTTGCAGTATCCTCAGAAATCAGCACTTTTGATAAGTGAATTTTAGATTCCGGTAGTTCTTATCATATTTGCTCTAGGAAGGATTGGTTTACTCTTATTAGGAGAATAAGAAGAAAAGTACTATTTGGTTGGGCGATAATTTAGCTTGTGAGATCACCGGTGTGGGAACAGTCAAAATCCAGATGTTTGATGGAGCGATTCGTACTCTTATTGAGGTGAGGCATGTCCCTAAGATGCGAAGAATCTAATTTCACTTGGTGTACTGGACTCAAAAGGTTATAATTATTCAGCAAGAGATAGAGTCATGAAGGTGACATGTGGTATTAGAATCTTGATGAAAGGTGACAAGTGCGACAGTATTTATCGATTGATAGGAAACACCATTGCAGGTCAAGTTCTGATGGCTACAGTAGTGAAGAGGAAGCATGATACTCGGAGTAATTTGATGTCTCCTCAAATTACTTTTACTACAACAGCAGACATAGGTTATCTAAAAAGCTTCCAAAAGTACAAAATTGTACGCATGAAGAACAAATTCGAGATTGGCTCGAGTTCACATCTTGAAATTAGCTGAATAAGCTAGTAGTCCAGGGGGAGGGGCTGGATGAGAGATGACGGCTGAAGATTCGTGATGATGGCATGCCCGAGTTCAAACCAAGGTGAAGATTATTGAGTTTTAGATATCTTGAACTCTAATTAGAGTTTGAGTTAAAGTAGGAATTCAAAGTTGGATTTAGATTTATATTATTAGGAGTTGTAATTGTGTAAAACTCAGACCCAATAAGAGTCTATAAATATACTATAATATATAAAGCTTATGTGTGGTGTAGTATAGAGGTTGAACTAGAGAGAAATAGAGATAGAGGAATAGAGAGAATAGAGAGAAGAGAAAGAGAGAGAGTGTTGGCTCTCGTGTGTGGGTCTTTCTAGTGCTTCTCGGTGGTCTCTCGTGGTGGTTCCTCATAGTACTCTCTTGGAGATTCTCTCTAAAGGTGGAGGCATTGCCGAGGCTTGGAGAAAGAGTTTAGTTGAGTAAGAAAGAGTGAAGTCCTTCTTTTAAACTCTTATAAAAGCCTTTATCTATTGATAGTGGATCTCCCGTTGTCTTATCTTGTTATTTTCTTTTATCTTGTATTACTTCTTGTTTCTTGTATTGTTTGAGAATAAGGTGATTCGTGAAACTTCCGCTGTGAATCCCAACATCAAGGCACTTGTATGGAACAAAGGTCTTTATATCTGTCACAGAGACAAGGTCTCATACCTCATGTAAGATGAGGTCTTTATGCCTGGTGCAGAGTCAAGGTCTAATACCTTGTGTGGGATGAGGTCTTCATGTATGGCACGGAGTTGAGATCTTATTTCTCATGCGAAACAAAGTCTTTATGCCTAGCTCAGAGTTGTGGTTTTATGCAAGGTTTCAAGTTTCAACCGAAACCAAGCCATTTACCGAGCTATTTACCGAGTTGTTTCGGCCGGTGCCGAAACGAAACCGTTTATTTGGTTTCGGTTTTAGGGTTTCAGGCTTTCAGCTTCGTTGGCGGTGAGCAGAGCGGGCGGATCGAGCGCAGCGTGCCCACGATGAGCTCAGCAAGCGTGGGGTGAGTGCAGCGCGCCCGCGGGGAGCCTACCGAGCGAGCTCAAGCGGGGAGCTCGCCAGGCGAGCTTGCACGGGGAGCTCACCGGGCAAGCTCACGCGCGGAGCTCGACGGGAGAGCTTGCAAGGGGAGCTCCCGCCGGCTTCATGTCCGAGCCCGCGCCCTCGCCAGTAGGGGTGTGCACTATTCGGTTTTAACCGAACCGAACCGACCGACTGAAACCAAATAACCAATTCGGTTCGGTTTATTCGGTTCTCGGTTCGATTTCGGTTTTGAAAAAAAAATTTTAAATTTCGGTTCGGTTTCAGTTTCTGATTTTCAAAAATCGTAAAAACCGAACCGAACCGAATTATATATATATATCTATATACTGCGATTTTGGTTTTGGTTTTGGTCTAATCGGCTCGAACAGACCAGACCGCCTATATAATCTCCGTTTTCAGAGCGGTTCGCCAGTCGCCACTTCGCCAAGCCGACGCCTGCTGTTCTGCTAACCCTAACCCTAACCCTCTCGGCGCTCTCGCTCTCGCTCTCGCCGCTCTCGCTCTCGCTCTAGCTCTCGCCGCTCTCGCTCTCGCCTCTCTCGCTCTCGCCACTGCGGACCTGCGGTGCTGCGTCTTCATCCCTCCAGCTTTCGTCCACCCCCGGACGCCCCTCCTCCTCTGAGGACTGAGGCTCTGAGTCCCGACGTGGCGACGCCTCTCTCTGGTCGACGCTCTGAGTTTCAATCTCTCATTTTTCTATGAGTCTACGACGGATTAAGCTGTAAGGTGAGGGTATTTAGGGTTGATTTTTTGTGAAATTAAATTAGGATTTTTTTGATTTCATACGATTTTATTGTTAATCCTTTCGTCCACGGTCCACCCCCGGACCACCCCCCTCCTCCTCTCCTCTGAGGCTCTGACTCTCAGTCCCAACCCCTCAATATCTCTCTGGTCGCGCTCTGAGCTTCAATCTCTCATTTTTCTACAACGGATTAAGCTGCAAGTTGAGAGTATTTCGGAAATTATGAAATTTAGGGTTGATTTTTTGTGAAATTAAATTAGGGTTTTGTGAAATTAGGGTTCTACAACGGCATCATCGGGATCAAATTGCAAGGTTAGAGTTGAATTTTGTGAAATTAAAGTAGGGTTTTTTGATTTCATACAATTTAATATGTAATTCTGTATTTTTCTATTGACAGATGTTGAACCAGGATGACAGTCAGCAGCTTTCAAGCACAAATCCAGTTATTCCAAGTCCAATGCCAATTTCTGCCTCGCAGGAAAGTTCTGCGCCTATGGCTATCAAAGTTGCAAATGAGGGCAATGTATCTACGTCTACGTGCAGTACAAAGCCTCCAATGCCGAGAAAAAGAATGGCAACACGATTCAGTTGTATGGGAGCATTACACAAAGTTCACAGGCCCGGGCAAGTCAACCAAAGCCAAATGCAACTACTGTGGTAATGAATTCTTGTGTGATTCAAAGAAAAATGGTACTTCTTCTCTTAGACATCACATGAATCAGTGCAAGCGATATCCATATAATGTTGATACACATCAAACACAAATTGCTATGCAACTTATTCAGAAAGAAGTAGCAAATGAGCCTGTGCTAACAAACTGGAAGTTTGATCAAGAAAAATTAGAAAAGCACTGACACACATGATTGTTGTAGATGAACTGCCTTTTAGCTTTGTGCAACATGAAGGCTTTCAATACTTTATGTCTTAAGCTTGTCCTAAATTTCGAATGCCTTCACGTTGGACTATGACTAGAGACTGTTTTCAACTCTACCATGATGAAAAGGTAAAGTTGAAACAGTATTTCAGAGAGTCCAAACAAAGAGTTTGTTTGACCACTGATACTTGGACCTCAATTCAAAACATAAACTATATGTGTATCACAACACATTATATTGATATTGATTGGAACTTGAAGAAAAAGCTTTTGATTTTTTGCAAGATTACAAGTCATAAGGGTGAAGTTATAGGAAAACTAATTGAAAAATGCCTCTCTGAATGGAGAATTGATAGTGTTTTAACTATTACTGTTGATAATACCTCTTCAAATGATACTGCTATTTCTTATTTGAAGAAAAAATTTTTGAATTGGGGCACTTGTTTGGCACAAGGAAAATATATTCATATGCGTTGCATAGCACATATCATTAATCTTGTGGTGAAAGATGGTTTGAAAGAGATGACAGATTCCATTGCTCGGGTTAGATCTGCTGTTAAATATGTGAGATATTCTCCAGCAAGATGGCAGAGGTTCAAAGAATGTGTGAAAATTGAAAAAATTGAAAGTAGGAAATGTCTTTGTTTGGATGTATCCACAAGGTGGAATTCCACCTATATGATGCTTGAAGCAGCTCAAACTTTTGAGAGGGCTTTTGAAAAATTTGAAGAGGAAGATAGCAATTTCCGTCATGAGCTTAATGATGAAGATGGAACTCCTCTGTCTTTTGACTGGCAGAATGTCAGGCGACTTATTACATTCTTAGAGCATTTCTATGAGTTGACTCTTAGAGTTTCTGGCTCTATGTATGTTACAAGTAATTTATTTTTTGATGAAATTTGTCAAGTTAACCTTCTTTTGAATCTGTGGAAGGTCAGCGGTGATACAAAAATCCAAGAAATGGCTGCTGTGATGAAAGACAAATATGACAAGTATTGGGGTGAGCCAGAGAAGATTAATATGCTTCTCTTTGTTCCTGTTGTCTTTGATCCAAGACGCAAGTTAGAATATGTTGAGTTTGGAGTTGAAAAAATGTATGAAGGTGAAAGAGGTGTTATGATGAGGAGAAGGTTGCATGAAGTTGTATATGATTTGTTCAGAGAGTACAGAATGCGACTACAGCCGGGAGGAATGCCATCTGGTGAAGGATCAAGTATGCGAAAGCAATCAGGTAAGTACATCTTAAGCAGTCTATTTGCTGAGCATAGAAAAAGTTTCATGGGTGATGAAATGAAGTCTGAGATAGACAAGTATTTATCAGAGGATCTTGAAAAAAATGAGCCAAACTTTGATGTTCTGGGCTTCTGGAAAGTGAATAGCTGCAGATTTCCTATTTTGTCACACATGGCTCGTGATATGTTAGCTATACCTATCTCTACAGTGGCCTCTGAATCAGCTTTTAGTACAGGAGGGCGCGTACTTGATCGTTTTCGTAGCTCTTTGACTCCTACACTAGTACAAGCTCTCATTTGCACTCAAGATTGGATTAAAAATTCAAAAACAGAAATCAATGTTGAGGAAAGTTTGGAAGAACTTGAAAAGATTCAAGAGGGTAAGATTTGCATTGCTAATATTTTTATTATTGTATTGTATATTTCTTTATTATGATCAGATAATCATTGATTGATTTTTTTATTTCAGAGTTGATAAAAATGAAATTGGATGTCGCAATCGTTGAATTTTGAAAAGTCATCTTAAGGTTTGAATATGTTTACTTATTTTTTATGCATTTCTGTTCATGTTCCTAACTTTCTATGGTCATCTCTTGCAGATTCATTCTTATATATCCTTCATTCATGTGCATCACAGCATCAGTGCATGTGTGAAATTATAATCTTACTGTTCTTAGTTCCTTACCCAGTTACCTACTCACCTGATATTTTCTTAATTGCTTTTACTGTGATGATATTTTACTATATTTTTTAGGTTCAACAGTATGATCCAACTATCGAGGGACAGGTATGTGTCCAACTATTATTTTGCAGGAGCAGCCAAGCAGGTTGATGCCTGAGGGGAGACATCTTCGTTTTTGATGATGCATTAAAGCCATCTGAGCCTCTTGAATTTTTGCTTTTATTTGAGGTTTTTTTTGTCTTTGGTGTTTTGATGCGGAGGTGTTCCAATGGTCCCCTACTCTGGTTCGGTTCGGTTCGGTTCGGTTTTAACCGAATGCACACCCCTACTTGTAGCAATGGCATGGTTGTTTGGATGGCCTGTGAAGGCAACCACTACCTACCATTCGCTCACGGGGACAGCCAGAGAGGGAATATGACAGTATGACCCTCTTGGAATTGTTTTATGATTTTTTTAATGATATTTGTTGAATTTTTCATAAGCTGTTTGAGGCGATGAAGATGTTGAATCATTGGCTCATTGCCATATGCTATGCTCGCATATGGGCAAGTGACTGATTGGACGATTGTCTCATTCTTTGGCTTCACCCTAGTAATGTTATGCTGCTTGGAAGTTGGAACTTCTGGTTCTGGGCCTTCTGAGTTCTGGCTTCTGTTTTGTTACTTCTGTACACAGGACTACAGGAGATTTCTCAAGCTTTTTTCTTAATGGATCATTTGGCATGATATAATCCTTCAAAGTTAAAATGCTAACTGATTACTGAATTGATCATATTTATTCTGAACCACATAATTACTGTTATTTATTCTGAACCACATAATTACAGTTGATCATATTTATTCTAAACCACATAACTGTTAAAGTGTTCTGCAGCAGTGCAGCTTGCCAGCTTCTGATACTATACAATATACATGCTCCTGCTGCTGTGCTGCTCCTGCTGCTGTGCTGCTCCTGCTGCTCTGCTGACTGCTGCTCCTGCGACTTGAAGTCTTGAACTGTCTTGTTACATGAATTTGAGCTGTTGAAGTATTTTGCAGCTTGCCCGCTTCTGCTAGACTGCTAGTCTGCAACTATACATTGTCCTGCTGTTGCTAGTCAGCCTTCTCCTAGCCTCCTGCTGTGCTACTCCTGGCTCCTGCTGTGTTGCTCCTGCTGCTGCTGTGTTGCTCCTGCTGTGTTGTTGTTGTTGCTGCTGCTCCTAGCCTCCTGCTTCTCCTGCTGTGTTGCTCACTTGCTCCTGCTGTGTTGCTCCTAGGGGTGCTGCTCCTAGCCTCCTGCTGCTCCTGCTGTGTTGCTCCTGCTCCTGCTGCTCTTGGTACTGCTGCTCCTAGCCTCCTGCTGTGTTGCTCCTGCTATGTTGTTGTTGTTGCTGCTGCTCCTGCTGTGTTGCTCACTTGCTCCTGCTGTGTTGCTCCTGCTGCTGCTGCTCCTAGCCTCCTGCTGTGTTGCTCCTGCTGCTCCTAGCCTCCTACTGTGTTGCTCCTGCTCCTGCTGTGTTGCTCTTGCTGTGTTGTTGTTGTTGTTGCTGCTCCTAGCCTCCTGCTGCTCCTGCTGTGTTGCTCGCTTGCTCCTGCTGTGTTGCTCCTAGGGGTGCTGCTCCTAGCCTCCAGCTGCTCCTGCTGCTGCTGCTCCTGCTCCTAGCCTCCTGCTGTGTTGCTCCTGCTGTGTTGATGTTGTTGCTGCTGCTCCTGCTGTGTTGCTCACTTGCTCCTGCTGTATTGCTCCTACTGGCTGCTGCTGCTGCTCCTAGCCTCCTGCTGTGTTGCTCCTGCTGTGTTGTTATTGTTGCTGCTGCTCCTGCTGTGTTGCTCACTTGCTCCTGCTGTATTGCTCCTGCTGGCTGCTGCTGCTGCTCCTAGCCTCCTACTTCTCCTGCTGTGTTGCTCATGCTGCTACTGCTCCTAGCCTCCTGCTGCTCCTGCTGTGTTGCTCACTTGCTCCTGCTCCTGTTGTGTTGCTCCTACTGCTGCTGCTCCTAGCCTCCTGCTGTGTTGCTCCTGTTGTGTTGCTCCTAGCCTCCTGCTGCTCCTGCTGTGTTGCTCACTTGCTCCTGCTATGCTGCTCCTAGCCTCCTGCTGCTCCTGCTGTGTTGCTCCTGCTGTGTTGTTGTTGTATATCTTGTACTAAATTTTTTTCCCCCTTAATCCCTTATGCAAATGACCAGATTCAAACCCTGTCAATTTCGGTTTTGCAATTTCGGTTCGGTTCTATTACTGTTCGGTTCGGTTTGGTTTTGGTTTTCAAAAATTTCGGAAAATTCGGTTCGGTTCAATTCGGTTTTAACCGAATGCACACCCCTACTCCCAGACTAGCCCCATGAGCTCGCCAGCCTGCGGCCACTCTCTCGCCCACCTTGCACCCTCACCGACCTAGCCCCTACTTCCGCAAGCTGAGGTCGGTCTTGCACCGGGGCCAGCACTATCGCCAATCTAGTTCTGACATCCTTGCTGGTTTCTGTCAGATACTGTTCATATACATAATATTATTCACGTAACTGTTCATTATTTTTAAAATTTTTTAAACATATTATAATTTTTTTAATTTGAAGTTAAAAAATAATTGAAATAAAGTTAAATTTTAGTCAAAATATAATTAATAAAAAAATATTTTGGTTGAAACTGAAATGAAAATGATTTTGATCAAAATACGTTGATTTTTTTGTTCACGTGCATGCGTGTATGACTGTTGCATCGAAAGTAAAGCTAAAAAAAATTTGTGTCGGTTTCACCCCCATGTGAATCGCTGTCACGAGATTGCGCAGAGATAGTTATTTTGGCTCGTATGTCTATAAATATTCATCTGGATCGTTCAGTACTGAATTCATAATTCCACATCAGATGTTTTAAACTCAACTGATAATGATGACGATTAGTTGTATTACATTATAATTAATAAATTATGTATGTGTCAATTATATTTTAATAATAAGTTAAATTTGCTTATGTTAATTTTTAATTTTTTAATTATATTCATATTATTTCTCATATATTTTTTTATATAGTAATATATAAAAACAGTGATTAACTATCAAAATTAATTTTAATTAATTAAAATAATATTTAATATTGTGGTAAAATTAATTATAAATTATTTCATAATTTTTAAATTTTTATAAAAAAATTTTCAAAATTTTATCTTATTTTTAATTTAAAGTCAAAGTACAATCAAAATATAGTCAAATTTTGGTCAATACACAATTAATAACTAAAAGAATCGTTCGGCTGAAATCGAACCTGAAACCGATACTTAAAACCTTGGTTTTATGTTTTATGTGAAATGAGGTCTTTGTGTTTGGTATAGAGTTGATATCTTATGCCTCATACGGAATGAGGCATTCATACATTGTGCATAGCCGAGGTCTTATGTCTAATGTGGAACAAATTTTTTATAGCTGGTGCAGAGATGAGGACTTAGGTCTTATACGAAATGAGATCTTCATGCCTGGCATAGAGCCAAGATCTTATGCCTCATATAGGATGAGGTATGTGTACCTAATACAGAGTCAAGGTCTTATACCTCGTGAGGGATGAGGCCTTCATTCCTAATGCGGAGCTGAGTCTCATGCCTCATGTGGGACGAGATTATTGTGCCTGGCGCAAAGTTAAGCCCTTATACCTTGTGCAAAATGAAGTCTTTGTATCCAGTACTCAATAAAAAAATGAATGTTCTAGAAATAAAAAGGTGATAATTTATTTAAAGGCAGAACCTTTTGAGGTTGTTAACATACTATGTGCACGAAAGCATCATACCACCCGGAATCTGGTTGGTGAGTTATATTGTTGGTCTGACATGAATTTTCCTTGGATCTGAGATGGGTTCATTGACTTTTGCCACTATTAGGCCTTTATCCTTGTAGTCAGAGTTCTCCCGCTAGTAAGCCGCCTCATATTTCTTAGCAAAGCTTTGATCTCCCTATACTTTACATATACCATGTTTAGTCAGAAATCTTGTAACTAAATGAAAAATCGAGAGTACCATTTGGAGCTAGTTAAGTGCTGGGTGATCCAATATCATATTGTAGGTGGAGCACATTCGAACCACAATGAACTTTATTCTGACCGTGGTGCTCTTGGGGTACTATCCAATTATGAGGAGTAGATTAATTATGCCAAACGGGGTAATCGGATCTCCTATAAATCTAGCTAGCGTTCCGACGTGTGACTTTAGTTTTTACTCAATCTTCATTTAGTTATAAGCTCGGGTGAACAAAATATTTGCCGAGCTTCTCATATCAACCATGATATGCTATATAGCATAGTTATCCAAGATTGCCGAGATTACTAATATATCATTATGTAATACTAAAATTTCCTCTAGATTCTTCACTGGAAAGGTTATATCCCGATGCTTGAGCTTGTGGTGATGGCTTGTCATTCCCTCCTTCTACTCCTCATACCCCCCGGTGATATTTTGACATTCATAAGTTAGTGCTGAGGAGTCACTTTTAGTTGGCAGGCCCATCAAAATCATATTTAGGTCCCTTCGCTGGTGGATTATGTAGCTTCGGAGTGAGATTCCTTTAAGGAGAGCACTGGGGATGAGATTCCCACACTTGAGCTTCTTTAGTTTATTCACCTCAATGAACAAACTATTCAAAGTGTCCTTCTTTGATGAGTCTTTCAGTCTCATCTTTGAGGTGCTTGTACTTTTTTAGTTCATGACCTTATGTCGATGGAAGCGATAATATTTTGATTTGTTGACATGTTGCTGAGTTTTGCAAGTTGGTAGGGGCCTTTGCAGGAGGTCTCGGTGTTCGATTTGGGGAAGGACCTTGGACCTTGAGTTATTTAGTGGCGTATAGGCCTAAAATTTGGGCCTAGGCTTTGTTTTGTTCTTTGCTTCTTTTGCCGGGTAGTTTAATTCCTTGAGATTCTTTCTTTGGCCTATTGCTACCTTAATATTCTTTTGTAGTCAATATTACTTTTTTGGCATTAATGTACTCTCTGATTACTTGGATATATTTTTCTAGGCTTTTAGGGGTCGGTAAGCCATCTCATAAGCCACACGAGTTTGCCGAATTTCGTTAATTGCAGCAATGAGGACAATGAACTCATCCAACTCGGTAACCTCTAACCGAGCTTTATTAAAAGGAGCCAAAAACTCCTGAAGGCTCTCTCCCTATCTCTACTTTAGCATTAGTAGTATAGAAGGTCTTTTCGGCGAGGCACCATTGAAAATGAACTATTCTATGAATTTGTCTATTGAGTCATTGAGGCACGTGATAGAGTATCTCAAAGCCTAGTATTTCAGGCTCTAGCTGGGCCCTATAGTGTTATCGGAAATGCCTCAAGAGCCCAATATATCAGGCCCCTGCTGGGCTTTGTAGTGCAATAGAAAATGCCTTTCACATAGTAGAGTCTCATGCTCCTTACAAAATCATGATATTCCTAAATGTACTAATGTGATCGACCAGGACTTTTAAACTATCATACACCTCGTAGGGTGGTTATTGAAACTTGGGTTGAGTTAGAGAGTAGGTTATCTCAAGGATCAAAGGAATTTCATACCTTATTTGGTTAGGTGGCACAATGCTCTCAACTTTTCTAGAGTCGCAAATGTTGTTGCTTCATTGTGGATGCCTTGTGTGTTTCTAGCTAAGGTTTAACTGGCTTACAGGAGATATGTGGACTTATTAGTCGAATCATAATATTGTCAATGGTTCAAGATAGCTTTAATGCTATTGCACACCAGGGGGCAGTGTGCCTGTGGCGTGCTATGGGGGTTTATATGATTGGTTTGGTATAGTACCTCTGATTGGGATTTGATCTTGAAGTCGAACTTGCTTATGAGCTTGTAGGTTTTGCATAGTTTGTGCTTAAACCTCAAACATTTATGTCATCTATTGGACAACGGTAGCCAAGATTTAAAACTCATGCTGACTTATCAAGTTGAAGGGTCCCAAACGCACCTCAAGGATTGCTTGGAGAGAGTGGGGGGTGGTTCCCCTTGGCTATTGTTGTAGTTGTATTGCTGAGTTGGTTTATGGGGGCAGCCTAGGTAGTTCGCTTAATGAATCATGCGACTCTACCGATGTTGAAATTGCCTTATCCCTAAGCGAATTTTTCGACAATGATGGTTGTGATGCTTTAGGAGGTATGATGGAGGATTGTTGGAGATCACTTAGATCAGTAAGAAAGAGAAACAGAGTAAATCACAATAAAACCACTAATTTATTGATAAAGCCCAATTCGTCCATCGATTTTGATTCGAGAGGCTCCTTGAGGTTGATCTGTTAAATTTCTCTAACACTAATTTGCAATAAAAGAATAAATGAAGAGGGCCATTAGGAAATCTCTTACAGTGACCATTTTGACACTCGAGTTAGTAGCATGCACGCAGAGTATATTATAAAGAAAGAAAAGTCATTAGTCTTTATCTCTTTCGTAAATGAGGGTACTTAAAGAGTGCGGAGTGTATCCGAATCCCATAATTTAGAAGCCATAACCTCATCGAATTACTCGTAACAAACAACTATGGATTTCAAATTTCTCATAATCTTCTTCTAGATAAAAGTCCATAATGATCCAAACTCTATCATGCTCACACCAAGTTATCCAAACTTAATGATAACTCGGTACAATCTTCTTATATAACCCTCAGTCAAGGAAATCAAACTTCTCATACTTCGGCGTTGAGATGAGTCAAACTATTCGCAATCTGCTTACCGAGAGTTCTCTATATCTTGGTCTCAAAGTGATTTTCCATCTTGGATATGTCGATTCACAAGTGGTATAAGATTTGATTTTTATTAATCCTTTAACTTAACCGGTTCATCAATATTAATTCTAATTATTAAAATTAAAATAAAATAAAATATTTTTTAAATATTTTAATTGAAATAATTTTTTTATAAATTTATAATATAAAAATAATGTTTTTTATTTAATAATAATAAGATAGATAATTTTTTATAAATTTATAATAAAATAAATTTTTACTAAAAGTTGTTATATTTATGGGGCATGATAGCGTCTGGTGCATCCAAATTATTCACTTCATAGCATGAAGAGTCGTGGGTTCTCGAAGGTAGACAATGAATGGGTCGGGTGGACGGGCCATCGACTTTTGTCGACTCATGGGCCAAATTTGGCGCAGAGCACGAAATCGAGAATTCGATAGCCCGCCAGCAGCAGCCTTCAGGCGAGATTTAAATCCAGAAGCAGGCCACGAGAGTACCGCTGATTAGTTTCTCTTCCGCGGAGAGAACGGCCGCTTCTTCTTCCCGATCTCGTCATCTATTTGATATGTTCTCTTGATCTCCCGCTTGACGCGTTGGATCTTCATTTCCCGATTGAAATCTCCGACATTCTTTTTATAGCTGTAGAGTTTTGTTTTGATTTTTTGAGATTGAAATGCATAATTGATTTCTTCTTTTTGGATTATTTTTGGCTCTTTTTGTGATCGATGTGTTATCTTTGATCTTCTTAATTTTTGGTGTAGTCTGAGATCATCCGCGTGGATTTTGATATTGTTTGTAGAGTTCCACCGTTAATCTTTTGCAATGATGTGGGGACACTAGTGAATCTTTTGTTTATTCTAGTATCCATTCATCATAGTTGTTAAATACTTCAGTGGGGGGAGTTCATTGATTATTCCCAATCGTGAACCATACATATGATGCAGTTGTTGTATGTTGCCAGTGGTGGATAGCCGAGGGCTTCTATTTGAATTCTTCTTTATGAGGAATGTCGTGTATAATCTTTTAATTCATTTGATACGGACAATCAAGGTGCCCTGAGTCTATACTTTTTATCATAAACTTGGAACCCTATGAGTTGCACCTGAGGCATGGATTTTCTTGATTTAGTTGGGTTGTGTACTGAAAGATAAAAAGAGCTCTTTTGTTCACTTTCTCAAGTGCGAGAGTTCTAACGAACATAGAATATAGAGTCTAATACGTTTCTATTTTATTGTATTCTTGGTTATTTCTCTTTTTAGGTTCTTATGGACTTGGGAGAATGCATCACATAATGTATGGTATCCTTATTTCATGTGCGATTGGATAAATAAGTCGTACAATATTAGACTTGAAAATTTACAAAGTCTATACAATATGTCATTGTGATATCACCTATTTTGCCTCGTATTTTAGTTGTTCGGTTATTTCACTGTGGAAAGGTGTTTTTTTTTCTGCATGCTGAATGTGTCTAGTGCATTGGTCGGAACAATTGCTTCAGTCTCTAATGAAAGCACTTCCTCAAATGGTTGACAGGCCCTATGAGAATGAAAAGTTCAAGCTTGCATAACAGGATAATCAATGAGAATAACTTTGGATGGTCAAATTGAATAATTGAGTCCTTCTCTCCAAATGCCTGTCTTAAATGAAACAGTGAAGCCTCCTCTAGGAGGCTTTCTGCGTAATTCAATGAAAAATTGAAGCTCAAACAAAACATAAGAGCACTGTGTCCTCAAATTGAATTGGTGCCAGCTATGCTCTGTAAGGAGCATCTACTTTTGAGGTACATATCCTTGTGATCTTGGAAAAAAAACCAGCTTCATTTCCAGACAAAAATATTTTCTGCACAGAACTGAAACTTTTGCAACCTTGAGTTCTTGTTGCATTTTTGTTTTTGAAAATCCATAGCATACTGCACAGTCCTTAGATATGAATATTCCACAGAATGGCGTCTGAATCTTTATAATTAGTCTCTATTTCATTTTTCCTTTTCTCTCTGATGCATATACCATACCATAAAATTTATCAGATTAATTTGTATAGAAATTTACTGGCAGAATGTTGGTGATTCTCACATCTTGTAATTGTTTTGGAGGAACTAAATTAACATGTGTTTAACACATTGATGTCTGGTACTTCGAGAGAGTCAAGCATCATTGTTTTTCACACAGAAGAAGATCACAGATTCATAATCCTGATCCAAACCCAAGTATTTGGTAGATGACATGTTTTTGGTGATAAGATACAGGTTTCTAAGCTGCTTCGGTAATTCAAACTGTCAATTCCAATATACCTTCTGGTGATCAAGGCGTCCCATAAAATCTAAGCTTACATGTTGAACTAGATGGCTTTTATCCTTCCAGTTCCCAAACATGACTTTTCTTCCTATCTTCTGGTAAGTGGAACTTCCCTCAGGTGTTTATGTTCTATTATATGCCTGTTCTTGAGCAATTCTTCATATCTGTGTTGTTTGGACCAAATTTCAGCTCTGTTTATTCTTCTTTCTCATTTTGGCATGTGTTTATTCCTTTTCTAATACCTTGGCCAATAAAAAGACTCTCTGTTTATTCTGCTGTCTTATTTTATCATACGTTTATTCCTTTTATAATTCAGTTTTATTTGAATATCTAAAAGTTTCTTGATAGGTATCATCTTACTACATATCTCTAAGCCAGATTTATTATGGCTTTTGCTGTTTTAGCTATCTTTCCAATGTTTGCATTTGCTTGGACCTCGTAGGGTTTTGCTACTAACTTCTTGAACTATAAATGAGGCTTGTAAATTCCTTTTAAGGCTATGGAACCAACTTGAAAATTGATGTCCATGGAAACATTTTATCTGGTTCAAATTATGAATACTGAAATATTATTGGAAGAAAACCAACCATTATTTTCCACTTTCCTTGAAAACTTAGCTTCATAATAATTTGATTTTAAATATTATAGTGCCTACTTCTTCTCTCTGCTTGCCTTCACCAGCATGTTTCATTTACCTCGTTTATTGATTCATTCTACAGGTGCCCCACTTGACATTCAGATTTCAATATCAGAGCAAAATCTGCATCTTTCTACCTGCAAACAATTTTGCTTGATATTAGATCAAAATTCATTCTGCTTGCATGCTTTGGTCATATATATCATTCCAAAAAAACTGTCAATAAACTGGTCGAAGGTCATGTTGAACTTGAACTCTATGCTACCCTCTCAACGGATTCCTTTTCTTTCAAATAAATCACATAGAACAGATTACATGTGCTTCTGAGTGGAGTGGATTGTTTTGATGCAATTATTAGCATTGGGATGATAACCAGATTTTGTGTGGGGCAGCTACAAGATATACATGTGCAGACAACCACATCCTCGCGGTAGCTGGTCCGCCGGAGGACCACCATTTTCTTTGGATGCTCACTTAATTCAAAAAACACATTGCCTCACTGTACCACTATTTAGCTTTTTTAGCTTCAGAGTATGCAGTTGACTGCTGAGATTTTTCCCTATCTGATCTGGAATATATGACATGATTCTAACATGTGATCTTATTCTACTTTGTTTACCTAATATTTCTCAGGTTTTTCCTTTACTAAAATGTCGTCTGCGATGGAACTTAAATCAGCACTTGATTGTTTTTCAATGTTGAGAAGTACCATTTGAGATGCTAGTTGCACATAAAAAGCAAGCTGATAAGTTAATAATTCTTTTTAGGTATGTTCTTTTTGCGCAAAATATCAATATTTATCATAATTAATGATGTAAAAAAAAAGAAAAAAAAGAAAATATAGTACATAAGAGATTTACATGATTCGCTTTACGATTTACTCCATGGACGAAAGTGATCTAGATGATATTGTATTGATAAAAAGGAAAAGGAGATTACAATGATGGAAGTAAAGCTCTAATATCACTAATTTTCATAAAAGACTAATTAGCCTAACCGTCATAAGACATTTTAAGAGTTTTAGTTTACGTCTTTCTATTTCACTTTTTCTGAAACCTTTTGATGAATAGGATATTTATACAAGTAGCCTAATTAAGTTTGAGTCAAAATAAGAGACTGATTCAAATAAAAATTCTATTAATTCAAGTCTTCTGATAAGAGACAAATTCAAAGAATGATTATGACCACTAAATTACTTTCTGATATAAATCTTAATTTAATTAGGATTCTTCGAAAAATTTGGATTCGAGACACGATTAAGTCAACAATCTTCACCTTAATTCGAGTCTTCTTCTTTGAATTTGAATCTTCAATAGATACCTTCGTCGTTACCCCATATGGTAAGATCAACATTGTTGAATATTAATCAAGTACAAATAGAGCTTGAACTTGTCAATTGAAATCACCTTCGTTAACATATCTGCAAGATTCTTTTAAGTATAAATCTTTTATAAAGAAATCTCATCGTCTTCAATAATATTTCAAATAAAGTGAAATTAGACATCTATGTGTTTTGTTCTGGCATGGTATATTTGGTTTTTCGTAAGGTGTATGACGATTTGATTGTCGCAAAAAAAATAAAAAAAACATATTGAGAAAAATCAATTTTACTTGCCAAACTTTTTAACTATAAAGATTCTTTGACTACTTCTGTAACTATTATATACTTGGACTCTGTTATAAATAATACAATAGTTTACTATAAGGTATACCTCCAATTAATAAAACTATTATAAAGAGTGAAAAGATAATCAGTGAGGGATCATCGTCGATCAAGGTTCCTAATATAATCTGAATTGACATAACCAATAAATTTGGCCTCTTGAATTGTGTTTCTATCGAAATATAAATCAATATTAAAATTACCTTTGATATATCTTAATAACCACTTCATATTTTGTCAATACTTTTTTCCTGTATTTATCATGCAACAGCTAACAATGCTAATTGCTTATGAAATATCAGGTCTTATATATACCATAACATATATTAGTCTTCCAACAGCACTTGAGAATAAGATGTTATCCATGTATACATACTCCTTATTTGTAGAAGGACATAGTTGAGTTGAAAGTTTGAATTGAAATGCCAAAGGAGTACTAACAGGTTTTGAATTTTATATGCCAAAATGAGAGATAATCTTTTCGAGATACTTATTCTGTTTGAGCCATAACTTGTTATGTTTTTAATTTCGATCAATTTTCATATCGAGAATCTTTCTTACAGTACCTAAATCTTTCATCTTAAATTCTATTTTCATTCTAACCTTTAGATCATTAAGTAGAGATATGTCTTAAGCAGTAATAAGCATATCATCAATATAAAAAAGTAATATAATGAATGAATTATTAACATGCATTTTAAAATATATGCAACAATCATGTTTGTAACGAATAAAATTTTATCCTAGTATAAAATTATGAAACCTTTTATACCATTATTTTGTAGGTTGTTTCAAACCATAACGTGATTTGTTTAATTTGCATACATAATTTTTCTTGCCTTTTGGATGAACCATTCAGACTGTTGAATAAAAATCTACTCTTCTAATTCCGCATGCAGAAAGACGATTTTAGCATTAAGCTGTTCTAATTCAAGATTATGAAAAGCAATTAAAGTAAGTAAAAAATAAATATATATATTTTTAACCATAGGAGAGAAAATTTTATTAAAGTTAATAATCCCTTTTGTGAATACCCTTTTGCAACTAGATAGGTCTTAAATTTAACACCATTTATTTAAAAAAAAAATTTTCTTCGAAATATCCACTTGCAACCAATTACTTTTTTACCTTCTGCTAATCTCACCAAGTCCCAAATATGATTCTTTTAAACGGAGTTTATCTTTTCATTCATACCAGCTTGCCATTAAAAAGAATTCTTATCCTCCATTACTTCTTTATAAGAAAAAAATATCACTATTGTCGGTAAATAAATCAAAAGCTACCATATTCTCAAAATTATACATTTCAGGTGGCTTCATATTTCTTTGAGAATTTTGAAGTAAAGTCTTTTTATAAATTTTAACTTGACTCTTAGAATTCTCTTGAGAGTTTGACACATCCCGAATATTTTCTTATGAAGGAATTGCATGCTCCACCTTCACTTGTATTATATCATTGGAAATTTTTTTGAGAAATTTTAACATAATTTTTTTATTAAATACTACATCTTTCTCAATAATTATATTAGAAATAGTAGGATTTCATAAATAATAATCCTTAACATCTTTAGCATAACTAAGAAAAATACACTTTTTGAAATGTGCATCTAACTTATTCTTAATAACATGCATATAAGCGGGGCAAGCAAAAAAATTTAAAGAAGAATAATTTACAGCTTCACCAGTCCATATCTTTTCAAGAGTTTTGTAACCAATGACTATCTGAAGAGAGTGATTCATAATAAAAACACACTGCATTGACTACTTCTATCCAAAAATCCTTGTCAAGATTGGCCGCATGAGCATATTACGTGTTTTCTCTAACAAAATTTTGTTCATCCTTTTAGCCATATCATTTTGTTGAGATTTTTCTAGGATGGTAAAGTGGCATTCAATGCCTTCATCTTCACAAAATTTGAGAAACTTTGTTAATTTGTATTTTCTGCCATTATCACTTCTGAAATATTTGATTTTTTTTCTAGTTCTTTTTTTAACGGATGTTTTTCATAGTTTAATAATAGAAAATACTTTGAATTTGCGATAAAAAATAAATCCACAAATTTCTGAAAAAATCATCAATAAAACTAACAAAATAACGAGTACCAAATTTTAATGGAATAGGAGAGAATCATACATCAAAATGAATATAATTAATTAAGTCTTAAATGTAATGAGTACCGATGTTAAATTTTAATTTGGATTATTTACCATAAAGACAATGTTCGAAAAAAATCTAATTTATATGAGTTGAGGTCTTTCAATTTTTTTTTTGTTAAGCTCAATTAAACTTTACTCACTCACACGACTGAGGCGTATATGTCATAGGTGGGTTATATTAGAAGAAACCTAAGAAATTGTTGTTCCACTTTCAACAATTTTTCTTATCAACTCGTACAAAATTTCATATTTTAGGCTCTTCATTACCATTAATGAGATTTTAGTAACCTTAAGAATTCCATTATCAGCAAAATACTTACAACTAGTAAAATCTAAAGCACTCAAATAAATCAAATTTTTTTTCAAACCAGGAATATGTCTAACATCAGTAAGAGTCCTAATAATATTATCAAATATCTTAATTTTGATTGTTCCACTTCTGACAGTTTTGCATATATTGTTTTTATTTATTAAAACCAAATTACCATTATAAGATTTGTAGTTTCCAAACCAATCTTTATTGGGACATATATGGTGAGAACAACCAGAATAAAAAATTCAAGTATCATGATAACGATCAAAATTAGAATTAACGAAGAGAACATTACCATAATTATTATCATAACTCCATTCAGTAACTGATACTTGTTTTTTGCCTTATTTTTTAGACTGAGATTCTTTCTTTTTCTTTACTTTGAGTTTCCAAGACTTTTCAATTACATGTTTATCTTCTTACAGTATCTGTAATTTTTTTTTTTGGATTTAGATCTAGAATGACTTGGTTTTGATCTTTTTTTGATACGACCTCTGACAATTAGTGTTTTTAAGTGTGATTCATCTCTTTCAATCTTTTTCAAATATTCATTAGATATAAAGGCAATAGAAATATCGTCAAATTTTAAATTCTTATTATACATGAGAGTTATTTTCGGATTCTCAAGAGAAAGAGATAGGGACGATAATAAAATAATTGCCTTGTCTTCATCTTTAATTTTAACATCAATATTTAATAATTGAGATTTATGTGTTTCAGTATACGACCTACTCTATGGATGAAGACAATTCGGAGGATATTATATTGATGAAAAAGAAGAAGAGATTACAATGATGAAAACGAAATTCAATATCATCAACTCTCAAAAGAAACTAATTAGTCTAACCATCATAAGATATTTTGAGAATTTTATCATATGTCTCTCTATTTCATTTTTTTTCTAAAATTCTTAGATGAATAGGGCATTTATAGAAATGATCTAATTGAGTTTGAGTTAAAGTAAGAGACTTACTTAAATATGAATCCTATTCGTTTAAGTTTTTTTATAGGAGACAAATTTAGAAAAGGATTAAACGCATTAAATTACTTTCTAATATAAATCTGAATTTAATTAGGACTTTTCGAAAATCTGCATTTGAACATGACTAAGGGCTATTTGGATCAATTCCAAACATCTCGAATCGGCTGAATTGAGGGAATTAGAGACCTAATTTCCTCAATTCCGATGTTTGGATAACTAATAATATTTGGGAATTACTGGAATTGGCAATTCCAACAATTTTCAATTCTGAATTTGAATTCCGGATGAGATTGAATGAAATTCATTGTGTGGGACCAAAATTTTCAATTAAAATTAAGAATTTCTCATCCAAAATTTCACCCAATTTTTTATATCTAAAATTAAATATATTTTTTTATTTACTCATTATTTTTTTGCACATTCTTATAAAATTTTAATACCTATAAATTAACTTTTTTAAATTTAAAATATATTTTATTGATTGAATATTTTTTTAAAATTATTCTATTTTTTCTTAACTTATCAAATATTATAAATATGCAACCCTAACATTATTTATATTTTAAACCACAAAATTTTTTTCTCTACTTGTTAATTTTTTTTACATATTTTTCTAAATATTAATATCTATAGATTATCAATTTCTAATTTAAAATATATTTTATTAATTGAATAAATATTTAAAAAAGTATTTTTTTAATGTAAATATTTTTAATATTTATATATATTTTAACCACCAAAATATATTTTATTACTTTATTTATTGAATATTTATATTTTTTTAAAAAATAAATATAAATAAAATAAAATAAGAGTAATTTTACTTATTTGAAAAGGATTGATTTTTATTTTCAATTCAAACACCGAAATTCACGAAATTAATAATTTCTTAATTTTACTTCAAAGTATATTCAAATATTGAAATTACCAATTCGATCAATTCCTTTAATTTTTTGAAATTGACGGAATGGACAATTTCCTCAATTTTGATTTGAAATTGATCTAAACGATCCTTTAAGTCAACATTATTCAGATATGAGACACAACTAAATTAACACGTTTTTACAATTTTATTGTTTGTATTGCCGTGTCTAAATACTTTTTGGATAATTCATAGCGTTACTTATATTTTAATTGCTTCTTTGCGACGAGGACAAAGCTTTTATTTAAATCTCATATCTATTAGCATGCAAACTTTGATGAAATCCTAAGAATCATATGCGTGCAGAGTCAACGTCTGTGTTTTTTCTCAATTATAAGGAGTAACCTATGCGAAAAGCATGGAAGTCATCAAATCTGGAGTCTCAGTTTGATATTTCCTTCGCCGAAACGAAGTCCTATGCTTTTGTGAGAAAAAAAATTGAAAGTAAATGTATGGATATAAATGGCTGAGCACGGGGGAATTTTGGCTACAAGGAGGCTCGCACGAAGAAGGCAAATAATTATAACGGAGCTCATTCCTTCACAAAATCCAGACATCTTTGTTTTCTTGTGCTACATGAAAGCGAGACCTTTGAACCAAATAAAAGCAAGGGAAAAGAGACATCGCACTTTCGGTTTAAGATGGAAAAGGACTGGATTTCTGTGTGATGTATCGACAGTCTGAAACAGGGACTCTGTTATATTAAGCCAATGTGGAAAACATCCGAAACAGGACTTGTGAAGCAATTTGTACAAGCGTTATTTCTTCAGTGGACCACGATTGGTAATCTCATAATCTGGAACTCGTATGTCGTAATTGATGGTTGTGATTTATCGAACTCCGGAAAAATCAAATTATACGAAACATAGAAAACTGAGGTGTGCTCATTTTTCAACATGCAAGTCGTCCACTCTAGTTGTGAGTCTTGGCCTCTTATCTCTCCGAAGTAGTCGTCCAGCGGCCGTGGAGAAGTACAGTTGTGTCATGCGCGCCTGCTTCACGTCAAATCCACGCAACAATGTGACGGCGGTATACTTCTTCTGGGCCCAATACACGTAATACCCGAACCACGGCAGAGTCTGATTGATTATTAGACGCTTGCTGGTGTGCCTCCCTATATTTATTCTCATTTCTAAATAATGGAGACCTCTTCTGCTTCCTGCCCTGTGTTGCTTTGTATTCGAATCTAATCTAGCGTCATTTTTTTTCAGCTACCCTTCTGACTTCTTCTCCAATTCAGATGGGCCACAGTTTTTCTTTCTTTCTTCTTTTTTTCTGAGTTTTAGATGAAACAAAATATTATTAGACACATACAAAAATATAAGGTAGACATTGTTATGCACTGTGCAGGAGACGAAACGAGAAGTCGGGTCTCTATCGCCCGTCCCTATCACCGTGGATCTCTCCGGTCGCGCATTCGCAATCTGTCTCGACATCACAAGCTGCATGTTGCCAATGGCCGGGACCCACACCTGAGATGGCCCAGCCGCCGTCCAAAAAGAGCGACCACTGGCAACAAGGCAACCCGCCACTTTCTCCGGCACAGGCTCATTAGACGAGTCGCCATTACCATTTTCCTTCTCACTCTCCCACTCATAACTCTTTTTCTTCTTCGCGTCAAGCCCATCATCTTCACTCCAAGCGAGCTTTTTGACCGCGAACCAAAATGATATGATTTCTTCACTCCGCTGTAATGCGCAATCCGGCGGACGTTTACATGGCGATGTTGAATTATGCTGGGCGTGCGAATAACAGTTCAAAATAATGAAAAGAAGGAAAAGAGGGTAAAAGCAGGCGGGTGTGGGTCCAAACCTTCGGCCAAAATCGACGGCTTTCATTCGTGATGACGCCATCACAGGTCGGACGTCGCTGATCGTGCGGCACGTGGCTCAAGGTCCCGTGCGTGGGTCCCGCTACCCGGTGCGGTACTTTCCCGGCACTGCTCTGGGTAGGACCTGGGACCCGCCAGGCCGACCCCAATTGATCTGTAGCCACGTAAGCCAGAAGAAGTGTTCGCTGTTGAAGGCGACCCAGCATAGACACGAGCAGTATTAGAGTCGCTTCATGCGTCGTGGGGACCACGCAACGCGAGCACAGAGCGCCACGTCATCGAGGCTCACGGCCCAATGCACCATCTTCATCCGGAAATAGCAAGAGAGCAGTGAACCTACAGTGGTGGCTACGGGAAACGGCTGGACCTGTTTCTCCCTCTTCTTTTTTTACGCTTTTTTCTTTGCATATTTTCGTGCTTCTTCAAATCCGTGCTAATATTTTCCGCCACGGGGCTGGAGTGGTGGGAATGGCGCTGGGCCCCACATCCCATGTTTCTTTTCTTTTTCTTTTTTTTTTTTTGAAAATTTATTTTAGCCTCTTTCTCCGCTCTCGCCTCGAGAACCCTCGTCCCACTCCCCTTCTCTTGCACTCCCGTCTTTAAACCCCAACTCCCCCAACTCCTAAAACCTCCTCCGCTCTTCTTGCTCTCCAGCTGCTCCCCTTTCTCCAGAATCTCAATGAAATAGGTTGAAGGCCCTTCTTCTCCTGCAGCTTGCTTCCTATTCTGTGATTCCAAAATGGCGTACATGTGCGCGGACAGCGGCAACCTGATGGCGATCGCCCAGCAAGTCATCCAGCAGAAGCAACAGCAACAGCAACAGCAGCAACAACAGCAGCAACAGCTTCAGCTGCAACAGCCTCCTCCGATCGACGCCGTGAGCCCCTTCTCGCCTCCGTGGACCGGCCAACCGGCTCACCAGCCTCACATATCTGATTTCCACCCTTTTGCCTTGCCGGAGCCACCCTTCCCCGACCCCTTCGGCGCCGACTTCCCCACTCCCGGCCCCTTCCGCCTCTCTGACTTCTCCAACTCCGCCGCCCCCGACTTCGACTCGGACGAGTGGATGGACAGCCTCATCGGTGAGTCACCCACCGAAAGCTCCGATCTCATCAGCGACGCCTGGCACGGCCCCACGGCGGCAAACGAACTCCCGTCCCTCTTCGCCGCCGACCCGTTCGCCTCCCCGGCGCGCAACTCTGATCTCAACCGGGTCGTCTTCTCCGACTCCCAGAAACTCGCTACCCAGTTTTCGGTCCAACACCAGCCCCCCGGCCTTCAGCCCGTCGATCCAACGCCGCTACCGGTGCAGATCCAGTCCTTCGATCCGCTTCCGCCGCCGCACCCAAAAAAGGATACCGGCCACGGCAAAAGAACCACCGCCCTGGATCCCAAAGCCACATCACCGCCGCTTCTCCGGTCCCTTCTCGACTGCGCCGGGATCGCTGACTCGGAGCCGGACCTCGCCGCGAAATCCCTAATCCAAATCCGTGAGACTGCGTCGGAACACGGGGACCCGACGGAAAGGGTGGCCTTCTACTTCGCTAAGGCCCTCTATTGCCGCCTAACCCCCACCTCTTCGCCGCCTGCCGGCTTGGATTCCTCTCCGGAGGATGTCACCCTCTGCTTCAAAACACTCAACGACGCCTGCCCCTATTCCAAATTCGCCCACCTCACCGCCAACCAGGCGATCCTCGAGGCCACCGAGTCGGCGACTCGAATCCACATCGTCGACTTTGGGATCGTCCAAGGGATCCAGTGGGCGGCGCTACTCCAAGCTCTCGCCACCCGATCCGCCGGGAAGCCTTCTCGTGTCCGCATTTCCGGCATCCCCGCCCCAGTTCTCGGCCCTTCCCCAGCCACGTCGCTCGCCGCGACCGGAACCCGGCTTCGCGACTTCGCGACGCTTCTCGACCTCGACTTCCAGTTCGAGCCGGTCCTCACTCCCGTAGACGAGTTAAACGAGTCGACCTTCCGGCTCCGCTCGGATGAGACCGTTGCTGTAAACTTCATGCTCCAGCTATACAACTGGCTCGGCGAGTCGTACGACTCGGTCAAGCAGGTGCTTCGTCTCACGAAATCTCTGAGCCCAAGAATCGTCACGCTTGGCGAGTACGAAGCGAATCTGAACCAGGTCGGCTTCGTGGAGCGGTTCGGCAACGCGCTGGCGTACTACGCGGCCGTTTTCAGCTCGCTCGAACCGGCGCTGGACCGGGACTCGCCGGAGCGTGCCCGGGTCGAGCGCGTCCTGCTGGGGCATCGGATTCTTCGAGCGGTGGGGCCCGAGAAGGACCCCAATCGGCGGGAACGAACGGAAGAGAAAGAGAAATGGACGGCTATGATGGAACGGTCCGGGTTCCATGCCGTCCCTCTCAGCCACTACGCCGCGAGCCAGGCGAAGCTTCTCTTGTGGAATTACAACTACAGCACCAGGTACTCGTTATTGGATTCCCCTCCCGGGCTGCTTTCTCTAAGCTGGGACGACCGCCCCCTCCTCACGGTTTCCTCGTGGCGCTAGAGGGAGAATAATTTCATAATTTCCATTTTGTTCCCGAAATCTCCACGGGCGGGCGCGGTGTTTTCTCTTTTTCTCGTGTTTTATGTATGAAAGAAAAAGGAAAAGGCCGGGAGGTCGGGGGATTTTGGGCGGAAGCTTCTGCCATTTCGGTGCTGCATTCCGGGCTTCCTGTTTTGGGGGGCTGGTGGCCCAAGTGTAAAGAAGGAAGAAACGGTTACATCCTCGTGCTGGATCTGGGTACAGTCTTTATTGGAACTTTTGGGTCGATTTGATATAGCACTGGTGAAAAAAATATTGAATTAGCATTTCAAGAAGAGGAAAAAAATAATTTGGCAGGGCAAGTTCTATTTTTATTTATTGCTTTTAATGGCTACAATGTGTGCTCTGCAATTGAATGCTGTCTATGGTGATGGTGCGAGCGGTTGTTGCATAGGGAAATTTTGTGGGCAAGCGAAAGGTGACGGCGTACCGCAGTTAATTATTGTATTTGTATTAACTGAGTGCTAGGTTCGCGTTATAGCACCTGCATTTGTTTCTGTCGCTCTCTCTGTTGCTGCAGTTGTGATGGGTTCAGGGCCTCTGCTCGCCCACCTTGAGTACTGGGATTAGGCAAACAAGACGATATTGAAGTCTACCGCTGAGAGGTACTCTCACGTGTTGCTGATTAAAGTTTTCCGGTTCAGTAACAGTAATGCTTCTGTTTATTATGTGTTTGTCCACGTGAGGTTGCATCGCGATCGCTATGCACAAGAGACAAGCGTCAATTGGAAGACTTTAGACTAAGGGTTTACGTTTCGGTCGAAACGACTCGATTTGGTCTGGTCTTGAATTGAAACCCTAATTTTAATTTCGGTTTAGAATTTACTATTTATCTTCTGCAGACTCGAGCGGGGAGCTCGTCGAGCGAGCGTGAGTGGGCGAGAGTGCACGCGAGCAAGTGGGCAGGCGAGAGCGTGCGGGCGGGAGCTCGCCGGGCTAGAGCGCGCGGGCGAGATATCGCCGAGCTCGAGCGCGCGGGCGGGAGCTCGCCGGGCTCGAGCGCGCGGGCGAGATATCGCCGAGCTCGAGCGCGCGGGCGGGAGCTCGCCGGGCTCGAGCGCGCGGGCGAGATATCGCCGAGCTCGAGCGCGCGGGCGGGAGCTCGCCGGGCTCGAGCGCGCGGGCGAGAGATCGCCGAGCTCCGAGCGCGCGGGCGGGAGCTCGCCGGGCTCGAGCGCGGCTGGGCGAGATATCGCCGAGCTCGAGCGCGCGGGCGGGAGCTCGCCGGGCTCGAGCGCGCGGGCGAGATATCGCCGAGCTCGAGCGCGCGGGCGGGAGCTCGCCGGGCTCGAGCGCGCGGGCGGGAGCTCGCCGAGCTCATGCGCGCGGGAGCGGGAGCTCACTAGGCGAGCGCGCGGGGGGAGCTCGCGTCGGCTTCATGTTCGAGCCCGAGAGCCCCGCGCTCTCACCAGCCTACCGTCGCTCTCTCACCTATCTCGCGCCCTTACTGACCTGGCCCTTACTTCCACAAGTTGAGGCCAACCTTACACCGGAGCCAGCGCTGTCACCAATCTAGTTTCGACGCTTTTGCCGGTTTCTGTCAGATACTGTTCACGTACATAATATTATTCACGTAACTATTTATTATTTTTAAAATTTTTTAAACATATTATAATTTTTTTAAATTTGAAGTTAAAAAATAATTGAAATAAAGTTAAATTTTAGTCAAAATATAATTAATAAAAAAATATTTTGCTTGAAACTGACATGAAAATGATTTTGATCGAAACACGTTGATTTTTTTTTTCACGTGTATTCGTGCATGACCGTTCCACCGAAAGTAAAGCAAAAAAAAATTTGTGTCGGTCTTACCCCTATGTGAATCGCTGTTACAAGATTGCGCAGAGGTAGTTATTCTCGTATTTCTATAAATGTTCATTTGGATCGTTCAGGTACTGAATTCATAATTTCACATCCAGATGTTCTAAACTCAATTGATGATGATGATGATTAGTTGTATTACATTATAATTAATAAATTATGTATATGTTAATTATATTTTAATAATAAGTTAAATTTGTTTATGTTAATTTTAAAATTTTTACTCATATTCATATTATTTATCATATATTTTTTTATATAGTAATATATAAAAATAGTGGTTAACTATCAAAATTAATTTTAATTAATTAAAATAATATTTAATATTATGGTAAAATTAAGTACAAATTTATTCCTAATTTTTCAAATTTTTCTAAATTTTTTTCAATTTTTTATCGTATTTTTAATTTGAAGTTAAAGTACAGTCAAAATATAATTAAACTATGGTCAACACCCAATTAATAATTAAAAAAATCTTTCGGCCGAAACTGAAACCGAAATGGCCGAAACTGTCGAAACGTATCGGTTTCGCTGGGTCCCGAAACCAAAATAGAAACCACATAATAAAACCTTGCTTTAAACATGTGCTTGATTTTGAAGTATTCGAGTTCATTCACTGGCGGGCATGTTGGCTCATTAGTTGATATTTTATAATTGTTTGGATCAATTTCGATTTGAATTTAAGAAAATTATTGATTCGGTCAATTTTAGAAAATTAAATAAATTGATAGAATTAGTAAATTTTGATATTTAGATATATTTTAAAGTAAAGTTAAAAAAGTATTAATTTCATAAATTTCGGTGTTTCAATTGAAAATAAAAAAAAATTATTTTCAAATAAGTAAAATTATTATTTTTATTTTATTCATATTTTTTAAAAATATAAATATTTATAAATAAATTAATAAAATATATTTTGGTGGTTAAATATATATATAAATATTAAAAAATATTTGCGTTAAAAAAATAAAATTTTAAAATATTTATTCTATCATTAAATATATTTTAAATTAGAAATTGATAATATATAGGTATTAATATTTAAAAAATATGTAAAAAATTAATGAGTAGAGGAAAGAATTTTTGATATAATTTTAAATAAAAAATTTAGTTTATTTTTTTCAAAATAATGTTAATGATTGAAAAAAAATATAAAAAATTTTTATTAACCCACCTAAATAAATGTGAATCCCACGTAATTTTGAACCTAAATTGTAAATTTCACTTTTTTAGAAGGAAAATTCAAATATTAATATTCTAAATTATTAGAAATAACAATTCTTAATTTCGAACAGTATTATTATAATCAAATAATAAAATAAAAAAAAATTAGATTTTCAATTCTTTCAATTTCCTCGATTCGAATCATTCAGAATTGATTCAAACAGTCCTTTTTTAGGACAGGTGGGATTTCCGAAGGTGGGATTTGGTCGGTGGCAAATCCTTTGAAATGCTACTGCGCCGTCACTTTTATTTCAATGATCTGGATTTGTTGGGACATGTAAGATTTCTTGAATTCAGTTTCTGTAAATGTGTTGATGAATCAAAATAAAAAAACGCTAATATGGAATACCTCAAGGTCGAGAATTTTGGAGTCGTTTAGTTAAATTATGACGTTTAGCAAATATAACTTTTTTAGGCTTAATTAATTCCATTTCTTAATCATCTGCTTTCCATTTCATGCAGTATGGATGGCAACTGCAGCAGCCATGAGTCCAAGACGCTGGCTGGATTCAGCGAAGACTTCCTGTTCTGCACCGATACTGTGCTTCTGTGGCCTGCTTTCGCGCATCGAAGCGGTCTCCAATTCGCAAGCAAAATCCTGTCCCAAATCAAACTCTGACAATTACATACAACTGCAAAGATATCCAGATATTACATCCAAGTCCCTCGAGTCTAATAAATAGGAATTTTAGGAGCGTATGTGCATTTATCCTTGTTCGAGTTGAATTTCCGAGTTATGGATTTTTCACTCGGTCAGCGCTGGGAGAAGTGGGCCACGGTGAGTTGCTATTTCTGACCCATGGGCGGAGGCGACTCCGCTGCCCGCGCCGGTCCCTCGGCGTTTGTTCGCGTGTCATCAGTCGAAAAGCCCGGCTAGAACATATCCTACCCGACGAACAAGATCTCATCCATCCATATCGCCTCCAGATTGTGAGGGCTCTGTGTTTCGCTACTCACGAATCGTAATGGACGGCTAGGATCAAGTCCTACAAATTCCACGAAGGGACATGTCCCAGGGCGATTTTGTTTGGGTGATTGGAGAGCATAGAGAAGCGGGCCGCGAGCCCACAAGTGGGAGCCCGTGAATGGTCCCCTACTGCACCAACGGGGCGCGGCAGCGCTGCCGGGTGTGTATGGCGTTGCTGTGACGTCATTTCAATATATCTTTGCCAAGTCTTTTTCTAATCAAATCAGTTGTTGCTTTCGGACCTCCATCCCCGTTAGCTCCTGCAGCCAATGAACCGTTATGAATTGGTACGCAGGCGCGCTGTAGACCAGCTCGACTGAACAATCGCTCGAGTCAGTCTAACTGTTGGGTCAGCTCACATCTAGCTTGGCATTATATTCCAGTAATCCATCGAATGAAGTGTGAAATTGCGTTTTCTAAAAAGTTCAATATTTACATGCGAGATTGTTTTGACTTACGAAGGTAGGAATGGGGGAATACTCAGGATGAACTCGCTAGGGAAGCCGACGATCATGTCGGCGGACGCAGACTTCAACCGGTACATAATGCAAGGTGACGGCGGGATGTTCGAGATCAGCCATCTGATGACCATCAAAAAGATTATCGGCGGGTGGTCGATGCTGAAATTAATTATTAAGTCTCAAATTTAAAATCTTTAGTCTCCAAAATATAATAATACGTACGCTTATGAAAATAATTTCATAAGTATATAATGTCAAATCATTAAATTTTTACATACTACAATCTATAAAAATTAAGCTTATAATTTTTAAAAGTAAATATTGATCATTTTATTATGAAAATTTCAAATTATCTTATTATATTCTTACATATTTTTCAAATATTAAAATAAATAAATTTATTTAAATATTCACATCATTTTAGAGCTTAACTGATACTCAAGGAAATGAACAATCTTATATTAAGAAAATACTTTCATATACATACTATGTAAAGTTTTAGAAATTAATTTCAAATAAAATCAAATTCATTCAATGTTCAAACAAATATCATAGATATAATTATGTCAAAACAACAAAGAATTCAAATTTATTAAATAAGAAAGATAATTACAAGTCAAGGCTAAAAATAAAATTATTGGTGTTTAAGGTAATTTTTATGTATATATATAGTTTCAAAATTTAGTTCAAGTTAAATCTTTTTCAAACTTCAAGCAAATGCTATAAAAATAAAATATCTAAAATTAATGATAATAATATTTTTAAATTCATTAGCAAAAATCTATCTAGAAAATCATAAATCAAGTTAAACAAGTTATAACTGGTGTTTCAAAAATAAGTAATGGATATATACACAATGAGTGACCCGAATCATATACAAATGAACACACTTAAGTAGGTCGTAATAGGAATAAGAAATTTTTCACAAAATGAATTTTAACAAAAATATCTCATAAAAAAAGAGCTTATTAGGATTACCCCGTGAAAAGAGTCTTATCAGAAATATACCATTACTCTGATTTTCGCGATTGCCAGCGAAAATAGTTTTTCTAACATAAATATAAGTACATGTTGACATAATTATTTAACCTCAATAGTAAAGTAAGACATAAATCAAATGACCATTTAACTTTAATAGCAGGGTAAGATAGGAATCAAGTGAGAGACGATATAGTAAAATATAAAAACTTAATACCATGATCTAATGATATTTACAAATAAGAAAGTTTTTATACAGGAACACTTACATAATTTTCAAGTTCAATATAAGAATCCAAATAAACATCAAAAGCTAAATAACCTTTTAATAAATTTGCATGCATGATTTTTATATTTTCAAAGCAAGTAAATATAACATAAATAAAAAACAAAGATACAATTATCTCATAATACCTTCAAGTTATGATGAAATATTTAAAAATAAATATGGTATATAATCATAATTTATACTTATCAAAATATACAAATTTACCAAAATAGGTCATTAACTTAATATTATCGAAAATCACTTATTCTTTTACCTGAGATAAAATCTCGACAAGTATAAAGGAGCTAACTTAAGTCTCCTTGTTCGAACCTAAAATATAAAACAAATATAATCATAACTACCAATATCAAATAACATAATTTTTAACATATTAATTCAGATATGACTTTAGCTAGGATCTTTGACTTTAACATATACTAAAAGTATTACTCAAAATTTGATTAAGAGTGTGCATCACAATATCTTTATTTTAAATTTGCATCCAACATATCAACCAACCATAATAATTTCAAAATCAAAACTTATAATATGCATCTATCATACCTTGATATTGAGATCAACGAACACATGTCACAATAGGCTTAATTTGATCTTATGTTCAACGACATAATAATCTCAAAATCGAAACTTTTGACATGTATAATTAATCTTCAAATTATGTATATGAAATTTTACAATTTCAAAAAGAAATATTAACTTAAATGGAAACATGGCACAACAATCTCTTGATCTTATTAATAATATTTCAAATTGTACTTGAAAATCATGAATTTGAAATATCACATGAATCATTCTAAATTTTAAATATTAAGATAGCATCCAAAAATTCACTAATAAAATTATATTTAATTTTAAAATACAAATAATCCTAATAAGACCACAATAAGGTAACAAGAATTTAGATTGTTAAGATTTAACATATTAGCGCATAAGAATTATAAAAAATAGAGTAAGAATTGATATGAGTATAGAACCAAAATTAAAATGTCAAATCCAAAAACATGTAAAATATAAACTGAAATTTAATTGAGAGCAATATGAGATCAATTCCTAATTAGAAAAGACCCCTAAACTTACTAATTTTACATTGTCGTCCTTAAAAATTTTGGTTTTCACAGTAACTGGCAACATGCACAGGGACATGCGCTCTGTCGCCGTCAGCTTTGTGAGCAACCTGAAGCTGAGGGCCTGCTTCCTGCCCGATATCGAGAAGCAGGCCATCAAGATTCTTCGTTCATGAAGGGAAGGCCTCGTCTTCTCGGCCCACGACGAGAGCAAGAAGGTGTTAATGATGGACTTCTTTTCTTCCCATGCATTTGGTTAGTAACGCTGCCAGAAAATGAATGCAGTTTGCTTTCAACTTGATGGAGAGGTATCTGATAGGCACGGAGGCCGGGATGCCGGAAACCAAGGAGTTGACAATGGATTACAGCACTTTGATGAAGGGCATGGGTTCCGTGCCATTGATCTTGCCCGGAACTGCCTACAGAAAAGCCCTTCAGTTATTATGTATGAATATTGAATACTAACTATGTCTGACCTTCAAATTAATTCATCTAGTTTCTTCTTTTTGTTTCTTTGGCAGCCGAGGTCAAGATCCTGAGAATAATAGTGCAAAAACTGGACGAGAGAGTTGAGAAAGTACGAAAAGAATGAGAGATATTGGAAAAAGAAGAAGACGACTTTGTTACAATGGTTGCTGCACAGTCTAATTTTGCAAGAGAACAAATGCTCGATCAGATGCTCCGCATGCTCTTTGCGGCAAACGAACTTCCTGTGCCGCCATTTCCCTCGTAATATATTTCCCGGAATCCTGTCCAGAAGCTCTAGAACAACCAAGGGTAGTAACTCTTGCTGCATATTTGAATTCTATGCATAGAGCTCGACGCTAGTCCTCTTAAGCCTCTGTAAATTTGGTTTTGCCAAGGAAGAGCATGCCATTATTGCGAGAGCAGCGAAGGAGAAGGGTGAGATGTGGTTGACATGGGATTACTACAAAGTACAAACGGATGGAGTTCACTCCCTGTGTAAGATTTTGTCCACTATGGAAGCTTTGGAAAGCTACAAAGGTGTCTAATTTGAGTTGTAAATATTTTTGTGCGGTTCCGATTTTATCTTTTGACGCAAGATTCATGAGAAGATCAAATTTAAAATTAAATTAAACTGATTTACATATTTTAGGATTTGAAAAAAATTCTAAAACTTTTACCTGTAATTCTCAATAGATTCACTTTGAGTTCTTATTATTTTTTGATGGGAAAAAATTGAAGAGGAAGAAATATTTTAAATCATGAACCTAAGAACGATCGAAAATAGAAAAAATCCGTTCTCTATTTTTTCAATTCTCTTTTTCTCAATATCTTTTATTTGCCATTTTGCAAATAGGTCTCCGAAGTTCATTATAATTATAAATCAAAGTTTTATAATTACAAATAAGGCCAAATATTTATAAAAAATTCTAAACTTTAAATAATTCAAATAAAATAATTTATCCTTCTCCAACTAGGCAATCCTAATGTGAGACCAGATACTGGATAAACTGTAAAACGTTCCGACCCATCACGAAATACTCAAATGAACACACACACATATAAAATTTGGCTCCGTCTATACTGTCATCTATTGTCATATAAATATTCATTAGACAGTCAAGTTTAAGCCACTTACTACATTTCCAAATTATTTATCCCGAATTGCACAATCAAACTTATTTTTTAAAAAAATCAATAAATAGTCTATAAGGCCATAAGACTAACAATCCCCCATTTGGCCTATAGATCTATTTATTTATACATATATAGATACATGTATATTGAAAATAATTTTGAGAAATCAATTTTCAGCAATGAGATCTCAACTGTATAATTCAGAGACAATGGACCATACCACTTTTCCTCAGTAGTCCCTATACATGCCCAACCATGGATGGATGTATACTAATGGTATACCAACTGTTTCCATGTCAAAGCAAGTAAAGCACTACATCAGTTGAGTTAAAATAATATCAAACATAAGCATAGACAATGTACTCGTGGAACAAGACATATAATAAATATAACAGTAGTGAGAATTCCTTTGCCTTTTCCACTGACGGTCTATTCGCTTCGTGCTTCTCTGAGAGACACGTCACTTAAATGCACAAACTGTACTGAGGATATCCCACAAGTGCCAATGCACTTCATCTAAGTGAGAGTTATAAAATGGATATGATGCCCAATCATACATTCACCTCAAGCATTTCAGAAATTACTTACACAGATCCCCATGTAGGTGGTCATCACCAACCTACCTAGTGATCCACAGTATTCCCAAGGACTTCATCTTCCACATTAGAAGATTAAGAACAAAATACATTAATGGAATCATTTCATATGGGGAAAATAATAGTTTACTAGCAAATAAACTATATCCGGATAAAAATGCATGTAATAATCAAAACATGATGTCATGTTTGCAAACTATCCACATATGACTGATATGCTCTTTAAATATTTTCACCGTCAGACCTTTAGTCATTGCGTCAGCCAGATAATCAGTAAAAGAGATCCGTGAAACAATAATATCTTTCTTCTGAACCTTTTCACAAATATAATGAAATTGCAATTCAATATGCTTTGTCTTGGAATGACATCTAGCATTCTTAGTAAGAGATATAACTACATTATTATCACAGACTGTTTACATTAACCTATCAATATAATCAACCACTTGAAAATAAGAGAGAAACTATTTCAACCACATAACATATTTACTAGCCTCAAAACAAGGTATGTACTCTGCCTCTATAGTTGATAAACCAATAGTAGTCTGTTTCATACTACGTCATGAAATAACTCCCTTTGTCAAAATAAACACATATCCAAATGTAGACTTCAAACTGTCCTTATATTTTTTTTCAATCAGAGTCTGTATATCTAAGAATATTTAATGATTTATAACTATCAAATAAGAGCGCATAATTTTGGATTTTCTTCAAATAGCGAAAAATCTTCTTAACTGCTCTCCAATGGGTTATTCTTGGATTACCTTGATATTTGCCAAGAAGTTTCACAACAAAAGCAATATCTGGATGGGTACAGATCACCAAATACATCAAACTGTCAATAGCTAAAGCATAGAAAATTTTCTGTATCTTCCGTCTTTCAATTTCATTCTGAGAATATTGCTGAAGATTAAACTTATTACTTTTGACTATAGATGATTCTCCAGCTTTACAACTATCCATACCATATTTTTAAAGAATTTTAGCAATATATGTCTCATGAGAAAGCCCAAACAATCGACGCTTTCTGTCTCTGTATATTTTAATACCCAAGATATATGAAGTATTGCTAAGATTTTTCATTTCAAAGATTGTACACAACATCCTTTCAGTTTCTTTGAGGAAATTCAGTTCATTACCTGCCAATAAGATGTCATCAACATATAACATTAATATCTGAACTTTACCCCCACTGACTTTCAGGTATACACAATTATCAATTATATTCTTTCGAAAGCCAAATTTTGTGATTACCTCATGAAATTTAATATACCACTGTTGAGAGGCTTGTTTTAAATCATAGATGAATTTATGTGGTTTACAGACTTTTGTTTCATCATCCTTTCTGATAAACCCTTCTTACTGAATCATATAAATTTCCTCTTCAAGAACTCCATTCAGAAATGTTGTTTTGACATCCATCTGAATGAGTTCATAATCATAGTGTGCAACCAATGTCATGAAGATTCTCAATGAATCTTTTCTAAAGACTAGAGAAAATGTCTCATCATAATCAATTTCTTCTCTCTGAGTGTATCCTTTAGCAACCAACATTGCTTTATATTTGTCAATTTCACCATTGACTTTCAATTTAGTCTTATAGACTCATTTACAGCCAATTGGTTTGCAGTTTAAAAGAGTTGGCACTAGAGACCAAATCTCATTTTTCTGCATGAAATTAATTTCTTCAATCAGAGCATTCAACCAAAATTTTGGATTCTCATTGCTTATGGCTTCTGAAAAATTCAATGAATCATCATTTTCTGTTATCAATGAGATAGACATCTTATCTATATTATCTACACTCTGAATGTGCATATCTCCAGTTTCCTCTAAATATGCAACATAGTCATCTGATATAACTGATCTACAAATTCTTTTGGGTTTTTCATCTGACTGGTTTGGCACAGCCATTGGTGCTTCATCTTGTCCAACTCTATCTGCCTCATCCTCAACTTCAATTCTTTTTCTTTTGCTTCTTGTGATAGATGTATCCTATTTAAGAAATTTGACATCTTTACTTTCAATTATGGAGTCCTAAACAAGATTATTTAACCTGTAACCCTTAGATCTGTCCAGAAGACCAATAAACTTATAGCTTAAACTCCGAATTACAGTTTTTGGCATATTAGATTCAACAATTCTAGCTTCTGCATTACAACCCTAGATTCTAAGATGATTAAGACTGGATTTTTTGCCAAGCCACTCAAAAGAAATTTTAGGAACAGAGTTGGATGGTACTCCATTTAAAATATATGTAGCCATTTTTAGTGTTTCACCCCATAAAGAATTTGACAATTCGCTGAAAACTAACATACAATGAACCATATTCATCAAAGTCATGTTCTTCCTTTCTGCTACTCCATTTTGCTCTAGATTTTCTACAATGGTTGTATTTGCAATGATTCCATGTTTCTGTAAAAATTGTCAGAAAATATCTAAAGTATATTCACCCTCTCTATCTGACCTGATAGCCTTAATCTTTTTGTCCAGCTGATTTTCAACTTCAGCTTTATACACCTTAAATATTTCAAACACATCCGATTTTCTGTATAGTAGATACACATATCCATTTCATGAGGAGTCATCAATAAATGTTACAAAATACTTCTGACCATTCTTTGTGACTATCCCATTCGGACCACAAATATCTGTATGGATTAAATCTAACAAATTATTAGATCTTAATGCCTTTGAAAATGATGCTTTTATCAGCTTTCCTTTAATACAATTCACATAGATACCAAATCATCAAAATTTATATTCTTTAGAATTTCGTCATGGCAGAGTCTCTCCAGTTTGTCTCTACCAATATGACCTAAACAACAATATCATAGACGAGAAGAATTCTTATCCAACCTCACATTCGGATCATAAGAACATATATGTCTAGAATCAACATTTTAGCATTGTAGTGTAGAGTCAACTTTCAGTTTCACATGTAATTTATATAAACCATCAAATACAATATCAATAGCAATAACAATATTGCCATACAATAGAGATACACAGTTTTTGCCAAAAGCAAAACAATAACCAGCTTCTGTAAGTTTGGAGACTAATAGTAAGTTATGCCTGATAGCTGATGTAAAAACTGTATTTGACAGTGAAACAGTATGACCGTCATGGAGAACCAAGTATATATCCCAACACCGACGACCTCAGCTTGCTCATTGTTTCCCATGAAGACATACTTCTCCTGATCATCTGGGTTTCTTAGGTCAAAAAATCCTTGCATAATAATTAATATATGGGTCGATGATCCCGAGTCTACAATCCATGCATCAGGAGAAACATCAATATAGTTTGACTCAAAACAAACCAGATATTCCAACTCATGTCCTTTGAAAAAAGTTGTCAAAATATGCTCTCGAACATTCCCATGCTCAGCTAATTTTGTGTTGTGCAGTTTCCGAGTCAAAAATAATTTCTTAGCTTTAGAGGACCCAACAAATCTGTCATAAATACTTTGAAGTAATTCTTTGGCAGAATAAACATCTGGCAAACTGGCATGAACTGTTTCAAAAACTATTCTTCTTATTATCAGTCTTGCTAACTTATTTGTTTTGTGCCATTTTTTATACTGGCTTGACCCAATAGGTGGTTCAATAGTATCGAGAGCAATGTCAAAATCTTAAAATGTCAAATGAGCTTATAGTTTACTTCTCCAAGTCAAGTAATTTGATCCATTCAAGATCTCGACCTTAGAAAGCTGACTACTAGATTTTATACTGTAGATTTTGCAATGGATAGCTCAAAAACACAACAAATGCATTTCAATAATAATTAATTCATAATTCCATTGATTTCATTAATCCAAATAGAGATTATCATTGTAATCTTGTATCAACTCCTTTGGAAAACTAACACAAACCACAACATCCCAGAAAGCACAATCAAAACCAGAATTGGGATAAATTGTGACATTATATTAGCTCCTTTGGAAAAATAATACAAATCACTAGATCTCACAAATCACAATTAAAATTAGAATCAGGATAAATTATGATATTATACTATTTTCTTTGGGAGAATAATACAAATCCCGAGATCCCGCCAATAAAATAATAATAGTCATAAATAAATTTTTAAAATATTCTATATTTATTTTTTCTCTATATCAACTCAACCTTTGGATGAAACTGATTAGAGTTGAAAATAAATACAGAATAATAATATTTATAAATTAAAATAATCTAAAAATCCTTTGGGAAAATATTTGGTTATTTTAACTCATAAATATAACCACGAGTAAATAATAATGAAATTTATTTTTCAATAATTCAAATAATCATTAAGCTTAATATTAATCAAGATTAATTTGATTAACATAAGCAATAAATCCAACCGAGATTGGAATCCAAAATCGTAATTCAATTAAAATCAAATTGCAATTCACAGTACAAACCGATGGAATTGAATTGAATTACAACTTTGCATAAAAGCCCTTTCAAAATTTTAATTCACAAATAATTTTAAAAATTCAATAGACGGTTGAAAATTCACCATAAATCAAAATTTTGGAAGTCAAACTCAATTTTTTCTCTACCAATAAAATTATGGATACTAATAGGCTATTCAATATTATTTTCAGTTCAAGCCCAAGACAAAAACCCGATTTTCCCTAATTATATTTTGAGAAATTCAATAAAAACTAATTATAACTCGATTTTTTGTAGACCAACCATCAAAAGGAGGCTCTGATACCAATTGCCGGCTTTGATTTTATCTTTTGATGCAAGACCCGTGAGAAAATCAAAATTAAAATTGAATTAAACTGATTTACAAAATAAAGAAATACGTTCTGTATTTTTTCAATTCTCTCTTTCTTAATTCACAAATTGTGATATGTAACCCACCTTTTGTTTGTCATTTCATAAATAGATCCCCAAAGTTCATTATAATTATAAATCAAAATTTTGTAATTATAAATATGATCAAATATTTACAAAATCGTGATTTTTTATTTGTCATTTTGCAAATAGGTCCCCGAAATTCATTATAATTACAAATTAAAGTTTTGTAATTATAAATAAGGTCAAATATTTATAAAAAGATCTAAATCTCAAATAATTCAAATAAAATAATTTATCCTCCTCCAACCAGGCAATTCTAAGATGAGATCAGATGTTTGATATACTGTAAAAAGTTCTGATTCATCACGTAACACCCAAATGAGCACACACATATAAAATTTAGTTTCGTCTATATTGTCATCTATTGTTATATAAATATCAATCAGACAGTCAAATTTGAGCTATTTATTACATTTCAAACTGTCTGATCCGAATTATATAATCAAACTTATCTTAAAAATAAATCAATAAATAATTTATAAGGTCACGAGACTAATACTTTGTGCATTTGAAGGTGGTCAATGAAACTCTCAGGTTTGGCAACATTATCCAGTTCCTGCACGGGAAGACCATTAGAAATGTTCAATACAAAGGTACCAACTTTTCAACATCTCAAATATGTATTCCATATGGTACATTAGAATTTCAATTTTCTGCATAATCTACTCTCTTTGCCGTGAAGGTTATGAAATATTTCGATGTGGATGGGAAGTAGTGCCAGTAATTTCCGCGGTACACTTGGATACTACCATTTTTGAGGATCCACAGACCCACAATCCATGGAGAAGGCAGGTAAGCTCAATTGTTGCCTAAACTAATGTTATATATTAAAGAATTTTTAAGTTGTATTTTTCTTTGCTTCATCTTGTCCTAGTAGATGATCTCGAGCGCCACATCGAAGAATAACAACATCACAACATTTGGTGGCGGTCCAGGCCACTGTTCTGGCAGTTTTCCTGCACCACCTCGTCCAGAAGTTCTACTGGCGTTCCCTCTCCTCGGGTTCCCGAAGCAACTCCCTATCAGAGTCCAATCCATTGAGAAACATATAGCCTGAGGCATTCTGCACGTTGCAGCACTATCAGATTTGAATGACTTTGTGGATTCATTGCGTATGCCTTTGATAATTTGGCTGTACCGCGTGGGTTTAGATGGTAAAGTAGAACTCCATAATGATGTGCTGAAAGGCCAGTGAGAAATGAAATCAAGATATACGAAATGGTCTCCATATAAGTCTAAAATTAATATACGAGTGTTACTAACATGCTTTTCTTTTTCTAATAGTATACAAAATACCAAATAAATTAATTAATATCTTTAGCAAGTTCAAATTACTAATTTGATTTGTTAATATATTTAGAATATTTTGAAAATTTGTATCATATTTGAGGTCAATGATGAACGTAGATAAGCTTATGTATGAATCTTAGGGTCAATTATATATAATTTTGGATCTTTTATTAAATTACTTTTTTTTCTTTAAATTTTAAAAATAATATATAATTTTTTGAAATTGTGCCAAATTGTATATTTCTCTTTTAAACTCGAAAATTATACACAACTCCTTGAAATTTTTTCAAATTATATATTTCTTCTTTAAACTTAAAACTTAAATTTTTTTTATGTTACTACATATATTGCAAAAATTTCATTAGTATATATTTATTATTGGAATAAAAAATATTTGAAGGATATATATCATTTAATATCATTCGAACTGAAGTAAAAAAGATGAAAATAATTCGAACTTGGTTATAGAAGGCTTTGGTAGTTAGTTATTATTATAAAATACTATTTCTTATTTGGTTAAAAGGTTTATCTCATATTAAATTTCAACCTAATATATAAAATAACTATTTTGTACTTGATTTAGCTTAAACTCATTTTCGTCCAATTTCGAATTAAAATTAAAATCGAAATAGAAAATAATAATCTTGCCATGGTCTGATCTAAACTCGTTTTAATCTAATCTTAACTAGAACTAGAGCTTAATTTAGGTCATATCTCAAACCCGATATAAACTATATTATTTTTTATAATTTTGATGATGACCAAATCATGTATTTTAATGATTTTTTTAGCATGTGTAGCTTATAGGCAAACCAATTTTAAAATGAAAATCAAATCCGCTCGAAAACGTCAAACTTAAATGGACATATTGAAGATGAGATATAATGATATATCAGAACTAAACTTGAAAATTGAAGTTGGTTTAAAAAAAACTCAAGAGATCAAGACTAGTTCAATTAGGTTTAGATTTTCATTTTATTTAGCTGGTCAAGGATTTATTTTTGATTTCAAAATTTTAATTTAAGCCGAAAATCAAAGATCATAAAATATTTTCATGTCACATGATCAATTAATCTTCAAACCTTGTAATAATTAAAGATATATTTTAAAAAAATATTTCTCTGAATTTTAAAGATTTAATAATTAAGAATTTTAGATATTAAACATATTTTTATAATTAATTTTAAATTTTAATAATTAAAGTATTTGGGTATTCAATATATTTTTAATAAATAATTTTAAATTATAATAATTAACATTTATTTTCAAAATTTTGAAGTATTTAATTATGGTTCACTCAAATATTTTAAAATTTAAAAAATTAAAATCCATTGAAACCAACTAAAAAATTTAAAACTTTAAAATGTTTAAATCTCTCAAGTCAAACACAGGAAAGATTTTAAATTTCTAACATTATCAAATTTTGAACAATTTAATTTTTCTCAATTTCTAACGAAAAAAACAAACACGTCATGATAGGAGAAGCTTCTCCGATGTCAAAGCCTAAGAAAAAATGTACTGAATAAGCTATCACCAGCAAAATCTACCACAATGCTACATCCAAAGGGGTGTATAGTGACATCCAAAACATGTACGTATAAATAAGGTTTTATGTCTCTGTTCCTAAATTGATTTCGATATTTACTTAATTCGACGCGTTGTAATCGTTTTGATTCTTTTGATTGAAATTAATTTATTTTGATTTTAATTTTAACTAAAATTTTACTTTAATTTAAAAATATTAAAACAGTTTGAAAAAATATAAAAAATTTATATACCTATATTTTTTAAAAATTATTAAATCAAAAAATTTTTAGATAAAATTTGCTTAAAATATTAAAAATAAAAATTTATCTCAAGTAGGATTTAAACTCAAGTCAAGATGATTTGAGATTTAGTTCTTAACTATTAGACTAAAAGTGAATTATGTTATAAAAATAATAGATAAATATAATGGTCAATTATATATAATTTCTTAAAATCTTGCTAAATTGTATATTCCTCCTCCAAACTTAAAAAATTACATATACCTTCTTAAAATCTTGCTAAACTACATATTTCTGCTTGAAACTCGAAAAATTGCATATAACTACTTGAAAAATTTTTCAAATTACATATTTCTCCTTGAAATTAAAAAAATTATATTTTTTTTGGGCTACTTGATATATTGAAAAAAAATTTTGGATGCAAATTTATCATTAGAATTAATAACATTTAAAAAATATATATCGTTTAATATCATTTAGGTTAAAATAAAAAAAAGAAAATACTTTCAATCGAATGTAAACTAACATAATGAAGAACATAAGTAAAAATCAACTCTACATCTAGTTTATCTTCGATCTCAAATATGCCTAAATTAAGCCTTGCTTTTAGTTAAGATTGAGCTGAAATAAATTTAAACTAAGTAATGGTAAAATTATCATTTTATATCTCAGGTTAAAATTTAATCCAAAATCAGACTAAAATAGGTTTAAAGCAAACCAAAGATAAAATGATAATATTATATCTTAGGTTAAAATTTAATATAAAATAAAATTTTCAACCGAACAAAAGAAAATTTTTTATAATAATAATATAACTATAAAAGTCTTCTCTAAATAAATCAAGAGTATATTTACCTTTTTGCTTCAATTTAAGTGACGTTAAATGATATATATTTTCTATATATTCTTAATTCTAATGATAAATATATGCATGATAAATTTTTTATAATATATCTACTAATACAAAAAATATTTATTTTTTAAGTTAAAAAAAATGTAATTTAAAAAAATTTCGAAGAGTTATATGTAATTTTTTTAATTTTAAAAAAAATACAATTTGACATAAGAAATTATATATTATTTTTAAAGTTTATAAAAAAAATGTAATTTAGTAAGATTTCAAAAAAATATAAGCAATTAACTTAAAAATATAAATATTATATTTTAAAAATTCGAAACCAATTATTCATACTAAGATATTTTAGTTGAATCTAAAACTAAAATATAAATATATTTTAAACCTTGTGTATAGGGCTTTATTCCATGGTGTTAGGAGAGTCAAAAGAGTGTCTAATCGGAATAATATAGTGGACCGGATACCAAATCATCCCAAAAACTTAAACTCATGGAATATGAATTTTTTTAACTATATATAGCTTCGAACCTGAAACTCTAATACCATTTGTTGGAAAAACCGAAAGAGTGTCGAACCGAAATAATATAGTGGATCGGATACCAAATCATCTTAAAAATTTAAACTCATGGGATATGAATCTTTTTGACTACATATATTAAATATTATCTATCCAATATCCAATATAAGTAATTTATCTCAACTGATATTATAACACCACGGAACAAAAGCATAGTCTAGAGGACATGTCCTACAACCGAAACCGCAGAGCGCCTGCATTTTCATAAGCACATCTCCTCGGCGGCTCTTTATTTCCTGTAACGTTTATTCGGCAAACGGTACCTTGCGAACCTTGATGGGAAGTCCCTTGTGGAATTCCGGGAAGGCATAGGACAGAGGCTGGTCGGGCTCCGCCAGCTCCCAGTCGAAGTTGATTACGAGGTGATGAAGGAAGACAGCGATCTCCATTTTCGCAAGCTCAAGACCAGCGCAGTTTCGCAGGCCCTGACCGAACGGCATGTAGTTATCAATCCTTGCAATGCTAGAAGAAGTCTACAAATGAATAGATTTATGATTGGCAGCAGCACATGATATAAAAAGCTAAAGCCATAATACTTTGATGAACTAGACCTGCCATCTCCAGGGATCGAATTTCTGAGGGTTCTCATAAACAAAGGGATCCAAATGCGCTGCTGCGAAGACCGGAATTACACTCCAGCCGCTCGGGATGTCGAAACCTTGCAGAGATATCATTAGAAATAAGCTTAAATATAACCAAGAAACATGTATCGGACCGGGGTATGCCTGATCCGGGTCGGGATCGGCCGATTTTTGAACCTTAATTAGTATGTACCTTTGAATTGTACATCAGTTGTAGCCTTCCTGTGCACAAACATGATAATGTTCCCCAGTCTAAGAGTCTCACTCACAACCTGCTCTCTTAATCAGAATAACGAAGTATTACAGAAACTGAAATTTGAATGTTCTGTAGTATATTAAGGATATGAACGAACAAGGAACTTACACATTGAGCAAACTCCATTGATTTGTAGTCTTTCCAGGTGAGCGCTTCAGGCTCTCCTCTCTGCTTCTTCATCTTGACCAGATTCAAGTGTTCTTCCTATAAACATTTAGTAGAGCACTAAGCATTAAGTATGGCAACTTGTCATGAAATACAAAGAAGATGGCTAAGGCTAACTCTGAGTTGTTCCACGGCTTTGGGACAGCTTTCAAGGAAGTAGATGGCCAAAGTGATGGCTGTCGATGAGGTCTCGTGGCCGCCGAAGAGCAAACCTAACAGTAGATCACCAAATTGCTCGGCATTCAAGTTAGACTGCTCAAGAACGAAGCCTAGAAGGTCGCATTCTCCGATCTCATTGGTCCCGGCCTTCTTCTTCCTTATCCTTTCCTCCATCAAACTCTCAATAGTCTTCAAGATGGTTTCCCTCGACTTCATCCCAGACATAGAGAAACATAATGTTATTCGTCTAAAACATATCTATATTAGAAAAAAAAAAAGAAAAAAACTAAGCTTCAGACTTAGAAGAGTACCTGAATGGCTTTCCTATATGCGGTTCCGGGGAGATTAAGAGGGATCGCCACCACTCCCTTCATGAAAGACATGTAGAGCTTCCGCAGCTGCTCTGTCTCCGGCTCGCCGGCGTTCATGCTCAATATGTTTTTCACCATCAAATTAAAAGTTATCTACAAAATCACCACCAAATCTCACTAACTATTTCCATAATCTAAGTTAGCACCATATCTACTTGTAAGATTTAAGAATATGGTGTCATAATGGAGGCGGAGGTAGCGTGACCGACGGCGACCGTACCTTGCTGGCTTCCTCCTTGGCGGGGAAGGCGACGTCCTCCTTCCAAGTGGCAAGATTCTGGAGAACGTAACACTCGGCGTCGCCGAGGAAGTGCTGGCGGAGACGGGGGATGCCCATGAAGTTGACGGAGAGGGACTTCACGTACCGGTGCATCTCGCCGGTGAGGACCAGCATCGACGATTTCCCGAGGATGTCCGCCACGCTCTTGGGCCAGCTTGGCTCGAACAGCTTTCCGTCGTTCATCAGCACGAATCGGTTCAGCTCCGCGTCCGCCGACATCACTGTTGGCGCACCAAACAAGTTCGTCGAGTAGATCTTCCCGTACCTACGAAAACGACCAAACTTTTACCCAAAAAATATTTTTATCGGATTTTTGAAGAAAGAAGTAGCAGGATTACTTTTTGATGCGGTATTCGATGAAGTCGCCGAGGATGGTGCAGGGGTGGAGCTTGCGGAAGGCGAGGGTCTCGCCGAGGAGAGGCCAGCCCATGCTGCCGGGAGGGAGCTTAAGGGCCCGCCGACGGGAGAAGTCAATGCGGCCCTTGAGGCTCAGGACGGCAGCGGCGAGGATCGTGGGGAATACAAGGAAGAGAAGAGCGAAGGAAATCATTCTTGTTTTGCTTGATTTGCTCTACTTCTCTGCTTTTCTTCTTTCTAGAGAATGCTGCTTTTATTCTTTCTTTCCACGGTGCAAAGAAACGACCGCTCAAGGGTTCGACACGCGCGAACGGGGCCCTTTAACGTGTGTGGGCTTGGCATGCGTGGGAGCTGCCTCTTTTATAGAAGAGACGAAGAGCTGGTGATATTAGGGCACGTATCAGATAGACAGACGATATGGTTCGTGAATCTACAAAAAAATATCTAATAAAAAAACCAATTGTACTTAAATATATTTTCTTTTTAAAAAATAATTTAATTCATTTTAATAGAGAAAAAAGAGTAATATATATATATTTATAATTTGACAGTTTAGACTTTCAAAAACAATTATAATTTGGAGCGCTACCATTGTACAGATATTATAGACAGTCCAATCGATCCGCCTCCGGTTCTCAAAATCAAGACCGGGCCGGTTCGGTAATCGTCTCCCTGACCCGAACCGACAAACCACCCTTCATGTGGAGGGGCATGATGGAGTCTGCTCCCTCGCCTCCTCACCATCCGCTAACTCAGGAACGGACCTCTCCATCACGGCAGCTAGACATAGGCCATTCTCCTTCCCCAACCACATCCTCGGCCCGGAGTGGAACACCGGAACCTATACGAGTTCGCCGCTCGGAATACCCCTTTCTCCATCCATCTCTCCGGCCTGTACTCCGCCTGGTCCGCCCCCCATATCTCTCCGACCGCCCCATCGCGTACAAGCTGTAAATTACAGTTGTCCCCTTCGCTACGGCTGTGCCGTCTGGCAGCACGTCGTCCGCCGCGCATTTCCGCATCTGCAGCGGCACCGGCGGGTACAGCCTCAGCGTCTCCGACACGGGGGCATGGAGGCACTCCATGTCGCGGAGGTGCTCCAGCGAGAAGAGCGGCTCCTGCTCCATCTTCTTCTCTCTCTTCGCCCGGGAAAACCGGATGTAGGCCAGGATCCGGTTCTGGATGGCAGGTTTGGCGGAGATGAATCAGAAGAATCAGGTCAGCGCGGCAGAGGTGGTGTCCCGCCCGGCGAGCACGAAGCTGACAACGACGTCGCGGAGGAACTCGTGCGGGTAGTCCTTCTCCACGATGAACCGCAAGAGCAGGTCGTAGCAGAACCCCGCCGCGCGGGTCATCTCTCTGGCCTGAACCGTCACGAACTCGTTGACTTTCGCGATCTCCTCTCTGAGTCGGTGCTCTGAGCTGATGTTAAGGAACTGCTGGAGCTTCCAGTTGAAGGTGAAGGGGTGCGCGTAGCGGCGGACGTAGAGCTCGGTGGCGGCCTCAAAGGCAGTGGCGAACTCAGCCGAGCGTGATCTGAGGCTGCACCAGAGAGGCGAGCAGGTTCGCGGCCGAACGTGACGTGGCAGACGTTGTCGAAGGCAAGGCGTTCGAGAAAGTCCTGGAGATCGACGACCTCGCCGAAGACATCGGCCGAGGAGAGGATGGGGACGAGGCGGGCAAAGGACTCGAGGCGGGCGTGTAACATGACGAAGTTACAGATGGACTTGGTGGAGCGCTCGAGGCTGGCGGTCGTGCACTGGAGGCGCCACTGATCGTAGTCTGAGTTGAAGATGTCGGCGTTGGGGTTTTCGAACCGGGAGCCCTTGGGGTAGTTTTCGAACCGGTACTTGAGGATTTGCTCGACGTTGGAGGGGTTTGCGGTGACGATGCCCATGAAGGTGCGGCGGTGCTGGTGGTGCTGGCGGCGAGCAGCTCGGTGGTGCATTCGAGGATGCGTTGGCTTTTCTTCAATAGCTCGAGTAAGGAGCCGGATTGTGGGAGGGACTTCTTCGGGACGTCGCGGGAAGATCGGCTGCGGCGGGGGGCGACGGCCATGGGTCCCATCGTAGTTGGACTTGGTCAACTAGAGAGTCTTGTTCGTTCACGGCTGCAATGCAGATATTTTTGTTAAATTTTGTAAAGTGGATTTTTTTGATTTGCGGTTGGTTTGTTAGTTGCGATAAAAGTTATTACATGGTTCCAACAATCTTAGTAAGATTAGTTTAAATTTGTTAATTTTTAGTCGATTTTTTGAATTCTATAAATAATCTACATGGCTTTGTATTTGAATACTCAATCATAAACAAATTCTTTTCTTTATTATTTTGTTTGTCTTATATTGGTTAAGTTGATTTTCAAAATAACATAAAGTTTCTTTGGTTCTTATCTTATTTTTTTGTTTATCGGTTAATCTTAAGCTAGCATAATTTGTTTACACTATTTGGAACTTGCATTCAGTTTAATTTTCTCACATGTTATCAGAGTCTTAAAAGAGGTGATTAGTAGTAAAAAAGAACTCTTAATGAAAAAAATAATCTCCTACAATGTTGATAGAGCCCAACGGTGGCATTATTGCTCTTGGTGTGGAGTTGCTCAACTTTTCCAACTACAAGGTCTAGAAGACTTGTTTGGAGTTTTATCTCGTAAGGGAGGACCTATGGGAAGTTGTCAGTGGTGATGCAAAGGAGGCTCCGGTGGACCCTCCGGAAAACATGGGGGCTCGAAAGATGTGGCAGATGTCCAATGCAAAGAAGGAGTTCGTGTTGAAGAGGAGTGTCTCGCACTAACTATTGAAGCATATCATGTGATGTAAATTGGCTTCTCAGATTTGGTCAACACCTGATGCGTTGCTCAGTAGGAAGAACACAACATGGCTACAACTCTTGGAGAATGAGTTGGCGAATACCGTACAAATTGAAAGTTCTATTTCTCAGTATTTTTTGAAAGTGAAGAGTCTTTGTTTAGAAATGTCTTCTCTTGATCCTAAGGAAGCTATTTCGAATGCGTGTTAGAAGCCATATATTATTCGTGGTCTGTGAAAGAAATATATGCCTTTTGTAACCTTGATTCAAGGATCGACACAACAATCATCCTTGGTGGATTTTGAAAATCTTCTTGCTTGGTAAGAGTCTCTAGTTCAACAAATGGCAAATGCATCTATCTTCGAGGAAGGACATGCTCTTTTTTCTTCAAAGAAAAAGGCCAATAAGGATAAGTATGTTGACAAGAAGGGAGAGTCGTCAATTAGCTACAACAAAAATCGAAAGCAAATCAGATGCTTTCGATGTAAAAAGCTTGGCCACATGAAGAAGGATTGTCGTGTCAAGTTGAAGCAGGGTAACATTTCTGATACTAATGATTTTTTTAATGATGATGATTGGAATTTGCATTTTGTTGTGGAATCTGCTTCTCTTCATACTTTTATCTTCCATAAATTTCAAAGATGATTGGATTATTGATTCTAGATGTAGGCATCACCTCACCGGAGATGATTCAAAATTCTATTCATCCCAGAAGTATAGTGAAAATGAAGCCATTATTACTACTGACAATAATATTCATCATGTGGAGAAAGAAGGCTGGGTTGTGTTGTCTAGTCAACAAAAGAAGCTGATCACTCTTTGAAGTGTATATCATGTTCTAGGCATGAAGAAAAATTTATTTTCAGTGGCTAATGCAGCTGATGCTAGTAACTATGTTCAATTTGGTCCTAATGATGTTAAATTTCTTCATAACATCAAAGAAGTAAAGGCAGATGTTGTTTATACTGGCAAGAGGTAAATGATCTATATGTTCTATCTTATTTTTCTTCATATATTGATAAGATGAATACTAATGACAACACTTTTATTTGGCATGCTCGACTTGGACATGTTAATATGGACAAGTTAAAAGCTATGGCGAAGAAGAATCTTGTTCGGAGGCTATCTAATCTCACCAACTTTGAATATAGCAAAGTACGTGAAAGTTGTCAATACGGCAAAGCCCACCATTAACCTTTCGGTAAATCTCGTTCAAGGTGCACATTTCCCTTGAAGCTCATTCACAGTGATTTGATGGGTCTTACAAAAACTTTCTCTCTTTCTGAGGCTTGCTATATATTGGTTTTTATTGATGATTTTATAAGGTTTACTTGGGTATACTTTGTAAAGAAGAAGTATGAAGTTGCTAAGTTTCAAGAGTTTAAGGAAATAGTGGAAGGTGTGCTTGAGAGGAAGATTAGGAGGCTTCGAACTGATAACAGTGGTGAGTTCACTTCCAAAGAGTTCTTTTCTTTTTATAGATCACATGGTATTCTATGAGAGTTATCATGTGTGGAGATGCCACAGCAAAATAGTGTGGCAGTGTGTAAGCTTTGGTACCTACTGGAGGTGTGTCGGAGTTGGCCTTATGCAAAGAATTTACCTAAGGCTCTATGGGCAAAAGGTATAGCATGTGCTGCTATAGTTATTAATTTATTACCATGTAGTCCAAATAATATGAAGTCTCCATACAAGCTCTTGTGGGGGAAGAAACCAACTGTTACACACCTAAAAGTCTTTGGTTCTCCTTGTTATGTTCATGTTCCTGATTCTCATAGAAGCCAACTTGATACAAAGGTTCACAAGTGTTATTTTTTTGGCTATGAAGAAAGGAAGAAAGGGTGGAAGTGCATGAATCCAGTAACACAAAGTTATTTCTCTCGTGATGTTGTTTTTGTTGAGATGTCTTCTTTTTTATCTTCATATCATGATGTTGCTAAAATGACAATGTCTACAAATACTAATGATATTTTTCATATTATCTCATCTTCTAATCAAGAAGGAAGCAGTGTTTCTTCAGATGCTTCTAGACCTTCCACATTGTCATCATCATCTGGTCCTCTACCTATGGTAGAGCAAGGTAACATGGAGAGAAATTCAATAGAGTCTGAAAGGCAATATCTAGAATTACCAAAGAGGAAAAGGCAATCACCTCTTTATTTACGAGATGGCACATATGTGAGCTATTGTTCTTGTTTCTTTTCCGATCCTTATGATGAACTTGAGCCTTCCAGTTTTGATGAAGCAAAAGGAAACAAACTTTGGGAGTGTGCTATGGAAGAAGAAATGCAAGGTAGATGGTAGTGTTGATCACTATAAGATGAGACTTGTTGCTTGTAGCTTTTCTCAAAAATATGGTGAAGATTATGAAGATACTTTAGCCTGGTAGCTAAAATGACATCCGTACGAGTGGTGATTTTCTTGGCAGCTTCTCTTATTGGAATTTTTGGCAACTTGATATGAAGAATGCATTTCTATATAGTGAAATTGACAAGGATATTTATATGGAGCAACCTCTTGGTTAGATCTCTAATTCTCATCCAGATTATGTGTGCAAATTAAAGAAGGCTCTTTATGGATTGAAGCAGGCTTTGTGTGCATGGCATGATAAAATTGTTAAATATTTATAGTTTTGTGGTTATCTTTTTTCAAATTTAGATCTTAGCCTTTTTTATAAAAAAACATGAGGGTATTCATGTGTTGGTGCTCTTATATGTGGATGATATGATCATAACTTGTAATAATGAAGTTGAAGTCATGAAGTTGTGTACGAATCTTCCTATTTGATTTGAGATGAAAGATCTCAATAAACTCAAGCATTTTCTTGGCTTGGAGGTTGAAAATATAAAGGATGGAATTTTTCTTTCTTAGAAGGGTTATGCTGAGAAGATGTTGGGATTCACAGCGCAAGTTTCACGAATCACCTTATTCTCAAATAATACAAGAAACAAGAAGTAATGCAAGATAAAAGAAAATAACAAGAAAAGACACAGCGATATACGTGGTTAACCCAAGATCGGAATATGTCCATGGGGGGAGCGAGAGATCCACTATCAAAAGGTTTTACACAAGTCTATAAGAAAAACTGCACTTTTTTTTACTTAACTAAACTCTTTCATCAAGCATTGGCAATATCTCCACCTTCAGAGAAAATCTCCAAGAGAATAACATGAGGAACCACCACAAGAAACCACCGAGAATTATTAGAAAGACTCACACATAAGGGCCGACACTCTCTCTCTTTCTCTTCTCTCTATTCTCTCTATTCCTTTCTCTATTTCTCTCTAATTCAACCTCAGCACTCCCCCACATATAAACTCAATGTATTATAATATCTATATAGACTCTTATTGAGTCTGAGTGTTATTATAATTATAACTTTTAATATTACAAATCAATCATAAGTCTAAATCCAACTTTGGGTTCCTACTTTAACTCAAACTCTAATTCGAGTTCGAGACACCCAAAACTCAATAAGAAGATAGTTGAAAGATTCAATATGAAGCTTGGTAATAAATACTCTACTCCTCTTAATGTTAATGTTAAATTGAGGCTTAGTGATAGCAAAGTTTTTTCTGATCCTTGGCCTTTTCGAGCCCTTATCAAATCTCTTATTTATTTAATAATCACACGACCTAATATTGTGTTCTCAGTTGGCTATGTAAGTCACTTTGTGGTGGCACTATGTAAGTCTCATTTTGATGCAACAAAAAGGATTTTCAAATATGTCAATTCTTTTCTTGATATGGGCTTATTTTTTAAGAGGTGTGCTGATTTTGTGTTGAGTAGCTACACTGATGCTAACTTGGGTGGGGATCTGGATGATCAAAAGTCTATATCTGGTTATATTTTTTCTTATTACTTGGCATGTGTCTCTTGGTGTAGTAAGAAATAAGATTTAGTCTCTCTTTCTACTACAGAGTATAAGACATCATCTATTGTAGCACAAGAGTACATATGACTAAGAAAGTTGATCAAGGATCTCTATGGTCAAGAGGACAAACTAACAGTTCTTCGTAGTGATAATTAGAGTGCACTAAAACTAACTACAAATCCTATTTGTTATGAGAGGACCAAGCATATTGAGATTGAGCATCATTTTATTCGTGAAAAGGTGCTTGACAATACAATTAAAGTCATGAAAGTGAGAAGCAAAGACAACACTACTGACATTCTCACAAAATTTCTTTCCAAAGTATCATTTGAAGAATTTGGAGCCAAATTAGAACTTATCTCCAAAAATGCACTTTAAGGGAGAGTGTTAAATTTTGTAGAGTACATTTTTTGACTTGTTTTTCATTTGTTATTTGGTTGCAATAAAAAGTTGTTGTATGGTTCCAATAAACTTCATAAGATTAATTCAAATTTATTAGTTCTTAATTGATCTCTTGAGTCCTATAAATAGTTTACATGACTTTGTATTTGAATATTTCTACGTGAGTCATAAACAAGTTCTTTCCTTTATTATTTTGTTTGCCTTATATTGATTAAGTTAATTTTTAAAGCAACATCAAGTTTTTTTGGTTCTTAAATTATTCCTTCTTTTGTTTATTGATTAATTTTAAACTAATGTAATTTGTTTATCCTATTTGTAGTTTATGTTCAGTTTGATTTCCTCACAATTTTTTCTTCCTCAAGAAAAAAAAAAGAAATTTATTGTTTTCTTTACTGTTTGTCTGGTCTAATCCCAGCTGTCTCCCATTAAAAGAGCAGGTTAAACTGAATCCACCAAATTCTAAGGACTATAAACCAATTTATATCAGAGATAGCTTATTCGATTCGATGAAGTTTTATTTGCATATACAAGGCATGCGAAATTACATATTCATGCCTCTGATTTTAAAATGGTAAGCTTATGATTCCCAAATTGTTACCAGTTAAAGTTTACCTGATGCCAATCAACAAGGTCAAGTTTGGAATTTTGCTTATCGGTGGTAATGACGGTGATGATCTTAAAGCAAGCAAGATTACAAGATATTAGGCCCTCGTCATCGACGCCGTCATCCTCGTACTCTCACGTCCTCGCCTCTTTGGGCCCTCGTCTTCGACGCCATCGTCCTCGTATGCACTCGTCCTCGAGGCAAGATGATGCATAATCTCTCGTCCTTGTCTCGTCCGGCGTCCTCCGCGTCGTCGTCCTCCGAGTGTTGGAGGAGACGAGGGCGCAGGCGACGAAGAGAGATGCAGAGCTGCGCCGATCGTGGGAGTGGGTGGTGGAGAAGAGGGGAAGATGAAGGTCTCTTCTGGTTGTGACCGTCGGTGAAGGAGAAGAGGACGCGGCGGCGAGGAAGAGGACGAAGGCAGAGATAGATTTCTCAAATGGTATTTTTGTAAAATATCTTTTCAGTCCATTACTAACAATGGATCAGATCTGTCCATCTATTTCGAAATGGATGGACAGATTTGATCGGTGGCTGGTAAACGGCATTTGGACCGGCAATAATTGTCAGGGGGTATCATAACTGATCCCTTTTAAAAAATACATATTTTTCACTGGATTAACAAAACAAGTATTTATAAAAATCTTATTTAATAAAAGTTTATCATAACGATTGGAAATATTCGTGAAATATTCGCTCCCATGGCATTTGGTGTCTCATGAAATGTGTTGCTGTAGCTCGATTTGTCACCGAGTTTACTTCAAGAGATTTCTTAAAATATCGATTTGTTAGATTTTTTTGTTCTCAACCTGCAATAAAAAGACGTCCAGAAAAGAACTATTAGGAGCTTTTTGCGGATGACCGTTTTGATATTGAAATTAGACCAATACTTAATAATAAAAATAGAATGAGAAGTTGAGTGTTAACCTTATTTTTTCAGAAAGTCTGTTATTTATAGGGAATAAAATGATTTGGTGTATTAGAATATCGTGATTTCAAACTGTAATTTTGCTAGGTTTTATATAACAGACACTTATAAGTCCTAAGGTTTTTGGAATTAATTTTAAAAAATGAATATGAATGATATCACTGATTAGTTTGTCTTTATCACAGTTTGATGGAAAATTTTTCATAACTCGATATAAAGAATTTCCTATATTTTGGTGTAAAGAGCTTTTTATAGTTTGATGAAAAGAGCTTTTCATAGTTCGATATAGAGAATTTTTCATAGCTCTTTTCTCACAATTTGGTGAAGAGTTTTTCATAACTCGGCGGAGAAAGTTTTCCATAACTCGATGAAAAGAGCTTCTCACAATTTAGTAGAGAGTTTTTCGGAGCTCAATATCAAAACAAAATTTATTTATTATTGACCTTTTGACTTAAATGATTTACCTTGCTCTTGCCACGGGACTGAGGCTACATAGCTGTGAATTTTTTACTCAAAAAATTTAACTCAATATATCATCAAAATATATAGAATACCCGTGCATAGAACTATATATTCTAATAGTTTGATTATCTTAATAATTTTATTCTTAATTAACATTTTATCTTAAACCGATACTCCTATCAACCAAATGCTTGTTTTGTGATTCTCGTTAGATTGGATCATTGAATATTATACTTTTTAATATTTAGATATTATAAACAAAATATGTTTGATACAAGAAGATTATGGATCTTATTTTTCAACAAAATTTATTACCAAATAAACAAAATATAAATCAAAATTTGTTTGAGCTATGCATCCAATGAGTTTGCTTTTATATATATATATATATTTCTTAGTTGGAAAAAATTCTCAGTTTTGGTCAAAACTCCGAATTTGAAATGTTTTAATTTTAAAATCGATTTCGAGCCTACCAATTTATTATATTTATACTTTTATATTGCTTTAATTTTAAAAGGTTATTTTAATGAGATGTTTATGGTTTTAATATATTTTTACATGGGTCCTGGGTTCGAATTTTAGGATTTGTATTTTTTATTGTAACCAAATTTTAGATAATTTTTAAATTTTTGTACAAAAATTATGTATTTAATAATTTTAAAAGATTATGTATGTCAGTTCACATAAATTCTCAATTTTACTAATATATATTAAAATAAATTATGAATAATTTAAATTAAATTAATACCCTCTATTTAGTTTTAAATATATCACAATATTATCTTACTAATGTTTAATTATTATCTTTAAAACATGCATTATCTATGCAGCTGGTTGCGTTATTTATACTTCAACTTAATTTTCCATTTTCCTACTTTTATAGAATAATATGAAGAAATTGACTTCATAAATATAAATTTTAATATAATATTGCGTAAAGAGGTCATTAATTTTAAAATTTTTTTAGTTTCTCCATATTTTTGTAAATTTTATAATATTTGTAAAATTAAAAATTATATAAAAAAATTTAAAAATAATTTGGCGGCGAGCAAAACACGAGTGATTTTAGCAAGGTTTACCGTTTCGATTTCGATTTCGGGACCCAGCAAAACCGATACATTTCGGCCGTTTCAGTTTCAGTTTCGACCGTTTCAGTTTCGGCCGAAAAAATTTTTTAAATTATTAATTGGGCGTTGACCAGAGTTTGACTATATTTTGACTGTATTTTGACTTCAAATTAAAAATACGATAAAATATTAGAAAAAATTTGAAAAAATCTAAAAAATTAGGAATGAATTTATATTTAATTTTACCATAATATTAAATATTATTTAAGCTAATTAAAATTAATTTTGATAGTTAGTCACTGATATTGTCTACTTTTAATATATATTAGTGTATTAAAAAAACATACAAGAAATAATATGAATATGATTAAAATTTAAAAATTAACATAAGCACATTTAACTTTTCATTAAAATGTATTTCACACATACATAATTTATAAATTCTAAGATAATACAACTAATCATCATAGTCATCATCAGTTGAGTTTGGAACATCTGGGTGTGGAATTACAAATTCAGTACCTAGATGATCCGGACGAGCATTTGTAGGCATACGAGTCAGAACAACTAGTTCTGCGCGATCTCGTGGCAGCGGTTCTGAAGTATAACCATACATCGAATGTCCAAAATAAAAATGATAACCATATTAATTGACAACACATAGTAAAAGTGGTCCAATAACCCATGAAAAATAAATATCACACTGTGCGAAGTGTTCAGGGGAAATTGCGGTAAAACGCTAATTGACAGCATTAAGTGAACCTTGTTGAGAGGCATAATAAATTTGATCATTGACTCTTGCACGGTCTTGTAATGTCTGCTCAATTAAGGCTTGTACAAGTAGATCATAGGCCGAAGGTGGAATCATTCTACGATAAAATATAAGTTTTTAGCGAAGAATTGACATAATTATTCTTCCTACTTGCAGTGTCACTTGATCTGGAACTGTAATATAATCATCCGGATTTGCCATTATCTATTTCAAAAATAATTATCTTATAATTGTCAGTATTTATGAACATAAAATAGATAATAAAAAATACGTCAAAAGGAAAAGATTACAATAAATTGTGCTAATGAAATAGATAAATTATCATGCGATAAAATAAATCATATAGACATTAAATTTAAATGTCATAAAATTACAATAAGATATCAATTTAAGATAATGATGAAAACATCATTTCATATATGATATAAATCTACGTCTTATAACCACATGCTGTTCCGAGGTGGATCTTGAAGAGATTAATATTCTTCATCACCATACTCATCAGTACGATGGAGTTGTGATCGATAGTATTGTTCAACATGCGGATAGTAGGAAGTTGTATGGTCCTACATTGACTGATGATATCCTGAATTGTATGAAGACATGTCGCTCTGATAACCGTCATAGTAGTTAGAGCTCGCATTGTCTGTTGGACCTTGATTGACATCTTGCCCACTATGTGAATCATATGGATATTGTGGCACATAACCGCCATATAAATTAGAGTTAAAAAACTCATTTACTTCATATTGTGGAACAGATGAAGATGAGTTGTCATATTGTGATTATTGAAAATTGGCGTTACCAGCTGTACCACCATTGCTACTATCACTTGTATAAGAAGTATTCTGCATTTTGTCAGCTTCCTCTTTCGCTTCTTCGTCTAAGAGACGGCGAATAGCTTCTTGTGTATCAGGATGATTTAAGACAGGTTCTTCTCTTTCTCGAATCCACTCTATCAAAAGATCATCATCTTCGAATATAGCAGACAAATCGATTACCTTATCCTCTGGTGATCTTCTCATATGTAAGTTTCGGGCTCTTAAATGCATATTATAATGACAGAAAATAAGTTTCTCCAATTTGTCCATTTTAAGTCTGTTTTTAGTCTTCGTATGGATCAATCCAAAAGTTGTCCAATTCCTCTCACATTGTAAACTTGAAACAGTTTGACTTAAAATTCTGATGGCTATCTTTGCAAGTTTAGGTGCTGCATGCCGCCCGTAAATACTCCACCATCTAGCTATAATTTATGAGAAAAAATTATTAATAAGTTGATATAAATTTAATTAGCAAATATGTATAATTATTGAATATCAACTATACCAGGAGTATCACCCCTAATAGCTACAATTACTTGTTGTATACCGAAGTCCTTAGACTTTATTTTTAAAATCGTCGGCATGTTTAATGAACGTACTCAAGTTAAGAACTTTCTTAATTATGTAAAAAAAAATTTAATACATAATTTACCTCGGGCAATGCCAATATTCTTGTTCTCATATCTGGTTCTATCCGCTCGATTACCTTTCGTAGCTTTTCGAGAATGGTATTATTATTGTTGACCTCATCGCCATATTGAAATATTGGATTCAGAAAGTACCCTACAAGATGATTAAATATGAATCAACAATAGTATCATTATAACTTAGTAAAGTGCTATAAAATGACTCTTTACTCAATTACCTACAGCATGAATATCTTTGGATAATGTTTTATCCCAACAATGATTAATAATCTTCTCCTATTTGCGAAATTCAATTATTCCTATATGTCGTCTTATTTGCAATTTTGCTCGTTCTATTGCTTCATATAAGAACCCCATCTGCGAATGATCATCTGAGTCAACAATTCGAAGCACTTTAACTAATGGACTGAAGATTCCTATTACTTTTTCAACTGATTCCCAAAAACTTTCGTCTATAACTTGATTGCGGAATTTTTCAGAAAGTATTTTCTCGGACCGTTGCAACTTCAAATAATATGCATCATATTCTTCACTGGTAAATAATCTCTTCATTGCCTGTCGGTGAGTATACAGGGAATCCAAGGAGATAAATTATGTAGTAAACCGAATAATACCTGGCCTGATAATCTCTTGTCCCCGTGTTTCCTTTCTCATGAGTTCAAAACACCAAGCATGGTTATAAATAAATGACGTCAACTTCTGACCATGCTCAACTACTTTTTTAATATCAGGATCCTTACCCATATCATTTAGCATTTAGTCAATAGAGTGAGCTGCACAAGGTGTCCAGAAAAGATGTTTTCTTTTTTGCATTAACTTTTTCCCAGCATATACTAGCGAAGCTGCATTATCAGTTACCACTTGTACCACTCTTGATTCCCCAATCTCCTCAATGACACTATCAATAAGATGATATAAGAAATTACCAGTTTTCGACTCCCCTGTTGTATCAACTGACTTGAGAAAAACGGTCCCTTCAGAATAATATACTAAAAAATTTATCAAATCTTTACTGTTTGTGTCTTCCATCCATCACACATCAAGATACACCCAAATTCATCCCAATATTTGTAGAAGGTCTGGATAAAAGCATTCATCTCTTCAATTTCAAGATTCAGATACTTTTCAGAAATTTCACGAGAACTTGGTGGAGGAACTCCTGGTCCAACCTCTTGAGCAACACGTATCATTCCATGATAGTAACCGCCATCTACTAAATGAAATGGAACATGGTTGTAGAAAAAAAATTTCGATATTGCCCTACCCAACCACCGTTTTGCCTTCCGAAAATCAGTTGATACTGTTCTCAAATTTATTTGAGTATCATCTCTTAGTTTTAATAGAAATGGATCAATTGGAGAAATATTTATAGATCCAATGTCAGGAAGATGAAAATCCCCTCTTGCTCCTGAAAGGGCAGATGTGTGTCGCTGTGTATGTGGCTCTCTGAAACTAGTAGTTCGACGATCATGAATTGTGCCGGAAGTGTCAGCACCATCTTGAGTTTCCTCGTACAATTTTCGAATTTTGCGAAGTATTTCTTGAACCTCAGAATCATCGTCTTCATCATCAGAAATATGACTGGGATCTGGATTAGATAAGTTGAGAAGTTCCTACTTAAAGCGTGATTTTTTAGCTTTATCCTTTCTTCTACTTTCTCTGCTGGTTTGTACTAATGCCCGAAATGTTTGTCTCACTTCATTTGGGACTTTCTCACATGGCCGAACTTGGCCGGTGACTCCTCCTAAATGCACTTTTAATCTTGTAACTCCAGCACTAAGCACACGACGACACCATTTGCAACGAACTTTACGATTTTCTGCATCCACTAATTCACAGTGTTGCCATGCAATATCATCATCTCGAGACGTGTTTTGCCTTGGAGCCATATGCAATACAATAGTAGCAGTGACAAAATAAATATTGGCCGAAGAAAATTTACCTATGATTAAGGAAAAAAACTCTATTTTCACAATACGTAATTTAATAAATAATTAAATAGTAACGACCGTACACAGGAATAAATTACTTTAGGGTTTAGGATTTACTAACATATTTCTTCATTTATTAGCTAATTTTCACGTTAATTTAATACATAATACGTAATATATAATTTAATACGTAAATTAATACATAGTACGTAATTTAATACATAATTTAATATTTAATACATAATGTACTACATAATACATGATTTAATACATAATACATAATGTAATACAGAATTTAATAAAAAATACATAATTTATTATTTAATACATAATTTAATACGCAATACATAATTTAATCCATAATACATAATTTAAAACGTAATAGATACGACATAATTTAATACATATTTTTAATACCAAAATTAATACCTAATACATAATTTAGCACATAATTTAATACGTAATACATAATATATCATTTAATAGATAATATATAATTTAATACATAATACGTACTACATAATTTAATCCATATTTTATTATATAATTTAATACGAAATAAATAATTTAATACACAATACATAATTTAATACATAATACATTATTTATTTAGTAATTTAATACATAACTTAATACATATTTTAATACAAAATACGTAATTTAATACATAATTTAAGTCATAAATAATACATAATTTAATACAAAATACATAATTCAATATGTAATTTAATACATAATTTAAATAATTTAATGCGTAATTTAAATAAGTTAATAATTCCATAATTTAATAATTTAATACGTCATTTAAATAATTTAATAATTTGCTATTTTATTACATATTTAATACAAAATACATAATTTAATACGTAATTTAAATAATTTAATACGTAATTTATATAATTTATTAATTTAATAATTTAATACGTAATTTAAATAATTTAATAATTTAATACGTAATTTAAGCAGCAAATCCAACTTAATTTTGGGTAATTGATCATATTACTATTTCAATTTAGCAGATCCATAATACGCATAATGCAAATTGAGCAGATCCATAAAAACAAAAAATTTGATCTTTCTTGTTTCAATTCAATTCTCAACATACATAGTATATATGATACATCAATTAGCACCAACAAAAACTGAAAATTATGATACATTAATTTATGATACATCATTTATCAAACTGAAAATTTCATACCTCTGCAACCGAAACAGAAATAAATTGCTGATCCATAAAACTCTTTCATTAAGACAGCAGAACACTCAAATGAAATCGTCTGCAAAGTGCAAAACTCTTTCACTAAGTATATATAAGTCATAAGACTCACAGCCCATCCACCCGTGATTCACGGGTAAAAACAAAGTAATTAATCAATTAATCAACTCAACCGACAGCCATCCACTCGTGATTCCCAGGGAAAAAAGCAAAGCAACCTCAATAATTCACAGTGATTATATTCGTGATTAATTAAATAAAACTTGATTAACTAAATAAAATGTAATTAACTAAATAAAACAAACCAGCACAGTAAATCCTAAACCGAGAGCGGGGGCAAGCGTCGGTCGCCGGCCAACCTACGCTCACGGGGGGAGCTGCCCTCGCCGGCGGAGCTGCCCTAGCCGCCGGAGCTGCTCTCGCCGCGGGAGCGTGCTCGCCGCTAGTTGAGCCGCAGAGATGCCCGAGATGCAGTGGCTGCTGAGCTCGCCGAAGACGTCGGAGATGCTAGAGATGCCACCGGAGCCCTGAGCTCGCCGTGGGCGTCGTGGACGAGCTGCGGTAGCCTCGAGCACGCTGAGGATGCCACCGGCGTGCTGCGCTCGCCTCGCGCGCGAGGAGCTCGCCGCCTGCGTGCTGCGCTCGCCTCGCGTGTGCTGAGCTCGCCGCCGACGCCCTAAGCTCGCCGCCGGCACACTCAGCTCGCCCTATGCGCGCTACGGTCGCCCTGCACACGCCGAGCTCGCCCCGCGCACGCTGCAGTGTCCCCGCACGTGCTAAGCTTGCCCCATGCATGCTGTGCTCGCCCTGCACGCGCCGAGCTTGCCGCCGGAGCCCTGCGCTCCCTGCGGCCGCCCCGACCGCCCTGTGCCCACCCCGCGCAGCCTGCCATCGGCCCGAGCCTGCCGCCCTCACCGGACGCGCCCGAGATCGCCCGCAATCGCCCTGCTCTCGCTCCCCGCCGCTGCATGCACCAAAAAGTACGAAACCCTAAACCGTTCCGATTTTTAGAGTTTCGGTGCGATTCCGACCGAAACAGCAAACCTTGGATTTGAGTTGAAATGGGTTGAAAGTGATGCAATCCGAAATTTGGAACAGTTTGGTTGTAAGATGTTCGTTTACATAGGGCGTGCAAATTGATTGGTAGCCTCTGCTGTGGATCTAGTGCCAGAAGTCTTGACCCAGTTCTCACCTCCGCAAATTCCCTTGCTTTTGTTTATTTGACTCAGTATTTTATATCAACTTTTCTTTGTGAAGTTCAATGGCCTAGTTATTCTCGTAACATATAGAAGCGTATGCATCACTGCATTAAGAATCGCGCTCGCGGGCATCGTGGATTTTTCTAAATGACATATTTTTGTTGAATATTTTTATTTTCGTCAACTGATTTATTTTTCTCACATGATTTATTCTTATGTTATTTGATCGATGCTTATGTCTTTAAGATCTGAATTAGTTTTGCTACATAATATAACCAAGTCTCCCAGCTAACTTACTGCCCGCAGGGCCGAGGACCTGACCCTCACTTAATGAAGTAATATTGCACCAACTTGTCGAGCCATCTTGGTGTAAATCGCACACTGAAACAAACGCGACAAATCCAGCCCAAATACGCAATATATTGAAAACCATAACACAAGGCAACAAACTCATCTTTCCATGTGGGTCTTCTCTTGATACAACCTCCAACGCAACCTCACACTTCTCACACTTCCCCTCTGAACACAGGAGAAAGAGAGAGATAGGGAGAGAGAACCGATGTGTATATCATATTCTAGACATGAAGTAAAATTTATTCTCAGTGACTAATGCAGCTAATGCTAGTAACTATGTTCTATTTGGTCCTAATGATGTTAAATTTTTTCATAATACTAAAGAAGTAAAGGCAAATATTGTTTTTACTGGCAAGAGGGTAAATTATCTATATATTCTATCTTATCTTTTTTTCATATATTGATAAGATGAGTACTAATGAGAACACTTTTATTTGGTATGCTCGACTTAGACATATTAATATGGACAAGTTAAAAGTTATGGTGAAGAAGAATCTTGTTTGGGGGCTACCTAATCTCACTAACTTTGAATGTGGCAAAGTATGTGAAAGTTGTCAATACGGCAAAGTCCACCATTAACCTTTCAGTAAATCTCTTTCAAGGTGCGCATTTCCCTTTGAGCTCATTCATAGTGATTTGATGGGTCTTACAAAAACTCTCTCTCTTTCTCATGCTTGCTATATGTTGGTTTTTATTGATTATTTTATAAGATTTACTTGGGTATACTTTGTAAAGGAGAAGTCCGAAGTATTTGCTAAGTTTCAGGAGTTTAAGAAAACAGTGGGAGGTGTGCTTGAAAGGAAGATTAGGAGGCTTCGAACTAATAACAGTGGTGAGTTCACTTCCAAAGAGTTCTTTTCTTTTTATAGATCACATGGTATTCGATGAGAGTTGTCCTGTGCGGAGATGCCGCAGCAAAATAGTGTGGCAGAATGTAAGCTTTGGCACCTCGTGGAAGTGTGTCGGAGTTGGCTGTATACAAAGAATTTACGTAAGGCTCTATGGGCAAAAGGTATAGCATGTGCTGCTATAGTTATTAATTTATTACCATGCAGTCCAAATAATATGAAGTCTTTGTACAAGCTCTTGTGGGGGAAGAAACCAACTGTTACACACCTAAAAGTCTTTGGTTCTCCTTGTTATGTTCATATTCCTAATTCTCATAGAAGCTAACTTGATACAAAGGCTCACAAGGGTATTTTTGTTAGCTATGAAGAAATGAAGAAAGGGTGGAAGTGCATGCATCCAGTAACACGCAAAGTTATTTCTCTTGTGATATTGTTTTTGATGAGATGTCTTCTTTTTCATCTTCACATCATGATGTTGCTAAAATGACAATGTCTGCAAATACTTATGATAATTTTTCATGTTATCTCATCTTCTAATCAAGAAGGAAGCAGTGTTTCTTCAGATGCTTCTAGATCTAAAATGCAGTCTCCCGAATTACCAAAGAGGAAAAGGCAACCACCTCTTTACTTACGAGATGACACATATGTGAGCTATTGTTCTTATTTCTTTTCTGATCCTTATGATGAACTTGAGCCTTCCAGTTTTGATGAAGCAAAAGAAAACAAACTCTGGAAGCGTGCTATGGAAGAAGAAATGCAAGCGCTTGAAAAAAAAATAAAACTTGGGATCTTGTGTTAAAGCCCAAGGGTGTAGATTCGGTTACTTGCAAATGGATCTACAAGTTGAAGTGCAAGGCAGATGGGAGTGTTGATCACTATAAGGTGAGACTTGTTGCTTGTAGCTTTTCTCAAAAATACGGTGAAGATTATGAAGATACTTTTAGCCTAGTAGCTAAAATGACATTCGTACGGGTGGTAATTTCCTTGGCAGCTTCTCTTAGTTGGAATCTTTGGCAACTTGATGTGAAGAATGCATTTCTATATAGTGAAATTGATAATAATATTTATATGGAGCAACATCTTGGTTATATCTCTAATTCTCATCCAAATTATGTGTGCAAATTAAAGAAGGCTCTTTATGAGCTTTGTGTGCATGGTATGATAAAATTGCTAAATGTTTACAGTTTTGTGGTTATCTTTCTTCAAATTCAGATCTTAGCCTTTTTATAAAAAGACATGAGGTCATGTGCTAGTTCTCTTATATGTGGATGATATGATCATAATTGGTAATAATGAAGTTGAAGTCACGAAGTTGCGTACGAATCTTTCTATTTGATTTGAGATGAAAGATCATAGTAAACTCAAGCATTTTCTTGGCTTGAAGGTTAAAAATATGAAGAATGGCATTGTTCTTTTACACAAGGGTTATGTTGAGAAGATAGTTGAAAGATTCAATATGAAGCTTGGTAAGAAATGCTCTACTCCTCTTAATGTTAATGCTAAATTGAGGCATAGTAATAGCAAAGTTTTTTGTAATCCTTGGCCTTTCCGAGCCCTTATTAGATTTCTTATTTATTTAACAATCACACAGCATGATATTGTGTTCTCGGTCGGCTATGTAAGTCACTTTATGGTGGCACCATGTCAATCTCATTTTGATGCAACAAAAAGGATTTTCAAATATGTCAGTTCTTCTCTTGATATGGGCTTACTTTTTAAGAGGGGTGCTGATTTTGTGTTGAGGAGCTACACTGATATTGACTTGGGTGGGGATCTGGATAATCAAAAGTCTATAGCTGGTTATATTTTTTTCTTGTTACTTGGCATGTGTCTCTTGGTACAATAAGAAATAAGATTCAGTCTCTCTTCTACTACAGAGTATAAGGCATCATCTATTGTAGCACAAGAGTACATATGACTAAGAAAGTTGATCAAAGATCTCTATGGTCAAGAGGATAAACCAACAATTTTTCGTAGTGATAATTAGAGTTCTCTAAAACTCACTACAAATCCTGTTTGTTATGAGAGGATCAAACATATTGAGATTGAGCATCATTTTATTCGTGAAAAGGTGCTTGACAGTACAATCAAAGTTATGAAAGTAAGAAGCAAAGACAACACTGCTGACAATCTCACAAAATCTCTTTCCAAAGGATCATTTGAAAAATTCAAGCCAAGTTAGAACTTATCTCCAAAAATGCACTTTAAGAGAGAGTGTTAAATTTTGTAAAGTACATTTTTTGACTTGTTTTTCATTTGTTATTTGGTTGCAATAAAAAGTTGTTGTATGGTTCCAACAACCTTAATAAGATTAATTCAAATCTATTAGTTCTTAGTTGATTTCTTGAATCCCATAAATAATCTACATGACTTTATATTTGAATACTCCTAAGTGAATCATAAACAAGTTCTTTCCTTTATTTTTTTGTTTGCCTTATATTAGTTAAGTTAATTTTTAAAGCAACATCAAGTTTTTTTGGTTCTTAAATTATTCCTTCTTTTGTTTATTGATTAATTTTGAACTAATGTAATTTGTTTATCCTATTTGCAGCTTATGTTCAGTTTGATTTCCTCACAATTTTTCCCTCCTCAAGAAAAAAAAAAAGGAAATTTATTGTTTTCTTTCCTGTTTGTCTGGTCTAATCTCAGCTGTCTCCCATTAAAACAGCAGGTTAAACTGAATCCACCTAATTCTAATGGCTGTAAACCAATTTATATCAGAGATAGCTTATTCGATTCGATGAAGTTTTATTTGCATATACCTCCTTGTGAACATGCGAAATTACATATTCGTGCCTCTGATTTTAAAAAAGTAAGGTTATGATTCCCAAATTATTACCGGTTAAAGTTTACCTGATGCTTATCAACAAGGTGAAGTTTGGAATTTTGCTTATTGGTGGTAATGACGGTGATGATCTTAAAGCAAGCAAGATAACAAGACATCAGGCCCTCGTCATCGACGCCGTCATCCTCTTACTCTCTCGTCCACGCCTCTTTAGGCCGTCGCTTCGACGCCATCGTCCTCGTATGCACTCGTCCAAGATGATACATAACCTCTCGTCCTTGTCTCTTGTCCGGCGTCCCCCGCGTCGTCGTCCTCCGAGTGTTGGAGGAGAAGAGGGCGCAGGCGACGAAGAGAGATGAAGAGCTGCGCCGATCGTGGGAGTGGGTAGTGGAGAAGAGGGGAAGATGAAGGTCTCTTCTGGTTGTGACCGTCGGTGAAGGAGAAGAGGACGCGGCGGCGAGGAAGTGGACGGAGGCAGAGATAGATTTCTCAAATGGTAATTTTGTAAAATACCTTTTCAGTCCATTACTAACAATGGATCAGATCTGTCCATCTATTTCGAAATGGATGGACAGATTTGATCGGTGGCTGGTAAACGGCATTTGGACAGGCAATAATTGTCAGGGGTATCATAACTGATCCTTTCTAAAAAATACATATTTTTCACTGGATTAACAAAACAAGTATTTGTAAAAATCTTATTTAATAAAAGTTTATCATAACGATTGGAAATATTCGTGAAATATTCGCTCCGATGGCAATTGGTGTCTCATGAAATGTGTTGTTGGAGCCCGGTTCGTCACCAAATTTACTTCAAGAGATTTTTTAAAATATTAATTTGTTAGGTTTTTTTGTTCTCAATCTGTAATAAAAAGACACCGTAAAAAGAATTGTTAAGAACTTTTCACCGACGGCGGCTACGATATTGAAGCTAGACCAACACTTAATAATAGAAATTAAATGAAAAGTTGGGTATTAATGTTATCTCCTCAGAAACTCTGTTATTTATAAGGAAAGAAATGATTTGGTGTATTAGAATATCGTGATTTTGAACCGTAATCTTGCTAGATTTTATATAACAGATAGTTATAAATCCTAAATCTTTTGGGATTAACTTCTAAAAATGAATATGGATTATATCAGTGATTATTTGGTCTTTATCACAATTCACTGGAGAATTTTCCCACAACTCAATGTAAAGAGTTTCCTATATTTCGATGTAAATAATTTTCTATAGCTTGATGAAGAGAGCTTCTCACGGTTCGATATAGAGAATTTTTCATAGCTCGGTGGAGAGAACTTCTCACAATTTAGTGAATAACTTTTCATAGCTCAGCAGAGAAAGTTTTCCATAGCTCGATGAAGAGAACTTCTCACAATTTGATAGAGAGCTTTTCACAGCTCAGTATTAAAACAGAATTTATTTATTATTGATTTTTGACTTAAATAATTTACCTTGCTCTTGCCACAGGACCGAGGCTACGGAGCTATGAATTTTTTACTCAAAAAATTTAACTCAGTTTATCATCAAAATATATAAAATACCCATGCATAGAATTATAGATTCTAATAGTTTGATTATCTTAATAATTTTACTCTTAATTAACATTTTATCTTAAACCGATTTTTCTATCAACCAAATGCTTGTTTTGTGATTCTCGTTAGATTGGATCATTGAATATTATACTTTTTTATATTCGGATATTATAAACAAAATATGTTTGATACAAGAAGATTATGGATCTTATCTCAATTGACAAGGAATAAAATAATTTGGTGTTGTTGGCATATTATTTTTCAACAAAATTTAATACTAAATAAACAAAATATAAATCAAAATTTGTTTGAGTCACTTTGGTTTGCATCCAATGAGTTTATATATATATATATATATATATATTTCTTAGTTGGAAAAAATTCTCAGTTTTGGTCAAAACTCCGAATTTGAAATGTTTTAATTTTAAAATCGATTTCGAGCCTACCAATTTATTATATTTATACTTTTATATTGCTTTAATTTTAAAAGGTTATTTTAATGAGATGTTTATGGTTTTAATATATTTTTACATGGGTCCTGGGTTCGAATTTTAGGATTTGTATTTTTTATTGTAACCAAATTTTAGATAATTTTTAAATTTTTGTACAAAAATTATGTATTTAATAATTTTAAAAGATTATGTATGTCAGTTCACATAAATTCTCAATTTTACTAATATATATTAAAATAAATTATGAATAATTTAAATTAAATTAATACCCTCTATTTAGTTTTAAATATATCACAATATTATCTTACTAATGTTTAATTATTATCTTTAAAACATGCATTATCTATGCAGCTGGTTGCGTTATTTATACTTCAACTTAATTTTCCATTTTCCTACTTTTATAGAATAATATGAAGAAATTGACTTCATAAATATAAATTTTAATATAATGTTGCTTAAAGAGGTCATTAATTTTTTATTTTTTTTAATTTTTCCATATTTTTGTAAATTTTATAATATTTGTAAAATTAAAGTGAAAGTATAGTTAAAATATAATTAAATTATATAAAAAAATTAAAAATTAATTTGGCGGAGAGCAAAACGTAAGTGATTTGAGTTGAAATGGGTTGAAAGTGATGCAATCCGAAAATTGGAACAGTTTGGTTGTAAGATGTTCTTTTACATAGGGCGTGCTAATTGATTGGTAGCCTCTGCTGTGGATCTAGTAGGGGTGAGCAAAAAAATCGAAAAATCGGTTAACCGAATCGTACCGGTTGAGAACCGAACCGGAAAACCGGTTCTCAGACAAACTGGTACGGTTCTGGTTCTGAAATTTCATAAAATCGGAAAACCGGTTCCGGTTCCGGTTTCACGTTTTTCTGAAAAATCGGTTAACCGGAATCGTACTGGTTTTCCCTCTGTATATAAAACCCTAACCCTAACCCTAACCCTAACCCTAATTGCGCCGCCTTGGCCTCGCCTCGTCTCGCCCTCGCTTCGCCCCCGAGCTCGCAGCAACGCGCCGACGCCGTCTCGGCCTCGCCCTCGCCTCGCCCCCGAGCTCGCAGCAACGCGCCGACGCCGTCTCGGCCTCGCCCTCGCCTCGCCCCCGAGCTCGCAGCAACGGGCCGACGCCGCCTTGCCCTCGGCCTCGCCTCGCCTCCGAGCTCGCAGCAACACGCCGACGCCGCCTCGGCCTCGCCCTCGCCTCGCCTCCGAGCTCGCAGCAACACGCCGACGCCGCCTCGGCCTCGGCCTCGCCTCGCCTCCGAGCTCGCAGCAACACGCCGACGCCGCCTCGGCCTCGCCCTCGCCTCGCCCCCAAGCTCGCAGCAACGCGCCGACGCCGCCTTGGCCTCGCCCTCGCCTCGCCCCCGAGCTCGCAGCAACGCGCCGACGCCGCCTCGGCCTCGCCCTCGCCTCGCCCCCGAGCTCGCAGCAACGTGCCGACGCCGCTTCGGCCTCGGCCTCGCCCCCGAGCTCGCAGCGACGCCGCCTCGCCTTCGCGCTCGCCCCCGAGCTCGCTGCGACGCCGCCTCGCCCTCACCGGTCGTCGTGACGCCGGAGCTCCGGTATACCGGTTTTAGAACCGTCTCGCCTTCGCCGACGCCGGCGGTCGCTGGTAGTTAATTTGCAGGAAATTTATAATATAAAACCGGTTAACCGGTTTTAGAATCGGTTTAAACCGGTTTAGAACCGGAACCGGAAAACCGGTTTTTCATCCAAACCGGTACGGTTTCGGTTCTCAATTTTTTGAGAACCGGAATCCGGTTCCGGTTCTCAAATGTGAACCGGTTTTGCTCACCCCTAGGATCTAGTGCCAGAAGTCCTGACCCAGTTCTCAACTCGGCAAATTCCCATGCTTTTGTTTATTTGACTCAGTATTTTATAGAGATAATTACGGGTGACCCCCCGTAATTAGCCTTAATTATAGTTAACCCCCTGTAATTTTCGTAATTACCCCCACCCTCGAATTCGCACATATTTACCCACAGCCCCTGATTGTTATTTAATCAAAATTTTACCAAAAAATTTCGATTTTACCCCCGTTATTTTTACACATACACCCCTAAAAACTTATTTTTTTATAGTTAACCCCCCGGATTTCGGAATTTTACAAATAACACCCCGAAAGAACTCAGATTTACAAAAACGTCCTCCAAATTTGAATTTTTGCAAATAAACCCCCAGAAATTATTTCGATATACAGAAAAGTCCCCGAAATTCGGATTTTTGCAAATAACACCCCGTCGCGCGGGCGGGAGTGGAGGAGGAGGCCGGCCGGCCGGCCGCAGGAGTGGAGGCGGCGGCTGGCGGCGGGAGCGGAGGCGGAGGCCGGTCGGGCGGGAGCGGAGGCGGAGGCCGGCGGCTGGAGCGGAGGCGGAGGCCGGGGCGCCTGCGCGCCGAAACGCGGGCGCGGACGGCCACGGCCGAGGCCGTTCCGCCCCCGCGTGCCGGGGACGGAGGCCGAAGCCGGCGCGCCCGCACGCGGGAGCGGGCGAGGACGGCCACGGCCGAGGCCGTTCCGCCCCCGCCTTCCGGGGACGGAGGCCAAGGCCGGCGCGCCCGCACGCGGAGGCCGAGGCCGAGGCCGTTACGCCCCCGCGTGCCGGGGACGGAGGCAGAGGCCGGCGCGGCCGCGTGCCGGGGACGGACGGCCTTGGCCTTGGCCGTCCGCGCCCCGGCGTGCCGGCGGAGCAGGCCTCGGCCTCCGCTCCCCGGCAACGCGGGGGCGCGAACGGTCTCGGCGTCCGCCTCCGCTCCCGCCGCCGGCTCGGCCGGCGCCCCGGCCTCCGCCTGGCTTCCCCGGGCGCGGGCGCGGCGGATTTTGCAAATAACACCCCGAAATTATTCAAATTTACAGAAAAGTTCCCGAAATTTTGATTTTTGCAAATAACTCTCCGAAATTATTCCGAATTACAAAAAAGTCAAGAACTTTTTTATATAACCTTCTTTTTCCTGTAGCCCTAAACGCATCTGCGTCGCCGCCGCCGCTGTGCTCTGCCGCTGCCGCCGTCAGTCCCTGCGCAGCTGCTGCCGTCGCTACCCTGCCGGATTGCCGTCGCTGTCCGCTCGTTGCCTTGCGAAATATAGTGAAAGTTTAAAATTTTCAAATTTCAAATTACAAGTTTATTATTTTGTACATTTAAAAATAGATTACCTTCAATATTTTTCTTTATAAATAAGTCCAAATTTTATTTATTTATAAATAAATTTTACAAATAAGTCATCGAAGGTTTCAAAGCTTAAAATTTAAAATTACAAGTTTCATATTGTACATTTACAAATAGACCCCTTCAATATTTTTTTTATAAATAAGTCTATATTTTTAATCATATTTTAAATAAAATTTTAGAAAAAAGACATTAGTGTTTTTTATATTTATAATTACAAATTTAATATTTATAAATTAAAGAATAGACCCTCAAATTTTTTTTTAAAATAACTGTAAAATTTTTTTAAAACTAGTTTTTACTATTTTTTACATTTAAGAATAGACCACATTTAATATTTTTTTTTATAAATACGTCCAAATTTTATTTATTTTATAAATAAATTTTACAAATAAGTCATCAAAAGGTTTCAAAGCTTAAAATTTAAAAATACAAGTTTCATATTATACATTTACAAATAGACCCCTTCAATATTTTTTTTATAAATAAGTCTATATTTTTAATTATATTTTAAATAAAATTTTACAAAAAAGACATTAGTGTTTTTATATTTATAATTACCAATTTAATATTTATAAATTAAAAAATAGACCCTCAAATTTTTTTTTAAAATAAATGTAAAATTTTTTTAAAACTAATTTTTACATTTTTACATTTAAAAATAGACCACCTTTAATATTTTTCTTTATAAATACGTTCAAATTTTATTTATTTTATAAATAAATTTTACAAATAAGTCATCGGAGGTTTCAAAGTTTAAAATTTAAAATTACAAGTTTCATGTTGTACATTTACAAATAGACCCCTTAAATATTTTTTTTATAAATAAGTCTATATTTTTAATCATATTTTAAATAAAATTTTACAAAAAAGACATTAGTGTTTTTTATATTTATAATTACAAATTTAATATTTATAAATTAAAAAATAGACCATTAAATTTTTTTTAAAAAATAACTCTAAATTTTTTTAAAAACTAATTTTTACAAATACACCCCTCGCCGGACGCCGACGGCGCGCCGGACGGCCCGCCGGCGCGCGGCCGCGGACGGCCTCCGCACGCGGGAGCGGAGACGGACGCCGAGGCCGTTCCGCCCCCGCGTGCCGGTGACGGCAGGCGAGTCCGGGCCACCCCCCCCCCCGCTCGGCACTGCGGGCGCGGACGGCCAAGGCCACGGCCGTCAGTCCCCGGCACCGGGGCGCGCCTGCCTCTGCCTCCGTTCCCCGGCCCGCGGGGGGCGGACGGCAACGGCCTCGGCCTCGCCTCCCGTGCGGGCGCTCCGGCCCTGGCTCCGTTCCCCGGCACGCGGGGGGAACGGCCTCGCCCGTGGCCGTCCTCGCCCGCGCCCGCATGCGTGCGCGCCGGCTTCGGCCTCCGTCCCCGGCACGCGGGGGCTGAACAGCCTCGACCGTGGCCGTCCGCGCCCGCGTTTCGGCGCGCCGGCGCCCCGGCCTCCGCCTCCGCTCCAGCCGCCGGCCTCCGCCTCCGCTCCCGCCCGCCCGGCCTCCGCCTCCGCTCCGCCGCCGGCCGCCGCCTCCGCTCCCGCGGCCGTCCGGCAGGCCTCCCTCCTCCGCTCCCGCCCGGCGCGACGGTGTGTTATTGCAAAAAATTCCGAATTTCGGGACTTTTCTGTATATCGGAAATCATTTCCGAGGGTTATTTGCAAATCTTCGAACTTTGGGCGGACTTTTTTGGTAAATCTGAGTTATTTCGGGGTGTTATTTGTAAAATTCTGATATTAGGAGGGTTAACTATAAAAAAATAAGTTTTTAGGGATGTATGTGTAAAAATAACGGGGTAAAATCGAAATTATTTGGTAAAATTTTGATTAAATAACAATAACGACTGTAGGTAAATATGGGCGAATTTGGAAGACGGGAGTAATTACGGAAATTACGTAGAGTTATTCGTAATTAAGATTAATTACGGGGGTCATCCGTAATTACCCCTTTGGATAATCTGATGAAAGGATATCTCATTTCGATAGGCACGTAGGCTAGGGTACAGGTGGAGAGGCTGATCGTGATTGAGACGGAGGAGATGTACAATGCCAGGAAGCAGAAGGAGGCGGAGGACATGCGGCCATCTATTGTTGTCAATCACGCTGCTCCTGCTGCTGTTTTGGCTCCGGAGGCCGCCCAGTGAACGGCGTTGGTACGATGCTCTCCTTGTTTGCTTTCCCGCACTGTTTATTTCATTGGCAGGACTATAAATGATCAAATGGAGGACGGAAAAGGGCGGCGCCGGAGCATGGCGGGGCCAAGGCGAACGGAGGGGCGCTCGTTCCAGGCCGCAGCAGGACGGGGCCGGAGACCGGACCGGGAGGGCGACATTGCGAACAAGGCGTGAGATAGATTTGATAAAAAAATTTTGTAAAAATAAAAAATAAAAAATTTGAGGGTTTAAGTGAAAAATCATAAAAAATAAAAGAAAATTTTAAATTAAAATTTTCTTTTAATTATAATAGATGAGTTATAGATAATAAATTTCAAAATAAAAAAATTGTAAATAAATATGAAATCACGAGAAATTTTTTATAAATATAATAAATTACGGAAGTTGTACATAAAAATTCCTAAAGTCTATTAGAATTCAAACATGGCGTAAAAGATTTAAACAGAAACAAAAATGGAGATTAAAGGCACACATCCAGTGTGAAGGATCAACAAATTGCTGCCCTTGGCTTTAAAGAATAGTTTCTAAATTTGCATTCAAAATGTAGGAAAAAGGAGAACTTTTTTTTTGGCAAAAAGCCAACATTTTGTTGTGAACTGGTTGGCAATCAATAAAATCGATCATAAAAGACAATATCAGTGTCTTTTTTCTGGAGAAATAATTTTTACTTTTCAGAATAATAAAGATAAATAAAGTTCGAATACATAATTTTTTACATATAATTATCAAATTAATACTTGTGAGGAGTATTCATTGTGATGGCCCCGAAGCATACGGAGAGGCGAGATGCGTGAGGGGCCTCAGCGAGGGAGACTCAATTCCTGTATTCGGGACATTGGTGGCAAACCTGTTAATGACTTGCTCTGCGACCTCCGGTCTCGTGGGAATGAGTTTTTAGCTTGAACAGTTTAGATTTAGTAATCTAAGACGACAATAATTTCAGAAATATTACTCGTTGTATGGAATTTATTTGTTCAATTGTGCGATGCTGTGATTTACGATTACATTAATTTCTGCCTACTGCACTTTTTTCCATTTTTTTGTCTCTCATTCATCTCTGTAATACATAAAATTCACAGACTTAAGCTTCTTCAGAAATCGAAATCTTCCTGGTGTCCAGCAGCCTCTGAACTCTGTTATGGGTCGTCGCTCTTCTACTCTTACCTGCTATTCTGCCACAATTTATATTCAGATACTGAGATTTCTGAATGAGCAAACTCAATCGTTTAAACATTAATGACAATTATACTTAACCAAAAAGCTGATCTTGTTGCTAAGACATTTAACTCAACTGTTGTAGCAGCTCCTTGAGAATGAGGTAAACATTGTGCACTCAGCCCCGCAGAGTACAAACAGCTAGAGTAGAAACCAAGAACGCCACCACGCATAAAAAGCTGAAAAAATCACGATTAGCTAATCCATATTTAGTTATTTCAAACATATAATCAGGTAACGATATTCATAGTAGTATGATCTATCATCAATTTTTCAAGGCTTAGTATGACACATTGAAGGTAATGTTCACCAAAAAGAAGAGAAAAGAAAGAATAGAAAATGGAAGGTTATCAAATTACTACCACTCGGGCCACTCAGAGCTGGAGGAGTATGTTCGGCCGACCGTGGCGGCGGCCCGAGATACTGATAGTCCCACCCGGACTCCGGGAGAGTTTCCCGAGGAGGCCACATTGAAGAAAACGGGTTCCGCCAACCTGCACGGCGGCTTCTTTGCACAGTATTTGCCGCTTGTCCTCCTCGATCAACCTGTCGCACTGATCGACCACTGCCGCCGGCGGGAAGCTGGTAGCGGCAGACAGGGCAGGAGTTATGCAACTGAAGCCACGGCACGATACAGTCGGAGTGGTACACGTGCTTGCAGGGAATCTCCCTCGCCGCCTCCCCGAGGCCGAACTCCTCCTTGCAGACGGGGCACTGGGAGCCATCAGTCAGGTGCGCTGCCGTGATGGAGACAGTCGGCAAGGAGTTGATGGCATCCGTCTCCGCAGGAGGCGGCCCTGGCCGATCATTCTGGGTCAACTCATCGATGAGCTGGTTCAGCCCTGAGCCGGTGAAGTAGTCGCCGGGGTCAACAGTAGGAGGGATGGAAGGCTCCGGCATCGGCGGCGGCGGAGGCGGGGTTGGCCGCCGTTGGGGATTAGGAGGCGGGCCCCGGAAGACGACCCAGGGGCCGCCCAGAAAGTCGGGGTTGGACATGGATGGGCGGCGAGGGAGGCGGATGGGGGGGTCGACCTCGTGGAGGAACTGGCCGTAGCAGCTGGGGCAGAAGGCGTCGAGGCCGGAGGTGCAGACGACCTGGACCATGCGGTGGCACTGGTAGCACCAGAAGAGCCGCCAGGAGCGGCGCGGCGCGTGGAGATACGAGGGGTTGAAGGACATGGCTGCCGGGTATAGGAGAAGAATGGAGGATGGTTTGGAACGGGAGGAGGATGATGATGGCGGTTAGGGTTTTATATATTGGGGAGGTTGCCTTGGAGAGGGTTGGAGGAATAGCTTAGAGGAAAGCAGAGAAGGTATTCGAAGGCTGGTTTGCATTGCATGGAATGAGTGCCTTTGGGTCGAAAACTTTCTTGTCTGGCCTTCGTTTATTTGGCTGTCAAGCGAGAGAGAGGAGAGAAGGCGTGCCGCCAAAGAAGAGATAGATAAGAGAACCGGAGTTTCGGCTGGTCACGAATGGGCGGGATCCGAACCTGGTGCTTGTTGGTACACTCAACCTGTTTCCTCGGCTTGGCAGTTCGAGTCCCAGAGCAGAAATCAACTTCAAATTAAAATTGTCTAAGTAAAAAGAGTTGAAATTGGTATGACATAATCCTATATTAGCTTAAGATTTTAGAATTATTTGATATCCGATATTAATGATGTATTAATTTATTGATTGCAATTTATATACACTCATAATTAACTTTAAGATCTTGCTAAATGGAGTCTAAATCTCTAATTAGCATTAATTGCATGTCAAAGAGTTTATTTTGCAACTAATTAACGAGTTCCTATCTTCTAACATAAATATTTTTAAAAAGAAGAAATCATAATAAAATCCGATTCACTCATTAAACCCAATCTAGGAACAGGATGACAAATCCAATAATGAGAAGGCTTTTAATCTGTAAATGCGCCAACCTGTGGAGGTGGAATCCCTCGCGGTGCCTATTTTTGGTGCTGTTTGCCATAAATACCCTTAATCGTTTCGTAGTAGATTTGCTTTTTATTAGAAGAAATTGCAACGAGCCACAATAAAATAATCGCTTATGTCTCAGCAAAAAGGGTAGGTTTGTAAAAACCATTTTTGGAAATATATTCAGATATATATGCATCATTTTCTCTATTTAAAGCTCCCGTCGCTTTTATTCTTAGGCACAAGTAACAACTCGAAAGATATCTAACAAGGTTTTCTTTCTCCTTCTTCATCAATTTTTTTTTCTCGTTCGTATAATTTGTTTTAATTTGATCTCTATCTCTCGTGTTAATTTTCTATTTTGCTTTTGAGATTATTTGTTTCTTTAGAAGTAAAAATAGTTTATGCTAATGATTTTTTATTCTCATTGTATTTTTTTCTTTTAAATTTCATGAATTATATAATTATTTATGGCGACATGTGGAAAAAAATAATAATAAAATTGGCGCGTAATTTATAAATTATAATTATGCAGTTTGTGAGATCACGTGTTAATGTGAGATCACGTGATATTTGTTAACACGTGATTGACACATGAAAAAATTATTAATTTTTTTTTTCTCTTACATAAGTAATAATAATGGGTTTGCGACAACACTAATGTGAAAAAAATAAAATAAATACATGCTTTAAATGTGATAAAATAATGTAAATAGATATGCCATTTAATTTTTTTAATATTTATCATTTTTATTACTTAGAATAATATATATTTATATGTGTGTGTTTACTTGAAAATCAATATATTACAACATACCAGAAAAATAGGAAAATGTTTGTTTCAATTCTTTAAATTAAAATATTTCTTGACAAATTGTTAGATTAGCAATTGGGAACGTGGCTGATCAGTTGATGAGAAGCACAGAATCTCCGGAACTCGCTTTATCTTTTGATACAATCACAGAAGCTCTGCAACTCGTGGACATTCCAAACTACACCATGTCCGAATATGGCCCGTTGTCCCCTCAAGCAGACAATGCAACTAATGACCATGCCGATCTTGCATCCCATCCGCCACAACTCCACAGCAATGCTCCTGTCATCGTCAAAGAGGATAATCGTAGGAGTATCATTATAAAGGAGCTGCAGGATAGGATTGCGAGGAACAAAGAGCGGCTGCAATTTTTGAAACAGAAGAAGAAGGCCAAGTCCAAGGGACAAAAAGCTGAAGACTCAACAAAACAAGTCATAGTACCAGAGGCTGTGCGAAGAAAAAGGCTGCAAAGGGCCCAAGATAAGTTTCTAAAGATCGTGCTCAAGTTCATGGAGGATTTCGGTGCAGATGGTTTCGTCTATGGACTCGTTGACGAGAACGACAAGACCATGGGTGGCTGCTCTGATAGCCTTCGAGGATGGTCGAAGGATAAGCTTAAGTTCGAGCGCAATGGTCCTGCAGCCGTTGCCAAGTATGAGAAAGAGGACTCTGCTGGCTCAAGTAATGGTGCTCAACGCCAGCCTCAAGCCGAGTACTCTCTTTACGATCTCTCGGACACTGTGTTGGCCTCCTTGCTCTCCGCTCTCATGCAACACTGTGATCCACCGCAAAGGACGTATCCTTTGGAGCGGGGATTGCAACCACCTTGGTGGCCAACCGGACAAGAGGACTGGTGGCCGCCCAAGGGTATACCTCAGAGATTGGAGCCTTTGGAGCCTCCGCCATACAGAAAGCCCCATGATCTTATAAAGGCATATAAGGTTGGGGTGCTCATTGCCGTGTTCAAGCATCTGATGCCCAATGCTGAAAAGATCACGACTCTCGTCAAACAGTCCAGAAGCCTTCCAGACAAGATATCTGCAACGGATATTAAGATTCTGCAAGGGGTGCTCGAGGAACAGCTTCAGCTATACAGCCAACGCCACCCAAACGAGAACATCACAATGGCTGCTAACTTCTCCGTCGACATGTTTCTCTCGGACAACTACGATGTCGAACTCCAAGAGCCAGAGGCCACACAACCTGGCGAGAGGCAGAAGCGAAAACTTGCCGATAATTGTTCTTACGGTGCCAGAGGCTAGGGAGTCGAATCGACAATGCTCACATCATGAACCACAGCCTGTTCATGCCTCCAAATCTCTCTGTGACCATCAAAGCATCAATAAAAAAGAGAATGAGTGAAACGTTCAGGCTCTCGTAAAAAGAGAATGACTTGTTGTTCGTAATTTCTCTAGTCCAGGATGGTTGATGTTCGCCCTGTGACCAAAGATGTGTTGAGCTCCAAAAGCCGGATGTTGGAGCAGTTGTAGTTGACATGGACGCTATAAAATTAATAGGATTTTATGCTTTATAACGGCGTTCTGAGTTCTCCAGCGAGCAAGAAAACTTGCTGTGGAGCGCGGCTGAAGTTCCGGATGAGTTGCAATACCCCTATTTCTCATTTTCTTAGTTTCTCGACCTCACCTCAAACGTGTATCGGATTGCTTGAAATCTTCATTGAGCCGAGTTGCAATGCATAGGCTAAAACTTTTAAGTTGGGCGGCTTGAGGTCACAAGACGATGAACAAGGAAAGAGGTTTTTTATAAAATAAATTATTTGTAACTATAAAGATTTCATAATCAGGTTTTTTTGTATTTCTTTTTTCAAATAACACAAGTGGCAACGCGATAAATTCAGCTGCCTAAAATGAAAGTTTAGATTATTAATGTTATAGAATTAAAATATTATAAATTTATTCTTAATGTTATAGAATTAAAATGCTATCTATAGATTATTCATTCTGAGTTAGAGAACCGCATAAAAGAAAATGACAACTAGATGGACGCGTAAACACAAATTGAATTATGTTGGGACTATTGAGCCAATTTGGTTTGCAAATAGCAAACACATTATATGTAATCAGCGATGGCGCATCACTCCTGATGAGTTATCAACCACGAATACCGTACTTATTTAATGCCTAAACTAATGGAGCTCTTAACTACTGGAGCTTCAGACAACATACATGATTTAGGTCATGATGCTTCAATAATCAATTTCCATTACTGATAAACTTATGGTAATCTTTAAATTTACTTGAAACTCGATTCTTGATATGTTACAAAATATGTTAGAACTAGGAAAATTTTTGTTTCAATTCTTTAATCCAACATTTTTCTTGATAAATTTGTAGATTAATAACCCATCTATTGAGAAGATCAGCTATGTGGAGCATGGATGATCGGTCAATGAGAAGCAATGCTTCATTTGATGAAACAATAGAATCCGTGCAACTCTTCGACATTCTGAACCATGCCATGTTCGACGATGACGCGTTGGCTACCACAACCTCAACAAGACAATGCACCTAATACCAATGTCGATCTTGACTCCTAGCTACCACAACCTCACAGCAATCCTCCACTTAAACGTCGAGGACAGTAGTGTTAAAAATATCCTTATACAGGAGCTCAAGGATAGGATTGCAAGGAACAAACAGCGGCTGAATATTTTGAAAGAGAAGAAAAAGGCCAAGCCCAAGGAACAAGAAGCTGAAGACTCCACAAAACGAGTCATAGTACCAGAGGCCACACGAAGAAAAAAACTGTTGAGGCCCAAGATAAGTTTGTAAATATCATCCTCAAGTTCACGGAGGATTTGAATGCAGATGGTTTCATCTACGGGCTCGTCGATGAGAACAAGACCATGGGCGGCTGCTCTGATAGCCTTCGAGCATGGCTGAAGGATATATAACTTAAGTTCAAGTGCAATGGTCCTGCAGCTATTTCCAAGTAAGTCTGCAGGCTCAAGTAACGGAGCTCAATCCCAGCCCAAGCTGAGCACTCCCTTCACGATCTCTCAGACAATGTGTAAGACCTTCCTTGCTATTCGCTCTCATGAGACACTATAATCCACTGCGAAGGACGTATCCTTTGGAGAGAAGAGTGCCACCAACAACCGTACAAGAAGACTGATGCCGGTCAAATAGTCCAGGAGCCTTCCAGGAAAGATGTTAACGAAGGATATAGAGGTTCTGAATGGAGTGCTAGAGGAAGAGCTTCAGCTCTACCATCCAAATGAGCACATTACAATACCTGCTAACATCTCGATCGACATGTTTCTGTCACACAACTATGATGTCAACCTCAAGCACAGTATCCAATAACCAGAGGCCACACAACCTGGCGAGAGGCATAAGCGAAAAGCCGCCGATGATTACTCCTATAATGCCAGAGGTGAGGGAGTCTCGAGTCGACATGATACATGTCAGTATTCACAATGCTCTCACCATGAACCACTGCGTGGTGAACTCACGAAACAATTATTTGTTCATGTGCCCAAATCTTTCTGTGGTCATGAGAGCCTCAACAACACAAAACCATAGCCAGAATACTCGAGGGGGAAACGAAGAAGGTAAGTATGAATGCATTAGGATACAATTGACTAGTTGTGGAGCTCAACTCTTTCTATAATGAATTTCATTCAAAACTTTTATTTCTTTCATTTGTTTTACCATTTCCCATATATTTTCATTTTTCAACAGAACTTTATCCAAAAAACTTTTGATAGAATATAGGTTGTATGTGTTGGCTTTGAACCTGCTTCATATTGAAGACTCATTAGAAAATAATTTTTTTAGTACAGTTATAAGTTAATCCAAAACCAAGACTGTGAAACAAAAGTCAAATATTTCCAAAATCTGAAGAGACCAACATACTTTCCTCCTCAACTTTCCATTATCATAGAGACTCACAAAGCAGCAGCTCAAAGTTCATTTACAAATGTTTAAAACAGGATTTAGAATATAATGGGGCATTATGTAATTATATCTCACATTTAGGACCTTGATGGCCCTCTGTACAACCTAATTAGCATCCATTTACAAAGATAGAAGAGAAGATTAACCAAAAAAAGAAAGAACCAAAACAATCCAACAAAAAACTTCCATCTTTAGCAATCAAGCAAACCTCAATGCCACCACTGCCATCAAGGCTGCTGCTCTCAAGAGGACTAGTTTCACGCTTTGCTCCACTTTCCAGCTAATGTCCTCTTCTTTCAGGCTCAGCCGGCTCGAGTTCTTGCTGATATGGATGATGGTGTCCCTTAGACAATTAACTGCTGAGGAAAGCCAGAACAAGCCAAATCCAAACCCAGTGTTCAACAGCTTGGTGGTGCAGAAAGGAACCCTTCCACTTGTGACTTTGTAAACGACAGAGAAAAGGACCGCGAGGCCTGTTCCAGCAATCCCTGCTGAGAACTGAGTGAGGAATTTGCTTATCTCGGGGCTTGATTTCTTCAAGGAAAGAACTGATGTTTTGCTCCCATTCTTGTCAACAATGAAAGACAGGAGGGCTTCACAGGCCTGGAAGTAACCCTTCATGTCTAGATCCCCTGTGTTGCTGGATTGGCTTCTCTTCTTCTTCTTTTGTGATGACCTCAGCTTAACAGTGTCAGGACTGAGCATCATAAAGAACCGAAAGTGGAAAATTAATCAGGACATCAATAAACAATGATATCAAGTTTGTCACAAAAATAATCTAGAACACCTAAGCAATTAATAGATAGTAGTGTAGAATCATTGGCACTGCAGTAAAACAGCAATGCAATACACATTCTCAAGAACAAGAAATAAATCAGAAAATTAAGTGCCTTTGATTGATTAAGGGTAAAAAAGAGATAATCTACAATACAGAAACAACTACATTATAATTTACATATTATCTGCATTGCTAAAAAAGATCAATCAATTTAATAAGATAAGAAAAGGAAACCATAACAGGTTTTTACATTAGTATTTTATAAACCAATGTTCACTATAAGTGATATTTTATAGAAAGCAAGTGTATCTGACTACTAATACCAGAAACATTTTGTAAGAAAAACTTTAGAATGTCATCGAGACAGTTAGTTACTATTATTTTATGTATGTAGTACATAAATGTCCTACTTCTTAGCTGCTAGATTTATATTCATTTTCTTCTTTGGATTATTGGTGCTTTTTGTTTCACATGCATTGTGTCTGAATAAGTGATCAGAAGAACATATAAAATCCTTGTCAATATTTTAGTGGTAAAGAGGGAAGTCATGTTGATCATAGCCCCAAATAGCAGTATAAGCACTACTACTACAACAAAAAATAAAAATAAAAATAATGGTGGTGATGATCATAAAAGAAAGAAGGTCATGTAGGATACTAGAACAACTAGAAGCAGCAATTGTGATGCTGGAAATGATGTCTCATTGACACTTAGGAGATGGGAATGAACAAACATAGTTGAGCCATAGAGGCAATCTAACTAGCAATCATACAAAATTAAAAGTGTGAGAACATGGAGATACCACAGTCTAGTTAGAGTCTCTATTTAATTCACCCTCCTATTTGCTCAACAAGAAAATATTCAAATGTTGTTTCTTTTGTCTTTCTAATTGCTAAAAACACAAAAATATAGCTCACAACATTTCATACTGTTAACATTTCAATGATAAGTAAAAGTTACTATTGAGTTATTTCACTCATGCAGAACTTGCAAAATAGGTTATGTCAAAGTATACCGCTTTTGAGGAGCAACAATCTGAGTTTGTGAACCCGACAACCCATGATTGTTTGCTCGTGCAGCTTTTCCCCACCTGTTCAACAGATGCAGGCAAAAAGAAACAAAATAAATAGACTACATATGTAGTGCATGACACCTTAGAGAAGGTTTGAGGAACAAAAAGGATAAAAAATTTCCATAGCTATCCAGAAACAAGTCAAATTCTTAAGCTATGCTAGGAATTGTTAAAGCTGCTCAGAAACAAGTTTGCATAATGGCTATTAGCTGTAGAGCAAATTGATCTAGAAGAGGGATATCAAGCTAAGCCCAAAACCAGAAAGCTGAGCTAACAAGCCCATTTATATCCAAGCACAAGCATATGCATGAAGGCATGGTCAAAGTAAATGCATGTCAACGCGCTAACTGGTAAGAAAAAACAACTGACAAAAATATTCAGAAAATACAAGTTTATTTCCTTTAAAAGTTTATCCTAGATGGATTGGACAAAAAAAAATTTGATGCATTCTGCATCAAGAGAGAAACCACCAGCTATCAACAATAGGCACCGAATCCCCCAGCATAAGCTTGGGCTGTTCAACATATGTTCTTTTAGGTTTAGATGTATAAATGTCATACTCTTTCTGATAATGGTTCCATCCACATAAGGACTGCAAAGGAAAATTCGGCTTTAATAAAAAAAAAAATTAGGCCTAACTTTTAATCATTGACAATTTTGACACAAGCATTACACCTTCTCCAGGGCTGAGGTTGAAATGAACCAAAAATTACCAAGCACCAAAGAAATGAACATATTGAGCAAAGCATCCAAGGAAACTATGGCAAGAAGAGTCACTTGCATAAAACAGAAGGGATAAAGCATTTCAACAGTAAGTTGAAACAGCAAAAAAAAGAAAGAAGGTCCTCAGGCTGCTAATTGCTAAGACTAACATCAATAAATCAAACAGAAGGGATAGAATAATACATACCTCCTAAAGTATGGAACTACCATTGATTGCTTACTGCCATTTATTTTAACCTTTGACTGGTAAAATGCTGAAAATCTTGAAAGCAAATCCTTCATCTCTGCCTCAGTGCCTTGGAAAAGCACAAGTCTGTTTGGATGTGCCATAATCGAAGAATTATGAGACATATCCCCAAAAAAATCCAAGATGGTCCTCGGGCAATAGAACAGCCTATCTCGGGGTATGGATGAATGAGAATCATTACTTGTGAACTCATAAGGAGAGAGTTCCTCATCAAGAGGGACTACTAGTTGAGGATGCATGTCAATGGTCAATCTATGAAACCCCATAAGATCAGACAGTAAAGAAATATTCAAGCCATCTTCTTCTACAATAGTTGATCCAGACATAAGAAACTGCAAGATCTTCTCGTGCCTGGTACACTGCTCTGCTATACCATAGCTGAAAAGCACGGAGTCAGGATGTGAATCTGTTTCGAAGTAAAAAAATTATCAAATCAATATGCTTCTCAACTTTTGTCTCATGAGAACATAAACCAATAACTTCAACTTTTACTCCAAATATGCAAAAATAACATTAGCAATACTTGTTATGAAAAACAGTATGCCTACAGATCGGAAAAAGAGAAAGAACTTCCTATTTCTCGAGTTGACAACTTCGAGTTGATTTAAAAATAGTTGTCAAGCTATTGGCCTTAAAAGACACCAAGTCGGGATAATGTAAAGCACTTATAATGAATCTACCACAAGTTTGTCTAATGCATCCATGAAAGTTCTCCAAAATGAACGAGGGCAAGCTTTCATAGCAACAATAGCAGTATATTCAAATCGGACAAGGTAACATGGGCATAGAAAAAGCATGAGAGTAGAGAATCACTACATGGTGAAAAAAAAAAAGAGACACATGCCAAGATGGTTAAGGATTTATATTATCAATTGAAAATTTTGAGAAACAATTCTCAACAGAAACGGTTTTAGCAGATTTACATAAACAGTTTTAATTGAGCACATTTCATAAAAAAATTATAATCAATTTGCTGTTGTTTAAAAGTAGAGTGATGGAAAAATATGTCATTTTGTCACTGACAGAGGAACAAATCATGAAAAAATAAAACAGTTGAGGTTTAATTGAAAATACAAATGTTTTCAGAATTAAGGCATTGAATCAAGAATGATGAATAGGATATGAAATGCAATTTTCTAGCAATTTGATTGCATATTAGGTTACTCTGAAAAATTGTCATCAAGAGATATCTTCAATAGATGAACCTTAAATGGCATACCATTTATATCAAAAAGGTAATAGAAGGCAAAAATTGGTGTGCCATGCATCACTAGGTTGACTCAAATATCTGAAACTAAAGAAATTATTACAAATGAAAAGATCACCATTATCCTAAAGATTCTTGAAAAAAATACAAAGCAATGACTTTGATGTATAAGAGATAATTTCTTAAAGATTTCGACTATCAATGATGATCCAAAAAAGTACACATCCATTTGATATGAACCCAAAAATCTGAAGATATCAATTCCAAAAAATTAAGTTGACTTTGTACAGAACCATGGAAACAAGGGAAATTGAAGAAAAAATGGCTGTTGGAAGGATTTAAGCAGATTGGTATGGGATGCACTAATTACTACAACACAAGATCGAGGATACATAAAGCTAGTCCAGGTGACACTTGGTGGTCTTTTGCTAGTAATAATACCAATGTTAGGGATTTTACCTCCAAAATAGAATATTAACCATGCATACCATTTCGAGACAATCTTTATTTGTTTTTCAAATGCATATCTGCAATACCAAATTAACATTTATCTGCATCTTTAATGAATAACTGCAGAACAAATCTGCAATAACCTGTGTGATAATGCAATATGAATTGCAGAATTATTTGCTCCTGCAAAGGCCACATGCATAGGGGCTGAAAAATCTGATCTTTAAACACACCAAAATCCAATATATGCAATTGACATGTATATAGGCTTGGAGCCTTGCTCATTCCTAAAGTAAATTCTAAATTTATAGAAAGATATTAAAAATGAATAATTACCATCTAGCCTTTTCCTATGTATGTAAGTGGGTTTTATAAACCTTCCATAAGTTTCTTAAAGAATTTTGTGGGTCATTCTGAAGCATGTAAATGATAGACAGATCTATCATTATTAAGACAAGCATCCTGCAAAAACAGTTTATTTCTTTTTTCTGAGTTCGATTCAACAAGATCCCTTTGATATGTTGCTCTAAATAATTATTTGGAAAGTAATTAATTAAAACCACTAATGGCAGTCCATATTCAATTAAATTAAAACAGAGAAATCACAATGCAAGAAACTACCATGTAGAAAGATGCAGAATGTATCAAGCGTACACATATCAGATGTATCATGTCATAGTTTCCAGAAAATACATACAACATCAAGCAAGCAATTTTAGAGGATAAATCATCATCATATACTACGATACACAACAACAAATAAATTCAAACCTTGACCATCAATGAGTATAGGTCGTTTATTTGTTGACAGTAGCCTTGTTTGGTAACTTTGCACTGAGAACTGGCTCACTGATTGCCATGGATTCTCCAAACAAAGTCCACAAACTTGCCGATTACCAGATTTCAGCACATGCCATGTTTTGTCAGGACCTGGCAACAACGGTTGTAACTCCTGCATCACCCAACTCAATCAGAGGGGAAAATTTTGTTATGAATGGTGAAAGTACAAAGTATTGGCCAGAATTAGATTAGTAAGAAACAGATTATATAAAGAAAGGTTATCACCATCATACCACAATGAAGACTTGCACATAAAAATTTTTTTGGAGAATAAAAAATATTATATTTGACTTCGTAAGCATAGTATTATATTCAGCTCTCAACTGCTTAGTATACTTAGAACTGATAAAGAAAAGGCATTTTTTACAGACAACCCCTGAAATTTTTCTTGTTTACAAATAACCCTCTGGTTTCAAATTATTTACATAGTCAAATTTATTAAAACAAGTCCCATTACCCCCAGTTGCAGTTAATGTTTAATTGCTCATTGCTAAACAAAAATGACATCATCAGGATCCTTCAACCACTACAGATTTTGGCATTTATCTTTTGTATGAATAATAATTTTGGCCTTCAATCACCACACAAGCAGTGGTTTGGAAACTGCTTGTAAAGACCTTGAAAGGACAAAATTGGTGATTTCCCTCTAGCCTTGAGGCTCCATCTACTAGAAGATGTCTTCAAAAAATATTCCTCCAAGAGTTAATCAAGGCAGTAGTTTGTCAATAAAGTCTTCAAAGGATTGTATAGTGGTAGTGATTATTTGTAGACATGGCAAATTTCCATGACATATCTTAAAATTTTCTAAAGAATATGTGGAGATAATAGCAGAAGAAATTTTATGCAGCAAGTTTATCCATGTTTTTTAGCCTTCATGTTTATAGGGAGTAATATGTGAAAAGTACTGCCAATTGGAAACAAATAAAAGATGATTTTTGCAAAAGGTGCTTGGCTTAGTTCAAATGGGTTCTCACTAATGAAGCAGTGGTTATTGAGGACAGCTTTACTAATTGAAATTTTTTCCCTCGTCTGCTGTCCAATCTCCTCTATGTTCTAATAACCTACAAGTTATGCAACATCAAATTGAAGCAAAAGCCAAAATAAAATAGATTCAACTTTCAATCGTGCAATAGTGCAATTGATTTTTTTTTTCATATTTTGGTTAATATTCATTATGAATACTTATTTCACTAAAATTTAAATATAATGGCAGGACCAATGCATAGTTCATTTAATTTGAACAAGAAAGTGGAAGTAACGAATACCTAAGGACAGACATGAAGGGCCTAGCAGCAAAAGATATATTGAAGATTTATGCAGCAGTTAAAAAAATTTTCTGGGGAACATAGAAAATTTTCGTTCTTCTAACATAAGTTTGAACTAGCATAGGTATGTTTCAAAGGTATAGCAGCCCGATACCAAATTAGGAAACATCATAAATTATGATGGCACAGTTAAGTGTGAAATTATCCAAAGTAACAAATGGAAGACTGTTTTAGAGAATAACCTTGTAGCTGAACCAGAAGCAAAATATTTTAATTTGAACAAAAAAACATTGGAGCAACAAAATTCTAAGGAACCAGCTTTTTCATCTCTAGCTCTAGAATCAGATCAGAACAAAGTCAGATTTACAATAGCAGACAAACAACACAAGAAACATATTGAAGAATAGAGTTTTACAAAGAGAGGAGGAAAAACAAATAACGGTTCCATCTGCCTCAGCCCTCTGTTCTCGAATAGTCAACATCAGGTGCATCTTGTACATGCCCATTTCCTAGCCTCCTATTTTTTCGGCAAAATTTTGTATATCCTCTTTTGATAGAATAGCTGAAAACCAAATTTGATTATCAACCCAATCAGCTCAATCTCGGGTTTCTACATGTTATAATATGAACACCACCACATTACAACTTGTTGAGTCACTTGTGTGCCGAATTTGGCAAAGTTTAAGATGTGTTTGCATCAAGCACAGGTGTGCCGAATTTGGCAAAGTTTAAGATGTGTTTGCATCAAGCACAGGTTATATCCTTTCCAATCAAGATTAGTGCAATCCTTATTCCATATCATCAAACGTCAGCAAGAAATCAAGTTCAAACACAAGAAAACGCAAGAACCAAACAAATCATCCACGCAAAAGATCAACTCACCGAAACCAATTAAAAAAATAAAAATTCGCATATGTGCCGTCATGTTTCTGCACGAAATCCCCAAGCACCATCAGAACGCACCACAACATTGCGATTACACCCAAAAATTCAACTTTTACCAACGAATCAACTCCAAATTCAAGAAACAACAACATCCCAACGGAATCACCACCAAAATCCCAAAACCAATCGAAAATTCACAGTTTCTAGAGAGAGATTGCGATCCTAACCTGGTGGAGAATCGCCGACGGAAGCGCAGCGGAAGCCCCGAGGGCCATCTGCAGCATCTCGCCACAGACAAACGCGAAGGGATTTCGGAGAATCCCGGCCTCAAAAAGAATGAACCCCTGCGGATGGAAACAAGAAAGATTATCCAGGCCTAAGTTGAGGCACTCAGCGAACACCCGTTTTTCCCCGGTGGAGAGTGGAATCGAATCCCAGTGCCGGCTTTGGGCCAGGTCTCGACCGCCCCGGTCCGGAATTTTTGTGTTACGGCTCACGTTTTGGCGTGAATTTGCGACCAGGCTGGTTGAAGAAAAAATTTATATATATATATATATATATATATGGTATAAAATCCTAATTGATAAAATTTTAACCTTAATTTTATTATATTTAAATTATTAAATTTATTTAAGAATTAGTATAGTCTAAATCGTAAAATTTATTTAAAGTTTAAAATTCAAGATTTAAGATTTAAGGTTTAAAATTTAAGATTTAAAATTTAAAATTTAAGATATACTAATTTTTAAATAAATTTAATGGTTTAAAATCTAATATGAATCCCTAAACTTAAACTCTAAAGAGTATACTAATCTCTAAATAAATTTAATAATTTAAAATTTGATAAAATTAATGTTAAAATCCAATCAATAGAATTTTAAATTCTAAACTCTCTCTCTCTCTATATATATATAGTCACTAAAAGACTTAAAATTTTAATATTATATTTAGATGTCATAATTTTCTCTAATTTTCAAAATGATTAACAACTAACCTTTCTTTTCATATCCAACTAATTATATTGATTATATCTTATATGACATTCAGCTAGTTCTAATTTGGCAAATCCGAGTTTTAATTGGAATTGAATTTCTTTCACCTGAATTTTCTATAGAAATTAAATTGTTTTCCTATTTAAATTTGAATTTTAAATTGATAATATTTGCAGCTGCAAGCATCGTGTGCTGTAAACCCAAAAACCAAAACTGCAGGTAGTAGTGATCCAGAGTCCCTTGGTTTTGAATCCGAGAGTCCAGATATGATCCAGATCCACCAATATGGACCCTTGGATACAATACCAAAGGATTGCATCTATGGTTTACTAAATTTTCTGATTGGTATATTTTTAAAATTTACTTCTTTTTTTTTTTTTTTCGTCCTGAAATCAAAATAACACTTATTTTCTTGATAAAAAGACTATGAAATGATCAAATTAGATGTTCAAATAATTGAATTCAAGGCTTTAGAAATATAAATATATATAGTTTTCTATTACAAAAAGCATTATTTAAAATAAAAGGGTATATATGGACAAACAAAATCACTTGCTTTATTGCAAAAGTTACAGAAAAACTATATATCTTATTATCATTAGCAAAAAATTATTCATCTTATAATATAAATTTATAAAAAATAATATTAAGTAAAATATTCAAAAAATATTTTATTTTTAATTCGATTATATCAATAAAATAAATATAAAAAATAAATTTATTCTTATTTGATTTTAGTTTTTAGTTTATATAACTATTACATTAATATAAAAATAACTTATTTTATTTCAATTTTTATAAAAAATAGGCTATTTGATTTTATAAAATTAAGAATTTAAAATATAATTTTGTCAAATTGATTATCCAATAATTGTGGACCGGTTATCCAACATAAAATTAAAAAAAAAATAATTTAGTCTTTTATATTAATTTAATTGATAAAATTAAATCAAAATAAAAATATTTTACTGGAGATAATTTTTGTAAATTTATAATATAAGATAAGTAATTTTTTCTAATAATAATAGGGTAGGTAATTTTTAAAAATTTTGTAATAAAATATGTAATTTCTTGTTAAAGTTTATAGGAATATAAATGCTAATTTAATATTTTTCAAAAGGCAAAAGTACCTAAAAGGTGGAGCACAAGTTTTGCGAAAAAACCCAATTTTGTAGAAGTTTCTCAAGGCAAGCCTAAAAAGGCATCGTTAAATAGCGAGTAGAATATAATGACAAAATCATAAGGGGATATTTGTAAGGGCAATTTTGTCTCTTTCTCAAGTAACTTTTTGGGCGCAAATCAAAACGGATCGGCTACAAAGTCCAAAAGTTCATGGGGAAAACATTTCTCGAGTTATCCCTTATTAAATTAGACCAGACAATATTCAGGTCCCGGTTTTAAGTGCACAAAACAAGATTTTTTATTTTAAAAAATTAAATACTTTTGATTCATTTAGTCCCCTGTTAATAAAGTTTTTTTAATTGTCATGGCCCTGACAAGAACCATATTTATATATAATATTTTATGATTATTGACTTAAAATAATTAATAAAAAAAATAATTTTACGTGCAAATTTTTTTTCATAGAAAAAATTGAAGTTTTTTATTTTTTTTATAAACTTATAGAAAATATCATAATTTTATAAGAATTTGGAGCTGTGAAAAATTTATGTCACATACATTTATAGAAATTAGGCTACGAAAGGAAAAAAAAATTCTATAACACCCCCAGCTGTTATGAAATTTCTAAACGGACCCTTATCAGATGTCCGATTTAGTAGAATTTTCAATTTTTTGACTATCTATTTAGGCGTTCAGTCATCGAAATACATTAATCATTTTGCTATTCAAAGTATGATATTACCGTTGAGATTTTTTTGCATTGATACCCCTGAAAATCTCTAATATTATATGTAGTCCTAAAAAAATGTAATTACTTCCGCATCCGTCAAATTTCACAAAACTATACAAATACTTGAAGATTAATTTTTGTCAAAAATACTCATTTTCATCAATATAACAAGTATAAAAAATATTTTACCATATATACCGTGCCTTTAAAAATATTGTAGTCAGGGCAAAACTGACTTTTTATAATTATAATAATATTTTATTCAGACGTAGCTTAATAGAGATAAACGACCGGAGTACTTGCACAAAGTTTTTAAAATTCGAAAAGTATAGGAGCAATTATATTTTTTTATACAAATAGATATATTTCTTTGGTATCTACGCAAAAATTAATTTGTTATTTTATTTAAAATAGTAAAAATCGATATAACATTACTAAGTCCAAAGAGAGAGAAATAGAAGTGACATAAAATTTTTAAAAATATTATAATAAAGGGTCAATTGCATATAATTTCTTAAAATTTTATTAAATTATATGTTTTTTCTCCAAATTTAAAAAATTATACATGATTCCTTGAAATTTTGTCAAATTGTATATTTCTCCTTGAAATTTAAAAAATTATATATAACTCTCCGAAATTTTTTCAAATTACATATTTATTATTCAAATTTAAAAATTAAATATTTTTATATTACTCAATATATTGTAAAAATTTTATCAAATCTATATTTATCATTGGAATAAAAAATATTTGAAGAACATATATTGCTTAACGTTATTTAGTCTAGAGTAAAAAAAAAGAGATATTCCTTATTTGATTAGAGAAGACTTTGGTATTTAGATTAGCATTGAAAAAACTCACTCTTATTCGGTTAAAGAGTATATCTTATATTAAATTTTAACCTAAAATATAAAATAACTATTTTTCTCATTAGCTTAGTTTAAATTCATTTTAGTCCGATTTTGAATTAAATTTAAATTTGAGATATAAAATGATAGTATTGTCATGACCTAATTTAAACTCATTTCAGCACGATCTTAACTAGAACTAGAGTTCAATTTAGAAAATAAACCAGACTTGAAGCTATTTTTTGCTCAAGTCCTCCATTACATTAATCTGCATTCGATTGAAAGTATTTTTATTTTTTTTTTCAAACTAAACGATGTTAAAATGATACACATTTTTTAAATATTATTGATTTTAATGATAAATTTATATTTGAGAATTTATTTTCAATATATCAAGTAACTAATAAAAAATTATAATTTTATAAATTTTTAGAAGAAATATGTAATTTGAAAAATTTTTCAAGAAGTTATATATAATTTTTCAAATTATTTTAAAAAATATAATTTGATAAAATTTTAAGGAGTAATATGTAATTTTATTAGTTTGAAATAGACATATATAATTTAATAAGATTTTAAAGAATTATATACGATTAATTCTACAATAAAAATAAAAAAAAGTGTAAATTGATGATTGTTAGCGGGTGCTTATAGAGTATTTGTAACATACTTGACATTGCCCACAAACATAATCAATATTAGAGCAAAAAAAATGGTCTCCTCAATATTCAAAAATTCGTACAATATAATTTTATAAAAAAAATAATTAAAAAAGAGAATATTCACCTGCTGTGTACGGTTATTTGAACTAACCAGTCAATTAACCTCCACCATGCCACCTAAGATTAGTTGTTTTCTTTAGAGAAATCCAGAAATGTCTGGTGTTTCTCGCATTATAAACATCGAAAACATTCTTAAAAAACACTAAAAACCAATTTTTATGAAAAAAACGAAATCCATACATTTTGCATTTTTAGCAAATGCTCGGGAGATTTTTGCAAATAGCCGTACAATTTTCTGACACGAACATAGGCCATTTCGCCGGCAAAGTTCGGATTCATGCATCGGTAATCCTCCTCCAGATCAAACACCTCCCATCATGGCAGAAATCTAACGGCCAGGATCTCCTCATCACATCTAACCGTCCAAACCGAGAGGGCAGCCGCTCCAAAGCCGTCTCCACCGTCCAAATCTTCTCTCCCCGCCCTACCTACAACAAAATGCCCCTTCTCCCTCTGTTTTCGCTTTTCTCCGCCATCACTCCCCTCTCTCTTCTCCGGCAGTCTCAATCCTAGACGACCGCCGCAGCCGCCGCTACCTTCTCCTCCTCCTCCGCCGCAGCCGCCGCCGCCGCTACCTTCTCCTCCTCCTCCGCCGCCGCCGCGTCGCGCGAAATGGAGGCTCCGAAGGGGAAGCTCACTCGGACTCCATCCTCGCTGCTCCGCTCTCCGACGATCCGCTCCTCCGTTCACTCCCTCGAAACCCTAGACGAAGAAGAGAAGAAGAAGAAGCCCCACAAGTCCCCCCACCACCATTCCTCTTCTCATCTCATCCTTCTTCTCTCCTCCCCCTTCCTCCTCCTCCTTTTTCTCTTCCTCCAAGAAGACCACCCTCTTCTCGCCAACCTCTTCCTTCTGTCCTCTCTCCTCGCCGCCGCCTCCCTCCTCGCCCGCCGATCTGGCCTCCTCCGCCGCCCCCTCCGCCGGCCCGAGTCTGTCCAGTGGTTCATCGGCGACGAGAAGCGGGAGGCCAAGGAGAAGAAGAAGATCGTGCGCGAGGGCGTGGAGTTCTACAGCAATGGGGACTTCTACGAGGGCGAGTTCCACAGAGGACGATGCAACGGTAGCGGCGTGTACAATTTCTTCGCTAAGGGAAGGTACGAGGGGGATTGGATTGACGGAAGGTATGACGGATATGGGCTTGAGAGCTGGGCGAGAGGGAGTAGATACCGGGGCCAGTACCGGCAGGGATTGCGGCACGGCTTCGGGGTTTATAAGTTCTATAATGGCGATAGCTATGCTGGGGAGTGGCAGAGCGGGCAGAGCCATGGAGCTGGGGTGCAGTCGTGCTCGGATGGGAGCTGCTATGTGGGCGAGTTCAAGTGCGGGGTGAAGCATGGCCTTGGATGCTATAACTTCAGGTAGACTGTGTTTTTGTTTGATTTAGTGTTTTCTTATTTGTTTGTTTGGTTCTTCGACAAGTGATTTTTGTTTGTGCGAATTTATTAGCTTTTTGTTCGTTTTTGTGCTTTGTGTTGATCCGGAAGCATTTAAATCGGGGTGATTTTGTCTAATTAATTGAATAGGAGGGGGTTCGAATAGGTTGTGGACCTTGTTTGGAACTGGACTTGAGTTTTTTTATTTTTTATTTTGCATTCAGAGATAGATTGCGTTTTGGGATTTCTGTCCAATTTGGACAGGGAATTTGATGATTGAAGAAGTGTGCTCGGCCTTTGTTATGGTTGATGCGTTAAGAGTTTCATCTTTTATTTGTGTGATTATATAAGATGAATTGAATTCTCAGATAGTTGCTAAGTAATCAAAGCCACAAAGATTTATATTTCTTGTTGTTTCCATACTTTTTGGCCAATTTGGTAGCAACATCATAGGCTTGCTATGCTCTAAGTTTCTAATTTTGGATTCCAGTAGTAGTATGCTTCCAACGTTTTGCTCATTTGCAAGTTTCCTACACGAAGGTTGTTTCTGTTGCAATTAGATTGATGTTAACTGCGATTGCTTAAATTGGTGGCAGATGCTTCTTTTGTTGTAAGATATATTTTTTTTCCGATTTTAGAATACTTGTAGTCTATGTTACATTTTTTGTCTATCTTATATGGTTTCCCATATTTTGTTAATCCCATGCTTTTATCAACTTTTTGGGTTTGATTCCTAAATTGGGTTAGATAGTTTTGCATGGCTGTCATTTTCAACTATGACTTGAAGTTCATCTTTGAAAAAAATTATCAACAAAACTTGGTTTTCTGCAGGAATGGGGATAGATATGCTGGAGAATATTTTGGAGATAAGATCCATGGTTTTGGTGTATATCACTTTGCTAATGGCCACTGCTATGAAGGCTCATGGCATGAAGGTCGCAAACAAGGTTTTGGAACATATACATTTCGGAATGGTGATTTGAGATCTGGAGAGTGGGATTGTGGAGCTCTAAAGATTCCCCATCCCTCATCAGCTCATGCTGTTCAGCGTGCAGTTCATGTATGTACACACGCCATTCTGTTTTAGCACAAATCTTGTCCTAGCAGTTTTTTCTTCTAAATTTCTCTCTTTTTCTCATTTTCTTAGGCTGCTAGAAAGGCTGCAGAGAATGCTGTTCTCCTACCATGTGTTGAAGAGCAAGTCAACAAGGCAGTAGCCGCTGCTAACAGAGCAGCCACTGCCGCCCGAGTTGCTGCTATCAAAGCTGTTCAGAACCGGATGGACGGGAGGTTTTGCGAAACTGATGTTTGATCTGAAACATCAACCTGTGTATTTTTGCTACTGGATAATAAGTAGTCTAAGAGTTCTGAGGTCGGGCCGGAAATTACGAACTGAGTCTCGCGGAGAAATTTCGGAGAAGAAAAAAGAGAACCTTCTAACTTTAGGTGTTCTGGAATCTGGAATACATACCACAACACATCGCCAATGTAACCTGTACATAAACCCCAATGTACATGATTTGAATGTCAAGTTTTTGCCAGAGTGCTATTTCTGCTCTGCCAGTCTCTCCTGTTTGGTTTTGATGCTTGTAATGTTCCAAAACTTGGAAACTGAATTTGATGGGCACGAGCCCATATGCTCCGGGAATCTCCAGTTGTGGTTGTGTTTGGACTTTGGATTTGCACATGGGAAATGGTAAATTTTCCCTAAGAAATATTTGCTCTTTATCAGTTTTAGCTATTATTGCATTGATTCAGTTGCTTTTCTAGCCTTGGCGCTTTCATTTGGTTCTTGCTCAATTGCCATCATTCTCGGTGTGTATAGCTTCTGGTCCACTTGCTATTTTTGAATGCAGGGAGGGCAGAGGTTGAATCTGGAAGGGAATAGAATAACTGGCCTCTCTTTGCTTTTCCTCGCATCAGGTCCTATCTGCTCCAACTACTCCCCACCTGCATTTCTTTATTTTATGATATAACTAAGTGATTGTGGATGATCTATTACAATAACAATTTGCCTCTTTTTGACCCTATTGGCTGTGTTTTTCCTTGTTTGTTTATTTCTCGCTGAGGCAGGCAAGTCCGGAAATATCGGCTTGGTGTTAGGCCTAGACTTGATCCAGTCTTAACATTTGTTATAAATTAAATCCAGTCCCACAACCAGCCCGGCCCTGGAAACCCTAGTTATTTTTTTCTGATTATTTTGATTTGAAGATCCCAAAGTACAATGGGCCTTCTCTGCCGATATCTGATAGTGACTCACCCTTGTCTGGGACTTGTATGTAGTCTTCCATTAATGGAAATGATGTTCATGTGAATATTATATAGATGTTACTTTGTTTTTTCCATCTAAATTTATTCCAAATATCCGTCTATAGTTTTTCACTTGAATTCCCTTTTGCTACTTGATATTATATGCAAACTTTGACATGATTTGTGAGGTTTGTTGTTTAGCCCCATTTTTTGAAATCATGCTTTGGTGGACTATAGTTACATCATGAATGGTTTTTTTCTTAATGATGATTTGAGCCACACTCATCTGATGAAGATCATAGGACCCCTCTTGTGTTCTTGTACAAGTTGCAGCTTCCCAAAATACTATTCTATTCTTTATTTTGCAGGCTGAGGACTGGCCTTATCATTACAGGGACAGGTTTTTCTAGGAACAAAGGTAAGTACCAACAGTGGTGGTCCATATTACTTTAGCCCAAATAATTAATGTTTGTTGTTATACACTTTGCCAACAGGTGAAATTGCTTTTATACCCTGTTGAAGGAAAATATCTGCCTGTATTACTACTGTTTACCTTCTCGCTAAATCCCCTGGAGTGGCAATCTAGGGTTATTTCTATAGCTAATCCTTTTCATGTGTTTCCTTAAGGGCTCATATGTATTTATCCTTAGGGACTTATAAAAGAATGATTTTAGGGACTTGCATGTAGTATTGTAGATCCCAGGGGCTTGTATGCAATATAAAAAGATTTTAGGGACTTAATATGTATCCTTTCCATGAAATGATGATCCAGGGCTCTAGATGGAGAAATCTTGTGTTCTGTGGTCATAGGGAAGATTTGGATATTTTGCAGGGGTATACATGCAACAAATCCTGGGGGTGTATTTTGGTTTGGGGCTAGCTTTTTCTTAGCCGGGCTAACTCATTGTTCACAGTTTGATAGCCTTAACCCCAAACCAAATGGGGCCTAGATTATTTCGAGTTTGAATGTTTCCGACTTCAATGAGTATGATGGTTGCTTGAACACAAAGCAATGAACAAGTAGACTCTTTCAATTTATTGGCAAACAGAAGTCTCATGCTTGGCCTTTGATAGCGTCATAAACTCTATTTTAGCAAATGGATTCCTCCAAGGTGGGGCCTTGATGTTTAATAAAGATTTTGAATGGCTTTTAGATTTCAAAGTTTTGCCTATTTCCTGCTTTGGTAGTTGCCAGCTCATGTAATTAATGGGACCTTTCTTGCATAAGCTTTTGTCTCTTAATTTGATTGCTCATCTCCTTCTAGAAAAGATTGAAGACTCGTAGGACAATTTTTAGTTTTTCAGTATTGTACATCAATTTTTATTTGCTCATTAAACTCGTAGATGATACAAATTTTGTCCATTCATGTGAAAAATTTGCAGTTTAGACTTATTTAGGAAAGAGAACAAGCCTTGAGTGAGTATTGAATTACTAGCTTTATTATGCAAATTTTGTTTAGTCTGCAAATAGCTTACCTAAATATGTTAGTGCATGTCTTATTTTACATGTATAGCAATCTTTTGGAGAAACCAATCCTAAATTAGAATACACTCAATTAGACATTTGAAATGCACATTCATCTTCATTAAATAGTAGTATTTCTTTAAAATATTGGTTTGTATCGAGCATGCCTAGGGTTGGGCATTTCAAGGAATCCAGACGCAGGCCCAGTATAGATATTACAAATAGAAGGCGAGGATGCATGCAGACACATGACTTGCGTTTCTGCTCAATTAGGATAAGCCCTAGATTCTGAGCTTATCATAATTGCTTGGCCATGAAATGTCAATGACCACAACAAAGTCTACATCATACAGATTCACTTTTTTTATTTTTAAAAATTATTTCTTGATTGAGCGAGATTACTGTTTGATTTCAAGGAAGTGAGAACTCTTAATGCTAAGTTGCTTAAAAAAATCATAAGACGCAAGGCACATGAAGGTACATGTATGCGTCAAAAATGCATTGGGTTAGTCCAAAAGTGGCTTTTCAGTAGGTAAGAGTGAAGACCTGACCTTGTGCATGAAATATTTGTGGTACTTTGGTACAACAAATATCACCAACTCAAAGTAGTTGGGGGTTTGAAGAATTGTCGGGTGAGTTAGGAACCATTTGGGGAGGCTCACATGTTCATCATATCAACTTTACATGGGATTTTAATGAAGCAAAAACATTCATCCGGCAGGTGATTAACCTGACATTGGATGATTAACCCTCTGAAAAACTTTTTTGTTTGGTTGTAGTAAACTGTCAACCCTTCACTTAGTAACATGTGGCTAATGGATAATTCTGGCTAAAAGCAATAAATAAATGGATAAATAAATAAATAATGCTAGGATCCTACCTAATAAAAGCCTGGATGCATGAAAAATGGAAAGATGATTCGCTCTTCAAGGTTATCATCCCCTTTGTTCAAAATATCTGCAAATTCAAATTTTTAGAGTTTTTCTAAATGTACGATGCATAAGTCTATGCAATCTTCCTTATTTGCATATAGCTCATTGTGATTTTTTTTTTTTATTTTTACATAACGCCCTGTAGTCTTATCGTGCAATCATTCCTTACTTTCTTGTTGTCTCCTTGGAAGATAAAAGCACATACGTTAAGATTTCAGAGAGTATTGGGCACATTCAAATGCAGATATTGCAGGAGCTATATGAATGTGTAAGTTTTGGTTTTGTTCTAATTTAGATGATGATGTAGAATTATTTTTAGACTTTATTTTCTTGAAAATGATCTGTGACGGTGAATGTAAGCTAATTATTTTTGTTTTGGATGTTACGTACTATTGACTTATGTTTATATTGCAAACAATTCCGCATCAACAATTTTTAAGGTCACCATCCCAAGATTGATAGTGAAATTAATTTTTTATTTTCTTACCAAAAGAAAAAAAGAAACTAATTTTTGATTTGGATGGACAACAGTATATAAATTTTTTTTCTTTATTATATACAATGTAGTTTTCATTGGTTTGGATTTGGTAAAAGCCCTAGTGAATGAGTGTCATAAGTCCTTCAGCGGCATTTGGTCCAACATGCGAGGCCTGTGACAACTTGCATGTGATTACAATGAATTGGCTGAGAAATGGCGGCCATTCACAAGGTCTATCAACCATGAAATCTGAGGTCAAGTTTTTGGTTTTTTTCGCCCTTTTTTGGGAGAAGCAGTCTTTGATCTTTTATTTGAGAAGGAGACCGTCATGGTTTTGATTTCAAAAACCAACTGTGTAACCCAGACAATAGTTTTCAATAGCTTCACACTTGTGTTTTTAATTAGGAATCATATAAGATCTGCAAAAATATACCTACTACTCCAGAAATTCTTCATTTGAAACGCGCTTTTGACAAAAATAACCCCCTTTTTCCATGGCTACAAGGCAGACACAAGTTCTTTTCCTATTTTAACGCGCCTTTGTTTCCACGTTGAAGTCATCCCATGAACATGACTATGCATTTTTGAATTTTCGTTAGAAACCCTTTGATTTACTTGAAAAGGACGATTTTGCCCTTATGGACGGTTTTGAAAATTTATCCATTTTTGGAAGAGAGAAAATTCATTTTTTACCCCTATTTTTCTCTACTATCTATATCGTGATTTCTCTCTCTTTTTCTGTCTCGATAGTGTCTCCTTTCACATTGCTCCTTGTCAATAGCTCTCTTCTTAGGTGTTCTCTCTCAACGAGTTTTTTGCCCTATCATTATAAGTAATATTTTTTATTTATTTAATTTATTGGGAATTTATCTCATTGGATAATATAAGTTGCGACTTTGTTCTAATTTAGATGATGATGCTAAATTATTTTTAGAATTTATTATATTTTCCTGGAGATGATTTATGGTAGTAAATATGAGCTAATTGATTCTATTTTGAATGTATTGTTGGTTTATGTTTATGTTACAAAATTTATACTTATTCCAGTTCATTTGTGTGTATATATATATATATATATATATATATATATTAGTTATAATTTTGGAAAAATTGGAATGTAATTTTGTTGTCCAAAGCTATCTAGTGTTAATTGGGCATAAAATTATTGCATAATATATTTTGATTATTTTTGAATAGTTGGTATCCATCTCAATCTAAAAATTAGAGAGAATCTACTATAGTATACAAAATGAAAGTTTTTATTTATATTAGATACATGAATTTGGCAGTAAATTAACTTAATATATATTGTTAAATGTTTATAATATATGATTATATATGATAGCTTACATCCATATAAATTTTTTTTCTAACTACAAATGCATTTGTGTTGCCTAAAGTACAATATTTAATGTATAATTATATCTAAATTAATGTATTTAACTATTTATGTAGTATAATGACTTTCGCATTAGTATAGTTATTTATTCTGCTTATATGTTAACTTCTAAATATAAAAGATCTTGTATGCAATATAGATTGTTTATCCTTATATTTTGAAAATAAGTTTTTAGCGATTTGGCCAATTGTTGTTATTATGTTGTTGATTCGAATAATGATATAAAATCCCTTGATTTTAGGGTTTCATTGATGTTTATTTTGTGAAAAAAAATTTGTAGTTGTGAGTGTAAAAATATTATTACCATTTTGGATATAATATTTATTTTGGCAAGTTTTATTTATTTTAATTAAATTTTTTATTTTTTGTAGTTGAAATATTAAAAAATCGTAATTATATTTCCAATTTAGCCTTCAAAAAAATGTTGTTTGCTTATATATATATATATTTGGTATTTAATTATTTTAATATATGTTGTTTGGTATTTGCATATGTCAATTATATGATTATAAATAATAATTTTTATGCATATGAGATATTTTTCAATTACATATGAATATATAGTACATGAAACATAATATTCAGTATTTGATTATATTTAATATGTAAATGCATAGTATAGCTACTTATTGAGTAGTATGGTAGTTTACTATGCATATCTTACAAATTTTGAGTATATAAGCTATCAATATGCAACAATGATACTTTTGCTTACATTTGAAAAATAATATCTTATTATTTTTTGAATTAGATTAATGTGTATAAGTTGTTTTAATTGTGAAGATAAAGATCTTGATCTCACACATATGCTATTTTGCACATATAAATTTTGTGATGATAATTGTTAGATATAAGATGTTTGTAAAATACAAACAATTATTAGAGATGGCAATATTTACCAAACTTTTAAATGTCCCAAAAATAGATAACAATAAGTATTTGTTAGATGAGCTATTTATGACAAATCACAAGGGTTGGGATGGCTTCATCCTCAGAAGGAAGGCTTTTACATTTAGGCATAAAGGCGTGTACTCGTTGCTATAATTTATTTAAATAGTTACATATCAATATAAATATTTCTAAGCTAATTAAGTGTTTAGTCTATAAGCAAACTATTAGGGTATTAATATGTACAATAATCTTCATCTCCATTCTTTCTTATTGCATGAAGCATAATATGTCTATATCCTATAAACAAATGAGTAAACCACCAAATAATATGAGTGATTCACATTCTTTTTTGAAATCTTTTATGTAGACACGAAAACATAAACAAAATCTCTTAAGAATCTATGTCCATCTTATTAAATCACAATACTCATAGGTTTTGTCTCAAATACAATATATATGTATTCTAGCAAAAAGTGATATAAAACTATGTCAATATTATGGAGTTTATTGTTGGCTATCTCTCTACAACTCTAAGCTTGGTTATCTTTAATGCGCACACCAAATTCATTCACTTAATAGTTCATTCTTAATCTCAATAATTCTCAAAAAGATATTGCACTTTTAAATAGGCATAACAATCTTATTAGTATATTTCTTCAAAGCTTTTAGATCGGAACCAATAATCATTAGCACCCTACATGTATGCATGAGTTGGCACCTCTTGATCAAGAAGACAAGAATATAGTCATTATTCGAAGAATGAATATGTCATTTACATATTATATCCTTGCATTAAATAATTACTCTAGCAATATAATATAATTAATAATTGCTCAATATATTAAGTAACCACACAATATAATCAATAACAACAAAATATAGTCAGTAATCATATAATATAAATAAAATTTAACAAACATGACCATAAAACTAATAAAATATATAAAAATAATAGATAATATAAGTAAAGTACATGCAATATTTAAGATTTTAAGTGCTAAAGTGTTAACAAATTTCACACCTAAAATGATAAAAAGGAAAAATAACAAAAATGCAAGAAAATGATGAGATGTACGAATGTTGTAATCGCTCAGCTGTTGTCATCGTTTAGCCCTTATCTCCCTTACAATGCTGCCAATATAAAGATATGCTTTACTAGTGCATCGACGGCAAAGTGGTTCTCCTATTGCATTGCCTTCGCGCAACCCATTAGTGCATGCACCAGCCAAATCTCGTTGCCTTATTAGTCCATGACCATCTCAACATAAACCTCCATTGGTCGCTGCTAGCAACATCTGTTATAATATCAAGTATGATTAATTAGTCTCACATCGGATATTGAATAAATAGAGTCATAGTGAAAAAGACTCATATTCCATGAACTTAAGTTTTTGAAATGGTTTGGTGTCCGACCCGCTATATTATTCTGATTTGACACTCTTTTGACTCCTCCAACAAAGTAGTAGCAGAGCTTCATGTTTGAAACTATGCAAACTTTTAAAACCGAAATTATCGTGATAATACGACTGAATTGAATCGCATGTTAGTTTTTCTTTAAAAAAATCAAAAAATGAGATAAAAATCCGTTAGTATGGGTTACACGATGAAATTGGTCGAGTAAAAGAATTCTTGAATAAAAGTGTTAAAATTGATGCAGTCAAATTACACGTAAAATGAGAGATTATTATAATGTCAGATATGATGAATTAATCCCACATCAGATATTGGACAGATAGAGTCCAATATATATATAGTAAAAAAACTCATATCTCATAAGATTAAATTTTTGGGATGATTTAATGTTTGACCTACTATATTACTTCGATTTAACATTTTTTTGACTGCCTCAACAAACATCAATGACATGTTCATCGCAAAAGCCCCTCCATGCGACCACGAGGACAATGACAAAGATGACCGCATCTTCTTCCAATCTTTGTTGTGCTGCATACGACTCGAGCAACAAGAGTGACATGGATGACATTGAAGAAATCAACAATAGTGATGGTGGACTCCGTAGGCCATCGAGGGATTGAGATATCGTCGAACGGTGGTCAAGTCTTCTGTAAGGGTAGCTATGGAGATGGAAGAAGCGTATATGCTGAGAATTTTATCAAATGCAGGTAATGCAGTAGCGACAAATGTGAAAGATTGGTCGTGATAAAGGAAAGAAGGCGAGGGAGATGAATTGCAGGCGGAAGGACAAAGATCCATCTCATAGGAGGTTCAAAACCCCATTAATGATGATCAACATGTGAAAAAGGGAAGAGCCAACCTTTTTCAAGGGCAACAAGATAATTTCATTGCCCCTATAACAGCTGAATATAGTTGAATCCCACCATTCGTGCACTAAAGAAGAATTGATTTGTAATTTGAAAAATTAGAGAGAATTTTTAAAAGTTTAAAAAATTCTTACAGGTTATTGTGAATTTTCTCCTAATAAAATTTTTCCCTCAAGAACGAAAAATAAAACCTTATATTCTCTAATTTGGACATGGGTTAACTGAATGTTAGGGAGATAATTTGAGTTTTATTGTCAAATAAGAGTTAAAATCAGCTCAAAATTGCTTCATCCAATGTCATTTAACTTCCCCAAACAAAAAACAACAGCATGAAATTCCTATAGTTATTCAGTACACAAAATGATCCAGTGCTTAATTTGTTCCCATGGAATTATTTTTAGGAATTTACTAGTTCTATAATTTTTTGGTTGCCTGCAGGAAACAATTGGCACACTTCACTCCCCAAAAGAATGCAAAAAAAGAAGTGATTAACAAGTGTATAAACCAAGCTAATTTTAGAACCAAAGAATCAATATTGCTAAGCATTAGCTCCCTGACAAACCATTAGTTCTTGTTTTCAAAATTTTAATGGCAGAGATAAACAAATGTCAAAGTTAAGCAAGAGAAGCAAATAAAAAGTATTTCATCCAAAAAAAGAGGAAACTTGATTTTTTTTCCTTTCAATAGAGTAAATCTCGATGCAAATATTGATTGAATAACATATAAATCATAAGACAATTTCGCTATCTCATTATTGAGATAATATCTCAAGCAACCAGATAAGCACAATTAAGAACCTGCTGAGTTCAATAGCTACCATGATAGATAAACCTATACTATTAAATTATCAAGATATTTAAAATAACAAGAACTGGAAAACTAGATCAATATCTGACCATGTCCAACATCTTGTAGGATCTCAAGAATTATAAGAAGTACAGATACATTATCAGCAAATCTTATTGATGGCAAACAAGTCTTTAGTGCATCCCATAGCTTGCTGTCTGATAATTGAGTACTCAACTGCTACAACATAAACCAAATACATCTCTGAATTTCTAATCCTTACCCAAAGAGGGATAGCAATTTGCAGGTAAAAAGATTACCAACCAATGCTAAAAAAGAAATTCTGAGGTCTACTCAGCATTTTTTCCTCAGCCGTTCCTTCATCCTTGCAACGGCAGTCCGCAAAGTTTCCTCATCCTTGCAAAAGGTAAACCTTACCAGATTCTTTCCTTCCTCTGGATTGAGGTAGAACACGCTTGTTGGTATTGCAACTACACCAACTTCCTTGATCAAGTACTCACAGAAAGCAACATCATTTTCACACCCAAAAGGAGTGTGATCAACCATAACAAAGTAGGTTCCACTAGATGGGTACACAATAAAACCCACAGCCTTGAGTCCATCAACCAGAATTGCTTTCTTTGCCATGTAGTCTCTCTTCAATTCTTCGTAATAGCTTTTAGGAGCTCGGAGTGCTGTTGAAGCTGCCCACTGCATTGGAGTTGATGTCGCAAATGTCAGAAATGAATGTGCTTGCCTCACACCCCATGTTAAATGCACTGGAGCTATTGCCCACCCAATCTTCCATCCAGTTAATGAAAATGTCTTCCCAAGGGAGTTCATAGTCACAGTTCTTTCATACATGCCCGGAAGGGAAGCCAATGAGATATGTTCTGCTTCAAATGCCAACTTATCATAAACTTCATCTGTGAAGGCCAACACATCGTTTTCTTTGCACAGAGTAGCAATGAATTCAAGTTCCTCCCTTGTAAACATTTTACCAGTAGGGTTGTGTGGAGTGTTTATAAGTATAGCACGGGTATTCTTTGAGACTGCAGCCTTGAGCTCATCAAATGGGACTGAGAAATCTGGAGGCCAGAGGGTAATGGATTTTATTTTTGCACCGGCCATAGAAAGTGTAGCTTCATAAGAATCATAAAATGGGGCAAATAGTATTACTTCATCTCCGGGGTTGATCAAGCCTAGCATAGTTGCAGCTATTGCTTCTGTGCATCCAGAAGTAACAGTAACTTCCTTTTCTGGATCCACATCCAGACCAGTATCTTTTTTGAACCTGGCAGCAATAGCAGCATTAAAATCAGGAATACCATATCCTCTGGCATATTGGTTCTTCCCCTCTTTTATGGCCTGAATAGCAGCTTCCTTGACAAATTCAGGACCATCAAAGTTTGGGAATCCCTGACCAAGGTTTATGGCTCCATGTTTTATGGCAAGCATGCTCATCTGAGTGAAGATAGTGGTCTTGAACTTCTCCAGACGTTTTGCAACCTGTAGCAGCTTACAGTCAGTTACCTAGCACATGATCTATCATTTTCATGTACTAACCTTTTTATAATAGATTGAACCCTGTAGAAGCTCACAGCCAATTACCCAGCACATGATCTGTCATGTTCATGTACGGACCTTCTCATAATAGATTGATACAGAAAAGAATCTATTGAATACAAATTATCAGTCATAGTAATGGTTTTCCTCAACTTTACAGTACAACATTAGCCTGTCTTTAGAATATGAATTATTTATAAAGTTCACACTTCAATAGGACATAATGGTTTCCTATTAGAAACAAAATGTACTAGCATGTGAACCTCAAGAGCATTTAACTTTCTGAGCGAGAGGATGCAACAACTACCTTTCCATTGGTATGGGCATGAAACCAGTTTAATTGGGATCATAACTCTCAGCAGAATTTATTCCTGCGAGTTAATTTTTGCAGATGTCTATGAGCTCATACTCATATAGAAGTGGAAAAAAAAATGAATTCAGATATATCTAGAATAGGGTCTTAGATCGAAATAGTGCAAGTCTAGAAAGATAGAACCAACCATTCTAAGTGGTCAACAAGTAAGGTTTTACATGATGACCGTTCACTAGGATTTTAGCATTAAAAATGAAAAGAAAGCCCCAACAGAAAGTGTGAAGGTACTGCCTCATACATCTTAGTGAACTTGCATGAGGCAGGTAATGAGATGTTTGGCAGCATGGAGTCCACAAGTGCAAGAAGATGTATGAAATTCTGTCAATTTGTTGTTGTCTAGGCTAATTCCCATTGTTCTGGAACAACAAATCTAACAGTCTCACGACCCTAAAGATGAAATTTTCCTTTTGCTGTAACCTCATTTCCCTTACATTGCCTGAATACTGAGAAGTTACCCATTGATTCCTTCCAAAATGGGCCTATGATGTTACTCTAATCTCTTGTTGTAATCTTTCACTTGTGCAAAATTTCAAATCCAAATGAATCATCCTCAGACATTCTAAAACAAGCTTTAGTATTGGGCTTAAAATGATTTCGAATTCAGATATAATTGTCAGTGCAACTTATTTTTGATCCAATATGACCTTGCTCACTTGCTCAACAGAGATAAGAGTCTATCCATGGATAGCAGTACATCTGACTAAAGTTTATAATTTAATAGACAACCCATTCAAGTGAACTTAATCTGCATGCCTCACATACAATGAGATCATTTGAACAACCCTAGTCCATGAAGGATAACTGCTATAAGTTTTAGGAGATCCGTCCACCAATGATCTTGTAGCGGTCCTTTCCCTTTCCTATGGTCCAAAGTGCTACTAAGCTGCAGGTTCAATGTTTCCATTATTGCCTAAAATTCAACCAAAATGATTTCAACCATCATACGATTTGTTTTATATCTCAGTTAGCCTTGTACCATGTTGAAAGAAAAAAGAACACATGTTTCTAAAATTGAATTTAATTAATAATTGTTGAATTTGAATATTTCAAACTTGGATTTGAGTTCAAATTTGAACTCAAACTAGGAATTCAAATTTGAATTTCAATTGGTGTCCGATTTTAAATACTTATTATGTAATAATAGAAGTTATAATTGAAATAGAATTCAAATTCAATAAAGATCTATAAATTTCTTACTAGTACATAGGATTTAGTATGATGCAATGGTGAACTAAAGAGAAATATAGATAAAGGAATAAAGAAAATTTTTTTTTTAAAAAAAAGAGAGAACATCAGCTTTCATGTGTTGATTTTGGACAACTTGAAGATTCTCTTTTAAAAAAAAGACATCACCAATATTTAGTAAAAAATTTAATTGGGAAAGAAAAAATAGTATTCTTTTATAACTCTTGTAAGTCTGTTGATAGTGAATTTCTCGTTTTTCCATAAACATAATTTAATTATTGATAAATCCAATATATCATCATATCTTTTTTTGTATTATTTCTCGGTTTTTATATTAGTTTTTAATAAAGTAATTAGTAAAATTTTTTATTACAAATCAAAATAATTGATATTAAAACTTAAGAATAAACAATAAAAATGGCAAAAGTCTTGTTCGAAAAGGGAAATTTCAACGACAAAATGAATTTTACCATAAGAAGATGAAAATTCGTCTTATTTCCATAAACTCTAAAAGACATTAAAAGGTTAAAAAAAAACCCGATTAAGACAAATAATGAAGATTGGGAGGAGCTAAATCAGAAATTCAATTACTCTATGACTGATAAGATTTTGTACCAGGGTTTTAAATCTTGGCCGAAATCGAAACGTTTTGGCTGATGGCGAAACGTTTCACATCAAATGGTTTCGATTTTAGAGTTAGGATTTTACAGCGGCGGCAAGCGCAGAGCGAGCGTGTAGGGAGATTGAGTAGCGAGATTGTGCGCCGACGGCGAGCAAAGCAAGCGCAGCGAGATCGCGTAAAGGAGAAATGATGGAACATCGAGCAAAAATGGCAAGCAGAGCGAACGTAGTGAGATCATGGGGGGACATCGCGTAGTGATGACGAGTAGAGCGAGCGCAGCGAGATCGCACAACAACGGCGAGCAGAACAAGTGCAGCGAGATCGCGCAAAGTAGAAGCGGCGGAGCAACGAGCAAAAACGGTGGAGCAGTGAGCAGCTTGCGGAGTAGTAGGAGCGAAGCAGCGCACAGAGCGGAAGTGGCGGAGCAGCGAACAACGTGCGGAGCAGTAGCAGCGAAGTAACCAACAGCGCATGGAGCAAAAACGGCGAAGCAGAAGCAACGTGAGGAGCAATAGCAGCGGAGCAATGCACGGAGCTGTAGCAGTGGAGCAGCGAGCAGCATGCGGAGCAAAAGCGACGGTGAGCAATGACAGAGCAGAAGTAACAACCAACATGTAGCGAGCCTCTATTCCAATCCAGTATTGTCATCCTTCTCCTCTCATTACAAGCACAAAGAATTTTTGTGTTTCTATGTTTTTGAGCAATAGCAGAGCAGCGAGTGGCGGCGGAGCGCGTACATCCGCCTAGAGGCAAAGTGAGCACAGCCATCTAAAGTCGGAGCAAGTAGTGGCACTATCAACCATAGAGAGCTTTTAGGTCTCCTCCATTGACGTCCTCGTCGTCCCGAGCATGGAGAATGTCTAATAACGACAGTGTCTACTCTACCGACGTCTCCACCATCGAGTCTAGCTCCAGGATGTCGCAGCTCCATTGATGTCCTCGTCATCGATGAGAGCCAACTCAAGTCGGCGACCACCTCCTTGCCGACAAGACAACTCATTTCTCCAGTTGGCGGATGGTGCTATTCATGTGTAGATAGAACTGCATGTTCATATTGTTGTTCACAGTGATTCAGTGTTCTGTTCATGCTGTTCATGGTTCTATTCATGATGCGCAGGCTGTGGAGTGCATTGGATGCAAGTTGATGGTTCTGTTCATGATGTGCAAGTTGTGAAGTCCACTGGATGCAAGTGGATATACATGGATGCAAGGGAATGCAAGTTGTGACTTGTTTGTTAGCAGTTACGTGATGTATTATATTAGTTACAGGCTAGGAATAGAGTTACATTTACATGTGTTTGTTATCTCTTTTTCAACACCGAAGTGATTGTGAGAGATGTTAATGATTAAATTTAAAATATCTTACTTTTAACAGCAACATTGATTTCTACAAATTATCATTCTTTTATCCACTGATCACAAGCTCTACAAATATTAATAAGTAATATTGCAATGAGTTTTCTTAAAAGATTTGGGCATAGTCAGCTTTCCATAAGTACAACTACTGGGTTCTCTAGTAATAATACACAACCAAACATGAAAACACCACCCGTTGTGATAACTAGACTTACCTCCAAGCAAACAACCTCTATAAAGAACTTGTCTTCCAATTTTAGTAAGTTAGGTAAATACAATGACTCATCGGGAAAAAACACCCGCTCAAAATTGATCAAATGAAGAGATTATACAATTTCTAGAAAGCATAAATAACAATAGATGTCTTTGTCACATGCGGCTTCCCATCAATTCCCTTGAATTGCATAAGGCATTCCCTCCTACAAACTCTTTTCACCCATAAGTCAAGGTTATCTTTTTGCACAACCTTAAGGAGAAAGAGTTTTCAAATGGTTGAAACCAAGGCAGTCAAATACAACCCCTTAAGCGCCTGACATAGGTCGACCACCTAAGAACCTAATGATTAGTAATACTAAACACTAGACAACCACTCGACTGCTTTACTAGTACGTAGGAACCTTCCTAACCACCTAATTGTTGCTTTTCTGCTAAATGATTGCTTACTTATCAAAATAAATATTTTTATAACTAATATTTTATTTTTATAATATTAAATACAAAATTAATAATTTTTTTTAAGAAAAACAGCTTAGGCCTCCATCTAGATGCCTAGGCAGTCCTCCTAGGCCTTTCAAAGATCCACCACCTGGTACTACCTAGATGTTTTGACAACCTTGGTAGAAAAATCATACTTAGATTTCCCTTTGGAGGACATCAATTACAACAATGCCCTTGAATGGCTTTAGGAAGCATTCGTCTATCAATTATGTAAGGAAAATTTCCATAAAGTGAAAACCACGCTTGTCTGATAAAGTCAAACAAAGAACCTTAACTTATATCATATCTTAATTCAAGATTACTTTGATTCTTATAAATAGTAGAAGAAAAATGTCCATCATTTGAGCATTGCATTATAACTCTCTTATGTTGATCATATATTGCAATATTACTATTATATTAATATTTTTACTACTATTATTATATTGTACTATTATTATGTTTTTACTATTACTAGTATTACTATTATACTACTATTATATTACTATTGGATGCATTAACTAGTGACAACCAATTTCAAGAGAATATTGAACTAATTTCAGGTCAAAGGTCAAACTTGATCACACCTTTTTCCGTCAAGAACAAATCGGATGGCTCATGTGGAGTTCTAATTTAGTCCATTAAAAATTTTTTAAGTGGAGCATTGCCCAATTTGATTAATTTTAATATTACTTGAAATTTTAGGAGTTTTTTGGAATTCTAAGACTTTTTAAACTAGTTTCCAATATAAACTTTTAGTATTTTGAAGTATTATATTTATTATACCTTATCTAATACCTATAAAATCCTTCTTTAATCAAACTTTTTTGAAGTTCGTTCTTGAATTAAATTTCAAGACTTATCAATTCCTATAACTTGAATTCCCTCAAGTGCAACAAATTATTCTAATTTCTTCTCTAAGATGTGATCGCTTGCATTATCACATTAGTAACGAACTTACTTATTATCTGTCTCTTATCTAACATATAATTGTTCTACATAATCACCCTGATGGCGAGATACTTATATTTTCATTTATTTCTTAACCCTCTATTCATTGTTTTCTTTCTATTTGCTTATCATCTTATCTGTTAGACATGTATGGGAATTACTGAGAAAGAGTGGTATGCTTCATTATCTCTGAATTACACAGTTGGGATCCCATGTGAAAATTATTTTCTCAAAAATTATTTTCAGTATATATCTACCTATATATATATAAATAAACAAATTTATAGCCCAAGTGGAGAATTATTAGTCCTGTAGCTTTATAGATTATTTATTGATTTATTTTTTAAAATAAGTTTGATTGTGGAATTCAGGTACAGTGAGTACATCAAGTTTGACTGTCTGATTGATATTTGTATGATAATGAATAACAACATATACAAAGCCAAATTTTATATGTGTATGTTCATTTGGGTGTTCTGTAATAAATCAGAACGTTTTACAGTATATCCTTCATCTGGTCTTACCTTGAGTTTGCCTGGTTGGAAGAAAATAAATTTTATGAGACTAAATTTGATTAAAAATTTAGATTTAAATTAATTTATTTGAATTTTTTGAGTTTTAAAATTTTTTATAAATATTTGACCTTATTTGTAAAACTTTGATTTATAATTATATTGAATTTCGGAGAATCTTTTGCAAAAGGTCAAATAAAAGTCGGTTACAATTCACGAAACAGTGAATTGAGAGAAACAAAGAGATTTGAGAAATCTCTGTTCTTCATTCTCATCTTGTTTCGAAATCAATTTTTTTTATTTCAAATTTTTCCTCCTCTTCGACTCTTCCTCGTGAGCGGTAAATACTCAAGATAAATCAGCTGAAAATTACAGATAAAAATTTTATATTTTTATTTCAGGTTCGAAAATATGTAAATTTATTTAATTCAATTTTGAATCCATTTTTCTTACCATTCTCGTATAAAAGGTAAACTCATAGACCACACAACTTTCATCAACAAAACAACAGTAAAGATCGTGCAGTTTCAGACCAGGAAAGCAAATACCATAAACCGAAGACAAGCTTCTCGCAGAGTTTATCGAACAAGTCTCTAGATCGAAAATCAAAACTCCATTTTCTTCCTAAATCTAGGTTTTAGAAACTCCCTGGTACCCGATCGAGTTCCCAACCCAAGAAAATGTGATTTCGAAAATACTCATCGAGTCAATCTAGGTTTGCAAGAAATCGCACTAGTTGTGCTTCTCAAGCTGGAAAATTGCCAAACACGCAGATCTCATGAACCCTAGAAGATCATATTCACGAAATCGAGCAACCAATCAAGTTATCAATCCACATGAACTCTAATTCGATCTCCGGAAAAGGAAATCAACGCAGAAACAAGAAAACCCGCGAAAGCGCAAACGATATTAAAAAAAAAAAAAAGAGTAAAAGCAAGAATGCCATGCCTGCAAGGGGCGAGAAGCAACCGAATGGCTCTGCAGATGCTGCTCCTGATCGGCAGAAGTAGCGGCCTCGTCGACGGCGGTGGTGGAGATGGAGGCCATCGGGAGGAAACTAGCGCGGCGGCCGGCGACGGAGCATCTAAGAGAGAGTGCTGCGAGGAGAGTAGGGCGGAGAGTGGAGATGGGATTCAAAGGCATCTCATGGCGAGCGGATGGGGCGGAGGAGGAGAGAAGCATCGGCAAGCACACCAAAAAGCTACGCCCTTTTTCGTCTTGCGCCGCTGCAGCCTGCGGGGGAGGGGGAGTCGTATCCGGACGGATCTGTGCACCAGGTGCGTCGGAATCCAAAACGGGAGCAAATTGGCTCGAGCAACCTTAGTTGGCTGACCTAGACTACATATGTTGAGCTAGATGAAATAACCAACCATCTGATATTGGTTGCATTCGATCGATGCACTTGGACGAGAAGCACCACCAGGCCCCAACCAAGATAGCCAAATCGACTAGGCATTGACAAGCAGCAAATTTCCGAAACGGAGTTCTATACAATTTTATTTTAACATTATATTTATATTCGACATTAATATATAAGTTATAAAAATATTTATTTAAAAATTAAATCATTTAAAATAATAATTATGTAATTAAATGTTCAACTAATCGGTAAAATGATGACCTAGTACTCCATAAAAATACACTATCACTGGATCCCTAGATGGCATATTTCTGTTATAAGCATTTAAATGAACCTTTTTGATTTAATTGGCTCAAAATGCTCTACTTGTATTATAATGTAAAATTTTTTATTTATAATATTTATCCATTCCATAAGATTCCGTTTAATTATTTTTATATTATTATTAAATTAAATTATTTTAAAATTTATTAGTTTTTTAGATTTTAAATTATTATAAAGTCAATTTTAATTAAAAAAAATTAATTTATAAACAAAATTTATTAGTTTTGAATTTGATCTTAATTTTAATATATTATTTAATGGACTTAAAAAAATGATAATAGACATTTCATATTGAGAAGTTATTAGGTGCACCGTGTAGCGATTTATGTTTCGTCTCTCACAAATTTTACATGGAAGATTTCTTCCGTGGGGTGTCACCAACTTGGGCATGCATGCGATTCATCTCCTCCTCATGCATCGTGTGATATATTTGGCATTGCAAGTAAGATACAGCAAGATGTTGGAGAGCATCCAGGAGTAAGTGACAATAATGCTGTGTAGGAAAAAAAAAAGAAAGATCTAGAATTTCTCCAACCGTAACGTGCAAACACAATTGTCGAGATCGTAATCGGTATTTATACAGTACGAGATCCACTACAATATTATTGGTTTTTCGCAATGCTAATGAGCCGATGCAAACTCTGGTGTCATCCATATAGTATCATTCTTAGCGTTTTTTTTTATAGCACCAAAAATAATGCATCATTGCTAATGCCATATTTTTAACATCGAAAAAAATATTTATTATCGGCGCTAAAAAAAAGTAATACCAAAATTAATAATCTTATTGTCAACACTTTTTTTTTTTTTAGCTTTAATAATAGTTGTTTTTTAAGTTCTAAGCCAGAAACCAAAAAAAAACTCTATTTTTCTTTAGCACAGCATGTTTTCTGCAGCTCCCTTCGTCATGACCTGATCTCTGTTGTCGCTCCAAATCTAACATGGAGCGCCCAGCTCGCACCTAGCTCCGAGTTTCCTTGGCGCTGGCTCTCACGTTGCTGGCCCTCACAAAGAAAATTTACCACTTGCAATTGGATTAATTTTGAGCTCAATTTTTAGATATGTTTCTTGCTTCATTGAATCCCTCTAACTGAAATTGATATCTAGCGATCAAACAAACGATGTGAGCTCAAAATTAAGAAGAAATTTTTTGAAATTTATATATTGCAGTTATCGGATGTGACGCCGCAGCAAATCAAGAAAGCTTACCACAGTTGCATGAGAGCATGCCATCCAAATATGAGTGGGGAAGACCTGGAAATCACAAATTTTTGCATGTTTATAAATGAGCTCTATGAGTTGAGATTTACGAAGTCGAATTTGTTGCTGTTTAACCTTTCAAATAGAATAAGATGTATTGCTGGTGAATTTCTTTTGGACTAATTATCTACACCGTTTCAAATTTTTCTTATTTATTAAAACCCCCGAAATTTTTATAATTATTTATATTCTCTTTTTTTTAATTTATTACCTACAATTTCTTATTATATAATCAATTTTTTTATAAAAAAATTTCACTTTTATCCTCCATAATTTTATAATTAAATTCTTAAAAAATTATTTTCTTATTTTCCACTCTTTCTCCCAGACATATACAGATAAACCTTTTGAATATTTTTATTTATAACAAAATTTAATTATTAATATTTTTCAAATAAAGAGTTATACAAAGGAACCGGAATATTTTAAATATTTTACAAATAAATTCTAATATTTGTATATTTACAAATAAGTCCACTGAATATTTTTATTTATAAAAAGTCCAAATGTTAATATTTTTCAAATAAAAATTTATAAAAAGGACTTTAAATATTTAAAATATTTTACAAATAAACCCCATATAGGAAATTAAATTACAAATTTAGTATTTGTGTATTTACAAATAAGTCTTTTGAATATTTTTACTTATAAATCAGTCCAAAATTTATAACTTTTAAAATAAAATTTGACAAAAAAGAGTTGAAGGTATTAAAACATAAAATTTTAAAATACAAGTTCAATATTTTGTATATTTATAAATAGACCCCTCAAATATTTTTATTTATAAATAAGCCCAACTTTTATAAATTTTTTAATAAAATTTCACAAATTGAAGTTTTAAAAATTAAAATTTTGAATTACAAGTTTAGTATTTATACATTTATAAATAGACCCCTTGAATATACTTAGTTTTTTATTGAAGTTTTGGGTTTATTAATTAGTTAATGATCTTATCTTTTCTTTTAGTCAATTCCTAGTTATATTCTTTATGTTCTTAGATTTGAAATTCTAATTTTAGTTTTACTCTTTTATCAATTCAATTCTTACCCTATTTTTGAAAATTCTAAGACCCTGTTTGGTTTGGGATCAGGATCTGACCATTTTAAAATTATTTTTTTCCTTGTAAAATTAATATTACTTATTTTACATTGTTATTAAATTAAATTATTATAAAAAATTAAATAATTTTTTGAACTTTAAATTATTGTAGCGTTAATTTGTATAAAAAGATATTAGTTTATAAAAGTAGTTCATTAGTCTTAATCTTGATTTTGATCATAATTTCGAAACAAACAGTGCCTAAGGGACTAGCATATTTGATTCTACGATCTATATTCTCTTTGTCCTATTATGGTCTTATTAAAACTATTTCTATTTTGAATTAAATCAAATTTTACTAGCAAATTTTTTGAGACTCTCATGATGTTTAGAATTTAGCATGATTTTTGTGGTGTCTCGAAGCTGTAATTTTTTAATATGATTTGGAATATCGTTAATATAATACAAAAATTATTTTATTATACTTCTATCTATGTTAATATTTTATTCTGAAATTATAGAAGATCATGTACATGATTTGAAGATCAATTATATATCTTAAGGATTCAATATTGAGATTATTGGGGCATTGGACATAGAACCAAATTATATTTTAATATCAAGGTATAATAAATGTATATTACATGTTTTGATCTTGGAATTATTATTTTTGATTGATATGTTGGATGTAAATTAAAATAAAGCTATTGTAGTATGCGCTCTTGATCAAATTTTTTAAGTAATACTTTTAGTATGTGTTAAGATCAAGTTAAAGTTATATTTGAACTAATATATTAGGAATTATGTTGTTTGATGTTGGTAGTTATAATTATAGTAGTTTTATATTTTAGGTTCGGACAAGAAGACTTGAGGTAGTTTCTTTATATTTGTCGAATTTTCTTATTTATTAAAACCCAACCCCCGAAAATGTTTTATAATTATTTATATTCTCTTTTTTAAAATTTATTACCTACAATTTCTTAGTATATAATCAATGTGTTTTAAAAAAAATTCACTTTTATCCTCCATAATTTTACAATTAAATCTCCAAAAAATTTATTTTCTCGGTCTTCACTCTTTTTCCCAAACATTTATAAATAAATCCTTTGAATATTTTTATTTATAAAAAAAATCTAAATATTAATATTTTTTAAATAAATAGTTATAAATGAGATGAAATATTTTAAATATTTCACAAATAAATCCTAATATTCGTATATTTACAAATAAGTCCCACTGATAGTTTTTATTTAGAAAAAGTCCAAATGTTAAGATTTTTCAAATAAAAATTTATAAAAAGGACTTTAAATTGTATTTAAAATATTTTACAAATAAAACCCCAGAGAGGAAATTAAAATTAACAAATTTAGTATTTGTGTATGTACAAATAGTCTTTTGAATAGTTTTATTACTTATAATCAGTCCAAATTTAAATAAATTTTAAAATAAAATTTGACAAAAAGATTGAAGGTATAAAAACATAAATTTTTAAAATACAAGTTCCAATTATTGTGTATATTTATAAAGAACCCCGTCAAATATTTTTATTTATAAATAAGCCCAGACTTTATAAATTTTTTAATAAATTGTTCATCAAAGTGAAAGGTTTTAAAAAATTAAAATTTTGAATGTACAAAGTTTAGTATTTATACATTTATAAATAGACCCTTGAATATATTAATTTATAAATAAGTCCAAATTTTATGATTTTTAAATAAAATTTTACAAAAAAAATATTGGAGGTTTTAAAACTTAAAATTTCAAATTACAAGTTTCATATTTGTATATTTACAAATAGACCCCTTGAATATTTTTATTTATAAATAAGTCTAAATTTTTATCGTTTTTTAAATAAAATTTTACAAAAAAGACATTGAAGGTTTTAAAACTTAAAATTTCAAATTACAAGGTTAATATTTGTACATTTAAAAATAGACCCCTTGAATATTTTTATTTATAAATAAGTTCAAATTTTATTATTTTTAAAATAAAATTTTATGAAAAAGTCATTGAAAGTCTTTAAACTTTATATTTAAATTATAAGTTTAATATTTGTACATTTATAAATAGAACCCTTGAAATATTTCTAGAAATATAAAACCTATAATTTAGGTATTAAAATTTTAAATTTTAAAATTTTAAAATACAAGTTTAATATTTGTATATTTACAAATAAGCCCCTTAAATTTGTTTATTTATAAATAAATCACAATTTTATTTTTTTTACAATAAAATTTTAGAAAATAGACATGGAAGATTTTAAAGTATCTCAATTTTCAATTCAATTACAAGTTTAATATTTATACATTTACAAATAAACTCATCAAATATTTTTATTTATAAATAAGTCTAAATTTTGACAAAAAATTTCTTAAAAATTAACATGAAAAATTAGGTATTTTCTGAAATAAGATTATAATTAATATACACATATTAAAAGACACATAACTAATCATATGGATACAACATATTATAATATTAGATATCATAATATATACGTTACAGTGCTTATATTCAAAATAGTAGTGATAAATATGCAATACATTCGCAGAAAAGGATCAAATGAACTTACACACAGATTTCAAGTTATTCGCAAATACTATACATCATTAAACATACGCTATAGTGTTGATATCCACATAGCAAGTCATTTACAAATAGTCAAATAAAAGTTAAAAAATCACAACATTACAATCCACAAACATATTTGACAACTTTTGGTCTTACAACAGAGATACTATAACAAACCAATCATTGGAGAACTTTCCCTTCTCAACCAGTTTCAAAACCTCAGCATTTTCAAAACCTCCAACAAGCTTCTGGCACACAACAGTTTTTACATACGAATATCAGCTAGCAAGATGATGCGTTATTCTTCTGTTTATTCTAAAAAAAGATTAAAAAAATCAACCCCCAAATGTCACAACATAGAGAGTACGTTATTAAAGTTCATTTTATGGAGTACATTACAGATCAAGGTCAAAAATAGTTCATACCAACAACAACATGTCAAAGATGTTTTTTATTTCTTTTATTCTAAGCTTTGACGTTCATTATTATATCCGTTCAACCTATTCTATATTTGGCCCCACTACATAGATATAGTTGAATATATAATTTGGCTACTTCATTACACTCTCATCCAGCTGATAAAACAACAATATCAGCTTTAATCTAAATGCAGTGGGATTGGAGCAACACTGTTAAAAAAAATAAAGTTAAGAAGCAATAAGAAATTCCGTAAGTGTAAAAAATATTACCTTAATGATGTCGATATCAAATCAAAAAGCCACTCCAGTTCATCCAAACCAACAAAACGGTTGCTTCCCTTCACAACACATCCATCTACACTCCATAATGCATGCTGAGTTCCCTCAATGGAGGGATGTTCTCCATTGCAAAAACCATCAGATGGGGGTAACACTCGTTATAATGGTCATGGAGGACGAACTGCACAAACGCAATGGGCCTGCTACAGTGACTGAGATAACAACCCACGTTCCTCTTCTTCGACACATCCACAGCAAAGCTCAACTCCAGCAATGAAGGAACTTGAGGAATAGTATAGTCTTTGTTGACCTTGGAGATGTCACCCCACTCTGCCCATTTCAGCAAAAACAGGCATGGATGCAACAAATTGTCACCAACCTCTAGCATTCTCACCCAGGCTCGCGTGCCCTCGCCAACCTGGGGTAAAACAAATATGGAAACCGGCATTTACTCTCACCCAACCACTTTAAGGCGGAAATATTGTCGACTGGGAGTTGTGGTTTTTCTGGGGGGGGGGGGGGGCGGGGGGCGTGGGCGGGGTGCGTGAGAGCGCAGGGGAGCGATAGAGCAGCGGCACGGGGTTGGGTAGCGCAGCAGGAGAGGAGATAAGGTTTAATTGTAAATGTTGGGGGGGTTTTTTTGTAAATATAACTAATTTCAGGGTGTTGCATGAAAATATCCGAAAATTATTTATAAAATAAATAATAAATTTTTTAGGAGTTTAATTGTAAAATTACGAAAGGTAAAAGTGAAATTTTTGGAAAAAAATTGATTAAATAATAATAAAGGAGTTGTAGGTAACAAATTTGAAAAGGAGGGAGGTGTAGGTAATTATGAAAATTTCAGGGAGTTTTTGATAAATAAAAAAAATCTTAGGAGGGTGTAACTAATTAGCCTTGTTTTTTTAATCTTTGGGGTAACATGAATAAGGGAAGTGCAAGTGGTTAGTGATCCTATGCAACGCATGGTGTATGATGAAATTCACGGGTACTGATTGAGTGCAATCAATCCCTTTTGAGAAACTATTTCTTTCCAAAAAAGAGCAAGGATTTCAAAATCATGTAATTTGCAAAATGGAGTTTTTATTTGCAGTTGAAACCCTTGCTTAATCAGTACCATGGAAGGTCTTTAAAGAAAAAGACAAATGTTCTTGAATTTTAGAATACACTATTTGTAGCACACCAGGATAATGCTTAAATTGTGATATTTACTCTTTAACTTCATATTTTATTGTTTGTCATCCACTAGGTTAATGAAATCTATATTTTCTTGGATAGCCAACTTGTAAAAATTGTGCAAATATAGCCCCAAATGTGTTCCACATAAAGGAAGATTATGAAAGAGCAAGGGTTCATTGTCAATCTGGGAAACCCGACTTAGTTCAAGAAGCAATTGATAGTTGGTGAGTTAGAGAAAGGTTGCATTACAGAAATAAGATTATGCGTTAAGTATTACTTCTTTTTACCATGAGTTATTATGAATTTGTACAAGCGAAGAAAGTTGGTTTGATAGCCACCAATTGCAATTATATTTCTGTTGTTAAATTTATCTTAAAATCTTTTAGATTGTTTGACTGTCGTTAAAACTTTTAAAAGATTCATCTTCTATTAAAATGCCTTGTATAATAAAAATATTTTTCTTAGATATATTTGCTTGGCTAGTTTGTATTGTACTTGTGTAAAATATTTGCAGCTATTTTCATGTGGAAGGGGAACCACCAAACCCAAGATAATGATGGCGAGGCTTTGGCAGCTTCCTTCCACTCCAAGGTTACGGGGACTGTTAATTATATTTAGTAAGCAATCATTGTTCTAGTTTTGATATTTTAACATTAATATTAAGGATGATCTCACTTGAAAGCTTTTACTAGGCATTCTTCTACACTTGTTCCTATGGGGGTTGTAGAAATGTTACCTAGCAATGAATTAGGAAAATTGGGAGGTCTCCCTAGTGAGGTATATTTTAATTTGCTTTATATAATGTGGTAGATTTATTTATGGGCAAGTTTTCAATTCTGATTTCATTCCTTTTCTGCTTTTGCTTCTCCAATACCACTTTTCTCATGGTAAAATCATTTGGCTTGCAATTTTCTGCTAGGTTTTGTATGCCCCTTGACATGATACTTTGCTACAGTCTTATACTTTTGGCAACTACTATCACGAGGATCCAAGAGAACGAGATGGCCTTGTTGCTTTAGCAATCGTTGTTAGTATATACCTCTACCTCTATAATTCAATCCTTGGAACTCTACTTATATGATTAGATAAAACTCCACTAAAATTTACTAGAGTAATTGAATAAGATCAAAATGACTAGTAACGCATTCTAATAGTTTTTTTAAGAGCAATTCATTGAATCAGCTTAGCAAATTTGTAGAAACTAGTGCTTTTAAGATTCTCCCTAATATTTATTTTTTTCCTTTTAAATTTTTGCAGGCATTCATCTACACGATTGTAGTGTGATCTTAATCCTTGTTCTTCTATAACTTCACTAAATCCTATTTAGCTCCATTTTGTTGTTGTCCATTGTCAGCACAAAGAAATGTTAGCGTTGCTAATGGAAAAAGTCATTAGTGCCGCTAACATTTAAACATTAGCAGCGCTAATGAAATTCAATAACAGTGTAATTGATTAGCATTGTAAAAGAATTTTAGGAGAGCTAATTTAAAACCGTGAATATTCGCGATACTAACTAATGCGGTGCTTGATTAGCATCGGCAATGACTTTTTGACACTAATTTTAGTTATAATAACATTAAATTACGCCAAAAATATTTATAATTATTGTAATGATCATTAATAGAACTCATCCTTTTCATCAACAATCGAGTCATTACTATGGTGTTGACATTTGAAAGAGCTAGCAATAGAAGAGCAAAGACGAACATTTTTTCGCTAGAAGACAATGATAGAGGTTGAGGAAAAGGAGGAATTGAGATAGAGAAGGTGTGAAAACCAAAATTTTTCGAGGACCAAAATATAAAATTGGTAAATTTAGGGAGTTTTTTTTATAAAATAGCTGTTAAAAACCTAAAGCCATAACCTCTTAGATATTTTTTTTTTCCTTTTTGGTTTTCTGAATCATAGTGCGGCGACAACAACTGATCAAGAAAAAAAAAAAAGAAAAACAAGAGAGGAGTGGCAGTTAGAGCTCGAGTTATGACAAGTTTGACAACGCATGAGAAGTCAAGACCTTAGTTTTTTATTGAAGTTTTGGGTTTATTAATTAGTTAATGATCTTATCTTTTCTTTTAGTCAATTCCTAGTTATATTCTTTATGTTCTTAGATTTGAAATTCTAATTTTAGTTTTACTCTTTTATCAATTCAATTCTTACCCTATTTTTGAAAATTCTAAGACCCTGTTTGGTTTGGGATCAGGATCTGACCATTTTAAAATTATTTTTTTCCTTGTAAAATTAATATTACTTATTTTACATTGTTATTAAATTAAATTATTATAAAAAATTAAATAATTTTTTGAACTTTAAATTATTGTAGCGTTAATTTGTATAAAAAGATATTAGTTTATAAAAGTAGTTCATTAGTCTTAATCTTGATTTTGATCATAATTTCGAAACAAACAGTGCCTAAGGGACTAGCATATTTGATTCTACGATCTATATTCTCTTTGTCCTATTATGGTCTTATTAAAACTATTTCTATTTTGAATTAAATCAAATTTTACTAGCAAATTTTTTGAGACTCTCATGATGTTTAGAATTTAGCATGATTTTTGTGGTGTCTCGAAGCTGTAATTTTTTAATATGATTTGGAATATCGTTAATATAATACAAAAATTATTTTATTATACTTCTATCTATGTTAATATTTTATTCTGAAATTATAGAAGATCATGTACATGATTTGAAGATCAATTATATATCTTAAGGATTCAATATTGAGATTATTGGGGCATTGGACATAGAACCAAATTATATTTTAATATCAAGGTATAATAAATGTATATTACATGTTTTGATCTTGGAATTATTATTTTTGATTGATATGTTGGATGTAAATTAAAATAAAGCTATTGTAGTATGCGCTCTTGATCAAATTTTTTAAGTAATACTTTTAGTATGTGTTAAGATCAAGTTAAAGTTATATTTGAACTAATATATTAGGAATTATGTTGTTTGATGTTGGTAGTTATAATTATAGTAGTTTTATATTTTAGGTTCGGACAAGAAGACTTGAGGTAGTTTCTTTATATTTGTCGAATTTTCTCTCAGGTAAGAGAGCTAGTAATTCTCGATAATATTAAGTTAGCAATATATTTTGTAAATTTATATCTTTTGATAAAAATAAATTATGATTATATGTTATATATATTCTTTAAACACTTCTTAACAATTTGAAAATCTTCTAAAGAATTATCTCATGTTTTGTATTTATGTTATATTAAAAAATATGAAAATTATATATGTGAATTTATGAAAATATTATTTAGTTTTTTGATATTTATTTGGATTATTGTATTCAAACATAAAAATTATGCATGTGGCTTGTAAAAGTAACTACTTAGTTTCTAACCTTATTTCTAATTTATGTATTGTAAACTTGAAAATTTGTACATAAAATTATGAATAAGAATTATATGATTTATAAATATTTTTTGGATTTCAGCATTATGATTTATATTGAATTGATCATTTTTTATTTGCATTCTATTCTGACCCAATCATTGAGATACCAATGACATTTTATTTGAACTCAATTATTGAGAATAATAATGGTATTTTATTTTGTCCCAACTATTAGGGATAATAATGATATTCTGTTCTGCCACAATTATTGAAGATAATAATAGTTATGTCGACATGTATTTGTGATTTGTAGAAATCAATTTTACAACCACTTATGGACATCATAATAGTGATACATTTCTAATAAGGCTCATTTTATGGGTAATTTCTAACTTTTTTATAATCACTGGTTTTAAGTATATCACTTTGTATTTATTTTGAATGACTATTATATGTGAGCCCACTGTTTGGTATAGGAGATACTAGTCATCTTACTTTGATCGATCTGTGATTTTTTAGATAAGTTCTTATTAATGAATTTAGCAACTTTATTTTTACTAAGTTTTAGTAAAAATTATATTTGTGATATTTGTTTTGAATCATGAAAATTATTTGATTTTGTTTACAATTGATTACTAAAGTTATATATTATGAATATGAAAATGTTACTTTGACATGAAATTGTTCATTTTCTTATAGATTGGTTATTAAATATGAGTATTTGAATATCAGTTAAGTTATAAAGTAATGTATATATTTAAGTTAAATTTATTTATTTTAGGACCTAGAAAATACATCAGGATATGATAAAAAAATCTGAGAAAATTTAGTGATGTTATCAAAATTTATTTTTGGGAATTATAAATATAATTTTGTGAATTATTATATATATATGTTTAAGAATTTGATATTATATAATATTATTATATATCCAGACTTATAAATCTTGAATTTGGAGTGTCATAAGAGGAAAGTGGGGACAAGGTGGAGGAGAGTTAGGAAGAGAAGGAGATGGTGAGGGCCACTTCAGACGGAGGATGACGTTGGTTGTTGAAGTATGCATGGAGATTTCAACTCCCAGGCCCAACAAGTCAACATCCGATCCAACAAAGTCTGCAAATGCGAAAAATGTGATTTTCATAAGTCTATGGTTTCGAAGGCGGCACGCAATGGGAATTTCGTTTCGATTTAGAAATTTGATACATCCCATTTTTCGAAGGAAATCTTCACCACAATTCTTCAAAAAATTTATTTTAGTTTTATATATTTGAACATTTGTTATTCTAATACTAAAATATAAAAACTCTTTTATGGGATGCCACTTGCGAGATGCAGTATATAAAAAATTATTAATTCGTCGATCATCGTGATCCTAACCTCACAAACTGTATAAAACCCACATGAAAAATATATATATATATATTACTATTATGTAATTGCAGGACACTTGCCGACAAGCAACTGACGTGCGTGGTGTTTCACTGAAACATGTTAGCGTGTTAGCAGATTTCAATGGCCATGTCCAGAAACTTGGACTGGTATGCTACGCGTGGCTGCGTGGTCATCTATCGGTACCAAGCAAAATTCGGGCTTCTTCCTCGTCTTGTCTTTCACCAAAAATGCCCATGATAGATTACCACGCATCTTCTCCACCTCTTCATATATATATATATATATATATATATGTATATATATATAGTTCCCAGACACGCCAACTACGTGTCCAATTCCTTCAGATTAGCACAAGAACATGGCGTTGAGCAACCATGGCTTAATCTTCCTCGCCTTCCTTCTCTTGCTCACCATTTCATCGACAGCCCAAGAAGTTGGTGAGCGTTATTCTCGTCTATCCATCACGGTTCCTTGGTATGTAAATATATACATGCTCAGAAGAAGCTCTTCTTGGTGTTCTTCTGATAGAGAACGAGAAGGAGTTCAGTTATGAGGAAGGAAGTGCGACAGGGCCGGAGCACTGGGGAGAGATCCACAAAGACTGGGCTGCCTGTGGCAACGGCAAGATGCAGTCCCCTATCGATATCGACAACCGGAAGGTGCAGCTGCAGCACGAGCTCGGGCCTCTCCGCAGCTCCTACCGCCCCGCCGACGCCATCATGAAGAACCGAGGCCACGACATCATGGTTAGAACTTAGAATCATACATCTTTGTAATATCATCATGTCTATTTGTTCAAACAATCATGTACATTGTGTTGTTGTAGCTCAAATGGGAGGAGGATGCAGGAGGAATATGGATAAATGGCACCAAGTATGAGCTGAAGCAGGTACACTGGCACTGGCCTTCGGAGCACAGCATCAACGGGCGCCGGTACGCGATGGAGCTGCACATGGTCCACGAGACCGCCGATAATAAGATCGCCGTGGTCGGCATCCTGTACGAGACTGGGAGGCCAGATCCATTCCTTCAAATGGTTAGTTTGCAGAAGAGAAATTGATTGTTTGATTGTTTATAATGATCTTTTCCGTAAGAAAGAATTGTTTTAATTAATAGTTGGAGGAGTACATAAGAAAGATTGAGGGCATAAAGGATAGTGAGGAAAAGGTTGGGGTGGTGGATCCGAAGGAGATCAGGATGGGAAGCAGGAAATACTACAGATACATGGGATCCCTGACAACTCCTCCCTGCACTGAGAATGTTGTCTGGACAATTATCCCCGAGGTTTGGTGATAATTAATTCCTTAATTGCAAGCTTTTTTGGATTAATGTTGCCTAATGGTGTCATTGTCGTTCGCAGGTGAGAACTGTGTCAAAGGAGCAGGTGGAACTGCTAAGAGAAGCTGTCCATGATGTGAGTAGAACGAGAAATGCAATCTTGGAATAGATTACCTTCTCTTTAATTAATAATTTCTTTCGTTAATGAAAAGATTAAAGTGTTAAAGCGATTACTTGCACTAATTGTGAAGAAAAGAATAGGAATCAATATACTCTAATCACTTTTGTTCAAAAAAATTGCTTCATAAAATGGATATCAAAATCAAAACATAGAGATCGATCTCATGCTCCTTTTGTTCTTTCTTTTCAGGATACTGAGACAAATGCAAGACCTCTACAGGAAATCAATGGTAGGATTGTAAGCTTGTATGTGACTGAGAGAGTTCAGTCTAGGATTTGAGGCTGCTACCATTGGAGTTCGACCATAGAGTATTAAATAAAATGTTGGGGGGATTTGTATTACTAGAAGAATATGTTTGTTAAATTTCCTTTTTCTTGTATTTCATTGGGCTTATTGAATAAAAGTTAGTCCTTGATTGTCAAAAAAAATGTGGGAATCACCGAAATGCTACTTTCAACTCACTCGGGATGTGTTTGACCGTACGAAAGTAGAGGAATAAAGAGAAAACAACTTCAATTAAATAAATAATAATAATAACTAACAAAAAAATTATTAATTTCTAGAATGGAAAGCTCAGTGGTTGGAATTTTGATTTTGAATTACATTATAGTTTCTTTCATTTGCACTTCTACCGGTTTTGATCACCAGCAAACAATTAGGCTGTGTTTGGAATGGGATTAGGGACTGGGTCAATTTTTTTTAGATTTTTTTTTTGGTTAATTAATATTTATTATTTTATATTATTATTAAATTAAATTATTATAAAAAATTAAATAGTTTTTTAAACTTTAAATTATTGAAGTCTTAATTTTGATAAAAAGATATTAGTTTATAAAAGTGATTCACTAATCTTGACCTAGATCTTGACTTTGATCGCGTACCAAACAGCTTAACGTACAAACCGCAAAGTGATTGACGGGAAGGATCCGAGCACAATGGATGTTCGGAGTTTTGACGACAACACATTCCAAAGGATAAAAAATAGAAAGGCTATTTTACCCCGAAATCTCGGGCTTAATTACGTGTCATTATTCAAATATCAAAAAGAGAAATCCCTAAGTAATTTGTTTTCATTTCCCTATTAAAGTGAATAGTCGGACGGACTCATTTAATTGAATGATTTTATTGTTTTGGAAACTGAAATTTTTATTAGATTTTTAGGCTATTAAATGACTTATTTATCGGTTTTCATGTAAAAAACTGAAAAGTGAAAACCTTACGGACTTTCGAGAGGCCGTGGTCTAAATCTTTGACCTGGTCCAACCGGAGCGTGGTAAATTTTTACCCGCAAATGTATCTGCCACTTTAATCCTCAACCTTTCGTCTCCTCCATCTTCCTATGTATACTTCAAAGGAACCCAAGTTCAGCCTCAGATCCTTCGGCCTCAAAAACATGGGGCTTTGCAACACTTGCATTCTCTTCCTCTCCTTCATTCTTGCCCCCCTCCTCTTGTTGGCCACGCCATCTCTTGCCGAAAACGTCGGTACGTATTATAATCCTCTTCCAATTTAGGTTTAAGCTAAACAAAGCCATCTTGTTATTTTTCTTGCAGAAAATGAAAGCGAGTTTAGTTATGTCGAAGGAAGCAAGACGGGGCCGGATCACTGGGGAGACATCCGCAGTGACTGGACTGCATGCGGCAATGGCCGCATGCAGTCCCCCGTCGATCTCGCTGACAACAAGGCAAAGCTGCTGCAGAAACCTGAGCCCCTAAACCGCTCGTACCGTCCCGCAAAGGCCGTAATGAAGAACCGAGGCCACGACATAACGGTAAGAACTCATTTCTCTTTGATTCTGATCAATGATCACGATACAAATAATGTTAATGATGCTATATTTCACACTGTTGAAGCTGAAATGGGAAGAGGATGCTGGATGGATTTCGATAAATGGAACAAAATATGAGCTGAAACAGCTACATTGGCACTGGCCTTCGGAGCACAGCATCAACGGATGGCGGTACTCATTGGAAATGCACATGGTACATGCGAAAGCGGACGGAAAGCTCGCAGTTGTCAGCATCCTGTATAAGATTGGGAATCCAAGTCCGTTCCTTCAAAAGGTTAGCTCCTGATGGAAAGAAAATTGACTTCAAAGGATGTCCAAATATGTCCTATATGAGAAAGCATTGATTTCTGCAGATGGAAGAGCACATAAGAAAGGTGAAGCACATGGAGAAAGGGGAGGTGAAGGTTGGGGTGGTGGATCCGGGAAAGATCAGGAACGGAAGCAGCAAATACTACAGATACACGGGGTCACTGACAACACCTCCCTGTACTGAGGGTATCATCTGGACCATTTTCCATGAGGTTTGGAGCTAATCTATTGCAAAGTTACAAACCTTTTCTTTTGGTTTTGATGATTAGAAAACAAGTTGGATTAAAGTTGTCAATCTTGTGGGAAGGTGCGAACGGTGTCAACTAAACAAGTGAGACTGCTAAGTGAGGCTGTCGATGATGTAAGTAGCATGAGAACAAAACATGAACTGGTTGCACAGAATTGATGCCAATATCAAAGTACAATAGGGAACTCATGCTTCTTTTTTCCTCTCTTTTACAGGATATTGTGACAAATGCAAGGCCAGTACAGCAACTCAATGACAGGACTATTGGCTTGTATGAACCTCATTGTCGTCAACATTAGATTAGAAGCAGCTACTCTACAAGTTGTAAGCTCAGAACGGCTTTCATTTGTGTCGATATAATAACTGAGAGAAAATTTGGGCTGGTATTTTTCTGGGTTACTTGCATGTTGCTTTTGAAAATTTTTAATATTTCGTATAATCCTCTAAATTCCTTTTCTCACAATAAATATTCATTTGTCAAGAATCACTACGGCATATTTGTGTATTAACAACGTTAAATAAACTCCGCTAAAAATCAAATTAACGTTGATATATGTTTATCGATCTTAATTCAAGACGCTAACAAATTGTCGTCTTAACTTTAGTCAGGAAATATCGCAATAGCGTCTTCAAAAACTTACGACGGCATTATATATGGCACAAAAAAAATACTGCTATTATATGCCTTTTCCCGTGCTAATAACGTAAGCGACGGTAAAAATTTGAGAATAGCGCCATCATTGCTCCAATGGAATGGCCGTGCTAGCTCTAGCACCCCTCTTATCTGGGCATTATAGGATGAACTTCAATAATCTGGGAGGTCTCTATGAAGAAATATAAGCAACCACAAAATCCTTACAACCAACAATATTTAAAAAGTACCTATAAAAAATCATTTTGTCAAAAGAAAAATGCCACCTTTGCATCTGTTATTAAAGTATTCCTCATTGCTATAATGAGCATAGATCACCTGGATTGATGATTCAGGTGAGCACAATATATGAAACAACAAAGGCTAACAGCAGTTTCCATAGATTTAGATGATGAAACACAAGTTAGCTCATCACATAGAAGCATTTACAGCTGGTCTATCAAAACTGAGACAATGACCAACATCCAGCAACATCTAAACATGCTAGTCAGGAACTTCATCAAATACTAGGCATGTAGATTCCATCTCCCTGTTCATCATGTAGAACCCATCAGAAGCTACATAAAGTTATTCAACCCAAACTCGAGCTCAAGAACCAATATATGTCTGCTCAAAATGCATTTAACAAAGCAAGAAGAAAATGCACTTACATTTCATCCAATATATGTCTGCTAGCTACTTTATAACAAGAAATAAAAAAGGCTTGAATACTGGAAGTCAAGTGTTTATCACATCTAACAGAATTTTATCAGTCTTTGATGGGATTTATGCTCCCAATTTTCCATTTGAATGGGAATTTTCATCCCATTCTGTCAAATATGGGTTGGGAAAAATAAAATTTCTCGTCACCAAGAAGGCAGAGGGAGCAAAACAATCTTCTTTATGAGAATGGCCGTATTTACAATGGACCTTTTTTTTTCAATCATCAAAGCAATTGGTAATTGCCAGCACTTTTTGCAGAAGAGTCCCGAGTGCCCGTTCTTTTGCAGTGTTCATGAAACTGAAAAGAGAATTTAGGTACAAATCCATCGTCTATAGGAAATAAAGATAATATTATAGGTCCACATGCTTTTATAAAAATCTTCTTTTCATATGTTGTATATTTTGATTCTATGATTTTTTTATTACATGCTGTATACTGAGTCGCTATTCATCATTTTTTTATTTGAAAAAAATATTTAAGTTATATTAACATTATATGAGATGGTTTGATTGTACTTGTGTTTTCCGTTAATGATTGATAATTAGATCAACATGCTACACTAAATCACTATGCGTTATTAATTCTTTGTTATAAATTCATGATTTGAGATTGTTTTTGCTATGTAACTTATGTTGTTATATCTTCGATAATATTTTTGTTCCTCTAACATAAGAACATAAATTTTCATGTGGTTAAAGTTACTTTTACTAAAGAAAAGTAGGGATTTCGGAGAATTTTTTTGCTCTTTGATATTTTGAATTGGTCTGTTGATGGTTTAGTGGTTGTAAAAGTGGTTGTAAAAGTTACTTTTCGTTTTGTGGATTGTAAAGGTGCGAAAATTTCTTGCTAATGGTGATAGTCATAAAGTATGAAAAATATTTACTAATGTGGTCTAGTTACTCCTTCCTAAAATCAAGATTATAATAATGTTTTATGCTAGTATAAATAGTTTCGTATATGAAATGACATTCAAAAGATTATGTATTTGACAAATTATTGAGGTATCCAATAAATAATGTTATTTGAAAAAATTAGATCAAAAGTAGATATGATACTATATAATTTGATTTATTAATTTGATCCGAATCAGACCTAAATTAAGTGGATTTGAATTTATTATAATCTGGTTTGGATCGAATCAGGTTGATTTGATCATGACCCGAAGAAATTTGGATCATAATCGGATCAACTTCTGAATTCATTTATGGCTTAATTAACCCATTTATTTATTAGATTATAAATGTGTCCGGTTGGATCGGATCGACCCATTTACTAATTAGGTCAATTCAAATTATTTAATATTTTTATTTTATACTATTTTTAAATAATTTTTAAAATTATTTATTTATAAATTAAGTATTTTTTATTATAAATTAGTTGTTAATAAAATTATTATTTTAATTATTTAAAATATGTTAAAATTATTAATATTAATTAAATATGTTGAATTGACTTAGTTCTATTTGAGTCAATTTAAATTGATCGAAAAAATTAGACCAACTTAGGTCAAATCAAATTATGACATATTTAATTTAATCGATTAATTTAAGTCAAATCGAGTCATGATCCGAACCCAATTTATTTAATAAATGAGTCAATTTCGCTATGGTCAGGTTATCAATTTAAAAATCAGATCAAGTTCGAATTAAAAAATTTGATCTATTTAATAAATAGGTCGAATCGACCCATTTAGTATAATACTATAAGTTTAATCCGATCTAAATCCGAATTATCAGTCTAACCAAAAGTACACTAATTTTTCTAATGATATTAGAAATATATAATTAGTTTAATCCTTTCAAGTTAATGAGTAGGTCAATGAGTAGATTGCATTTAGCATATTGCAATGTATATGGACTTGTCATTACTTTTTGCCACCTCAAAAGGATTTTTCTACTTTTTTCTTTCAAAATTTACATAATGAAATGTAAAATTTTAATACTAACGTGAATATTTGTTATGATATTAGGTGTGATAAATTAATCTCATATCGAATAATTAAACAAATAAAGTTGATTATATATATAAAAAATTTATATCCCATCAATTTAGATTTTTGCGATATTTTGGTGTTCAACTTATATCAAATGTGATGAATTAGTTACATATTAAAATAATTAAATAAATAAAATCTATTATATATAGTAAAAAAATAAATATTTTATTAAATTTAATGGGATAGTTTCATTTTCAAAAACTTATTTCTCCCAATATTTCGACTTCCCCCAATATGGTATGAAACATATCTTCAAACCTATAACTAGTTTTCGGTTGTACATATTAATTATTTGTTCATAATATTAACACAAATATGTAAAAAAAAATTAACAAAATTTCAAAGAATACAAACTAATGTATAACCAAGGGATTATATTCACAAGAAAAATTGAGAATAACTCCAACCTCTATTTCGACACCTCAACTATTTACTTATTTTGCATAGTTTTGTATTTAATCTTTTTCTGTATTTGTGATTATTATTTTTTGATTCACTGTCTTATGATTAAAAATTAATTAAAATTGGGCATAAAAATAAAAAAATGAGAAAAAGGATAAAAAACAGACATGGAAAAACATGAGAGAACACAAGATTAGAAACACAAGAAAGGGCATGCGAAAACATAAATAGAAAATTTTCTAAGTATTAAATTACGGTTGAAGCTATTTCACCTTAATTGATTTGGTGTTAGATTATCAGTGAGATGACAAACATCAATATTCCTTTTCAAATAGGTTTTAAGTGGCAAAATCAACGAAGTTATTCTCGTCTTTCTCTAATTCTTTGGATTTTTCATGCTCTAAAGAAGTTGGGTGGTTCGTAATTGATAAACTCGATAATTGTGTCCTGTAATAATATCATCTAACTTATTTTAATTCAAAATTTTAACTAGCTAATTGTGATTAAAATTGTGATGATCCTAAATTAAACATTCACAAACAAAACTTAAGTTGTCATCTTTGTTTGATTAGCAGATTTCTTTTAAGTTGTTCTCCGGTTACTAATTTCCTTCGTATTAGAGTTTTTCACACAAATGTTATTGTGATTTTATAGATGTTTTAGTTTTCTAAGTTAATACTATTTATCTAAATTGATTAGTGACATTATATAATCGGCTAGCTAGCTAGTGCTTTGATAACTAACAAAAGATTTTAACTATCATTTGGTTTGGAATCAGGATCAGATCAATGTCAAAACTAGTAAACCATTTTTATAAACTAATTTTTTTTAATCAAAATTAGCTCTACAATAATTTAAAATTTAAAAAATTATTTAATTTTTTATAATAATTTAATTTAATAACGATATAAAATAAGTAATATTAATTTTATAAAATAAAAATAATAATTCTGAAAAATACTAATTTTGATCCTGATCTCAAATCAAACGAGGCCTTATTTTTTCTAACATTAAATCTAAGGATTTCTCTAAAGTTTTTTGATACAGATCACATGATAAAAAGTTCTTACAAAATTTTACAGGCTCCCTTGGATTGAAAAAAGGTAAATTTAATTAACTAATATATACAAATATCATCGTTGCATTTAAATCAAACGACGTCCTTATCGGTTTCTATCAAATACTGTTCACGTATATAATATTATTCACGTAATTATTCATTATTTTTTTAAATTTTTAAACATATCATAATTTTTTAATTTAAAGTTAAAAAATAATTGAAATTAAGTTAAATTTTAGTCAAAATATAATTAATAAAAAAATATTTTGGTTGAAACTGAAATGAAAATGATTTTGATCGAAACACGTTGATTTTTTTGTTCACGTGCATGTGCACCTGATCGTTCCACCGAAAGTAAAGGCAAAAAAAATTTGTGTCGATCTTACCCCATGTGAATCGTTGTCACGAGATTGCGCAGAGCTTGTTGTTCTCGTATGTCTATAAATGTTCATCTGAATCGTTCAGGTACTGAATTAATAATTCCACATCTAGATGTTTTAAACTCAACTGATGATGATGATGATTAGTTGTATTACATTATATTTAAAAACTTATGTATATATCAATTATATTTTAATAATAAGTTAAATTTGCTTATGTTAATTTTTATTTTTTAATCATATTCATATTATTTCTCATATATTTTTTTATATAGTAATATATAAAAATAGTGGTTAACTATCAAAATTAATTTTAATTAATTAAAATAATATTTAATATTGTGGTAAAATTAATTATAAATTCTTTCATAATTTATAAATTTTTATAAAAGAATTTTAAAATTTTATCGTATTTTTAATTTAAAGTCAAAGTATAGTCAAAATATAGTCAAACTGTGGTCAATACACAATTAATAATTTAAAAAAATCAGCGTGCCCCTCAACAAGATTCACTTAATACTATCAATCAGTGTCTTGCCGTAATTTCCGCTGAACAATTTGCACAGTGTGATATTTATTTCTCATGGGTTATTGGACCACTTTTACTATGTGTTGTCAATCAATATGGTTATCATTTTTATTTTGGACATTCGATGTATGGTTATACTTCAGAACCGCTGCCACGAGATCGCGCAGAGTTAGTTGTTCTGGCTCATATGCTTACAAATGCTCGTCCGGATCATCCAGGTACTGAATTTGTAATTTCACACTCAGATGTTCCAAACTCAACTAATTATGATTATGATGATTAGTTGTATTATCTTAGAATTTATAAATTATGTATGTGTGAAGTACATTTTAATGAAAAGTTAAATGTGCTTATGTTAATGTTTAACTTTTAATCATATTCATATTATTTCTTGTATGTTTTTTTAATACACTAATATATATTAAAAGTAAATTATATCAGTGACTAACTATCAAAATTAATATTAATTAACTAAAATAATATTTAATATTATGGTAAAATTAAGTATAAATTCATTCCTAATTTTTCAAAGTACAGTCAAAATATAGTCAAACTCTGGTCAATACCCAATTAATAATTTAAAAAAATCTTTCGGTTAAAACTGAAATCGAAACGGCCGAAACAACCGAAACGTATCGATTTCGCGGGGTCCCGAAACCGAAACTGAAACCACATCATAAAACCTTGATGGTAAGTTATAAATTTATTTTTTAAATATAAATAAGGCAGAATTTAATTAGACTTATTCTCTTATTCTGAATAATAAACTAAATTGAATATAAAAGTCTTTTTATTCTTAAAAAATATTAAAATTTTACCAAAGCAGCCGGAGTGATAATTTCATCTGTATTTTCTTTCTATATTTTAATTGCCTGAAGGAGGCCCAAATTCATACAACATATGATCCATGCCTCTAAATACCGGCCCGTCCGGACCGGCCCGTCTCGGCTCGGTTCGGATCTGCCTGTTGACAGTGCCAAGTCTTCTTGAGCCCTAAGAAACCCTCCTCTTCCTCTTTACAAGACAAACCCTCATTTTTTGCGATCCTGACCTCGATCTCCTCTCTCCATTTGAATACGAAGAGGAAACCATGAGCAGCATCGGCACAGGCTACGACCTCTCCGTCACCACCTTCTCCCCCGACGGCCGGGTCTTCCAGATCGAGTACGCCGCCAAGGCCGTTGACAACAGCGGGTCCGCCCCCTCTCCTCCCTCTCTTTTTCTCTTTTTTTTCGGTTTTTTGGTGACTTTTGAGCTGAATTTGGGTATTGTTGCCGGGCCTTGGTTCAGGACTGTCATCGGGATCAAATGCAAGGACGGGATTGTTATGGTGCTTAATTCGATCTAATTTGTCGTTTTTTCTTTTTACTCTCTTAGAGGATGGAAAGTTGTGACTTTGGCTGTTGTTTCAGGGTGTGGAGAAGCTGATATCGTCGAAGATGATGTTGCCTGGATCGAATCGGAGGATTCATTCTGTTCATCGCCATTCTGGGATGGTAATTTTTTGCTTCCTCTCTTATTTGGTTTTGTCCTGCTATTTTGATTTTATTTTTGCAGTTTTTCGGTTGCATTACTTGAATTTGTGCAACCTGATGAGTTCGCAATGTGGCAGTTGAACTTGTTTGCCGCTAATTTATATGGCTCTATGGTGTGTTACATCTTTAACAGCTACTTTGTAGGTTTACGATCTCTGCTGGTGATACTAATTAATCTAGCCTTACCTTTAAGCTGCTGCCTCTTATGGTAGTTTAAGCTGTTATGACAGCTTTCATGTTACAATCGCATTGAATGGATTGTATTCCAACAACAGTGCAATAATCCATCGTCAATCCTCAAGTTTCTACCAAAGGCATCAATAGATTAATATTAGGGTTTTGAATAGGTCGTCATTGGTGGAGGCAGACTTGTGTTCTTATTGGATTTTCAGAGCTGTGAATTGGTACATTCTATGCGTAAACTGGGGCAATTTTTCTTGTTGGATTAGATATAAGTTGATGCCTAGGTTGAAGAAATTCCGATCACACAACTGAAATGTTTGTCATAGACTATACAGAGGATAAATATGGATGATGGCCATATTCACGTATTTGTGTTACTTATCTTTATAAGGCTGGGTGCTAATAGTCATGATGAAGAAATTTGAATATCTATCACATTCTTCCTCATGTTGTTCTTTTGTGAACTGTCTTCGCTCTCTTCTTTGTACATGATACACTACAAAACTTATGGATCACCAATTGTTCAACATCTACTGTATTCACTTTTGGTTTTTTACTTGTAGTGGAATCAGAAGTTTGAATGCTAGAGATTCAATTCTATTCTTGCATTTTTTTTATATTATAGTAGGATTATGCCTTTCATTATCATCTTATCAAATAGAGGAGATTTTTTTCCCCTTCAAGAACAATTAAAGAGTGTATATATTCTGTGGTTTGAGAATTGTTTTACTTGGTAAAATTACATATTCTGTTTAACTTGATATTTTATTCTTCATTCTTTTGGTTTTGGCCTTAAAATTTCATTGTACACAGGCTGTTGCTGGGCTAGCAGCAGATGGTAGGCAAATTGTTGCACGGGCGAAGTCTGAGGCGACTAGCTACGAGAGGTTTGCATTTCTTTTCATTCAAGATAAAGGACCACCCCTGAATAGCAAAGCAAGTATTATCTTTTGGTTAGTAGGACAAACTGATAAATTTGACTGCCATTATTCACAGAGTGTATGGTGAACCTATTCCAGTGAAAGAACTTGCTGAACGTGTTGCCAGCTATGTCCATCTTTGCACACTTTATTGGTGGTTGAGGTACACATGTTGGTTGTACTTCTCTTGTTAAAACTAACATATTAGAGAATAACTATGTTATTCAATGAACTTTTTACCTAATTTCATTAAAGGGTTAAACTGACAATTGCTGTTTTCAGACCTTTTGGCTCTGGGATTATTCTTGGAGGTTATGACCGAGACGGACCACAACTTTACATCGTTGAACCCTCAGGAGTCTCCTATGTAAGTTCTTTTCACTTTTAGTTTCAGATTTTAATTTGTTCTTTTTTCAGTTTCGATATTTGTGTATATGTTATGGTCTTTCTGTGCCTGAATATGGTTTGAGTGGTTGGATTTCTAATGATGTGCCTTGTTTGTGAGTTTGATGCTTTGATAAGGTATATCTCTACAGTGCTTTATGAGCCGTTGAATTATCATTTATTCTGGAAATAATGTTACAGAGGTATTTTGGTGCTGCTATTGGGAAGGGAAGGCAAGCGGCTAAGACGTAAGTTGCAACCTTTTTACTGTTTCCTGGTTTTGAATATTTTTATCCAGACTTGCAAATAAATTTTGGTGGCATTTCTTCTTTTGTTACTTGTTTGTGCAATAACCAAGTTGTGCATACAATAGTGCTCATATTTGTGTACATGCATACTTTACTCTTGATAGCTAAAACAATGGGTTGTTCGTAAAAGAAATGTAGTACTCTCTTGGTTCAGGTTTTTTTGGTAGAGTGGAGCACAAGCTCAGATATTTGGTTTCAGTTTCAAGCTAAAATACATGTGATGTTGTAAACAGGGAAATCGAGAAGTTGAAGCTATCTGAACTAACTTGCAGGCAAGGTGTTATTGAAGTTGCCAAGATGTAAGTTCTTTTGTAAAATTAGTAGATCCTTTTGATTTTGGCATGGAATGCTTTTAAAATTTGTGCTTGTCTAGAACTCCCAATTAAGTATTTTGTGTTCAGTTTGATGGAGGATTTACCTATTGAGTTTAAATTTTAATATTTGTCTGATATGGACATGGTTGATTATAGAAGTACCAAGAATTGTAATTGTGTTGTTAGGGTGGCAAAGAAAGTGTAGTAGAGAGATTTAACTAAATGTGCATACAACCTTTCCTCTACTAATCTGATCCATGTGTCCTATAAGTGTTTGCCCGAAATACTTACATTTAGAGTAAAAACCCAATGCATATGTTTGTTGTGATTCACAGCGGAAGGTTTATAAATCAATTTGTTCACAAACAACACAAGAAATAAATAGTAATGTAAGATAAAAGAAAAAATAAAAAGAGATATAGTGATATACATGTTTCATCAAAAATCGGGATACATCTATAAGGGAGTGAGAAATTCACTATCAACAGTATTATAAGAGTTTACAAAAAAGATTTCGTTTTTTTTTTAATTTAACTAAACTCTTTACCAAGTATCAATGATGTATCTTCAGAGAGTACTACAAGAAATCACTCCAAAAAACCACTGAGAAGCACCAAAAAGACTTACACATGAGCGTTGATGTTCTCTCTCTTTTTCCTTCTCGAGTTTGAGACATTTAAACTCAACATATTCTTTTCTTTGGTAGAGTGAGGTGCTTATCTATTTATCTTGTCCCAAGCTACTTCTGCTCAAGCTTGTACATTGGAACATGCAATATTTTTGGCTTTAGTGTATTAGTGAAGTATGCATGCTTGCATGCTCATTGTAATCTGATTAGAAGGTTCTAAATAACCTTTTCTTTTTGACTTAAAGTCCATAAATTTTCTAAAAATTGTTATTTCCTCTTTGAATGTTAACGCTAGTTTTTCCCATAGACATCACTTCTCACACACAAAATGCTGGAGTTCTGCAGGAAAATAAAGATTTCGATAGGCTTTCTTTAGGTCTGATATTTAAGGGCAGTTCCTAGATACATATGATTGAGGCTATGAGATTATGGTTCAAACTGAACTGATTAGCTGCACTGAATGTGGTCAATGGATTTGTTTGCTGCAGGTAGAGTAGCATCAACTCCAACCATCACATGTAACAAATAGAAGGATCAATGCTATTTATATTGTCAATTATCAACTACAATATATTCACTTTTATCATGATGGTTCATCTACTATTTCTTTAATTTGAGTTTATTGGTTTGATAGGCTTAACCATTTGGCACTTCCAGTGATAAGAACATTAAGTCAGATGTATTTGAGAAACACTCTATTGACCCTTGACTGTTTCATATTAAGTCACTTGTGATTTCTTCTGCCAATCAATTCCTTGTATAATGTGACTACCACTCTGATTGACTAACTGTTAGACTGCATGATTGTTTAAACACTTCTATATTATCATTGCAAATGGTCCTGGTTATTGCCTGCAATAATTAGTCATTGGCTCCAAATAATAATTATATTATTATTCTTCGACTTCAAATTTTTTCATCATTTCTTGTATCTTGTATTCATCGTCTTTGTACTTGTAATATTTAATGCAGAATTTATGGGGTACATGATGAGGCAAAGGACAAAGCCTTTGAATTGGAAATGAGCTGGGTCTGTGATGAGTCTAACCGCCAACACCAAAGGGTAATTATTTTCATATTTACTGGTCATATATAAGAAATTTTGTGCCAAATGGATATATAAATGGAAATCCTAAATTTCCCAACATGCCAATTTATGATGTTTTTGTTCGTTTTGTCTTAGTGGTAGCTAATATTCTTAACTAATGATGAAGTATATTGGTCTATGATGTGTATACTTTTTTAAATATAATTTTGGAAGAGAGATGCAGGATTAATGATACAATTTGGGAATGTTGCATTATAGATATATCCGAGTCCTGGTGTTTGGTTTATGGCCTTGTCCTCTGGAAATCCAACTTATTTTTTCCTTGTACTTGGTGGAATTTGTAGGTTCCAGATGAACTGCTGGAGGAAGCCAAGGCTGCTGCCAAAGCAGCCCTGGAGGAAATGGATGCTGATTGAAGAGTAGCTAAGTCAAACCTCCCTCCATGTTCCACTAGGACCTTGTCATTTGTGGAAAATCACCAGACTAAACCCATTCATGTCTTCTTTTATAGTGTGATTTGGAAAATAGTTATGATTTTGGTCAATGAATTATATGTACACCTCTAAGCATAATTTTTCCATCTGCAGTGCCTTCTGTAGTCAAAATATAATGTATTGGTTATAACCTTATGGTTTTTCTTCATCTCCGTTTTTTCAAAGATCCGTGTTTTTGATCTTGAACTTTTATTGACTAAGAAGATGAACTTGTTTGCACTGCTCACCATTATTTATTCCATAACAAGTTATAGGACGAAGCTATTACTGGCGAGAGAGGAGCAGCAACCTTACAACCTTACAAGAGTTTTTGTTTTTTTGGTGAAATAAGCATAATATTAATGGGGATTATCCAACAAAAAGTCAAAGTAATCCCAGCATGTGATCACGTCCAGCCAGCCTCCCAGGGCCGTCAACACTGAGGGGCCTGATCGACCTCTCCAGACTTATCCCACGCATAGCAGCTTATGAACAATGGTTGATGTACTGTGACTGACTACTTATTAAAAAAGGAGTCTAAAATTTAAGTTTCCATAAATAGTGGAATCAAATATCTCGGATTTTTTATTTCAGCTCATAAGGTGTCTTTGGGGTTGTGCTTGGGATGTCACTCTTAGGGGTCTGTGTTTTTCGGGTGAAAATGGGATTTGTATTTTTAAGTTCATGTCAACAAATTCTCATATATTTATTCAGGGTGATTTGAAAATCAAATTATCTAGGTTTTTCACCCCGCGTATAGATAATATTTCAACTATATTGGTTGGATTTATTTGTGTGCTAAGTAGTTATAAAAATTACGTTATGTAATAAATTAATCTCATATTATTTAATTAAATAAATAAAATTTGATATAAATGATGAAAAAAAATTATATTTTATTAATTTATATTTTTACAATAATTCAGTGTTCGGTCTAATATGTTAATTTTATTTAACATTTTTTAGATTTCTTAACGATATCATAGTGTTAAATTCCAGACTGTGATGATGCCCCTGAGTAAAATTGCCTGGGCTCGTCTAATTGGAGGAGATCTTGTGCGAGGTTGATAGTGCACCACATCGGCACAATAATTTGCGAAATTACTAAGCAATTAATCTTAGATCATAGAATGATCAGCAAGCCAGCCCCCGGTCTACAATCTCGAACAGAAGAAATATTGGTCTCTTTCGCAAGTTGATAGACGATAGTGATGTGAGAGAAGTAGAGAAAAAAAGAATTAGTCGCACAGGATGTTGCCAATCTGACTCATATATATAGATTTAAGACCCAGATTGATGGATGAACTCGCCGGGTTTATTGAATTCACTCACTCGTTTACATTATAAATCTAAGTATTTATGGTCGGAATAAGTTGCGTTGGTCGCATGCTATGCAACCATAACTTTTTTCAATGTGAAATTGGTAGGAGAGGAATAGGAAGAGGCCACGACAGGGATGGGAGAAGATGGGAATGGCTAGCATTTTTTTTTTTGTTTATTATTTTTATTAAATATTTATCTCAACTGTGATTTAGCATTGAGATTAGACCTTGTAATGTAGGTTTTAAACCGGATACTCGAATCAAATAATTTAAAATTTTAACCTATTTAATAAATAAGTGGAATTCAAATTGATTTATTTAAATATAAGCATGTTACTCGAATCAGGTGATTTAAGTAAATAAGTTAGATTCGAGTTCACTTATTCGAGTTCAAATCGGCGGTTCTACTCGAACTAGACAAATTTTTTGTTATCTGACTAAGTTGAATTAACTAAGCTCAGCCCGGAGTTGCACCCTAAGTCGCCCTAAAATTCATGTGACCTGTGGTGTGTTCATCTATCATGGTACCGAGTAGTTGTTTTTTGTAATCAAAACAATTGGTAGAAACAACCCAAGTAACCGGTTGTCACAGCCGGACTCGGGGATTTTGTCTTCAATAACTGCATTGACTATGCTGTGACTATTATTATTTGTCTACGAGTAGATGGAACCATGGAGATTATGTGTTAATAACTATAATCCCAAGTGTTACATGTAATTAAGGTGAAACCAAGGGATTTTATACACGTCTAAAAATGGATAATCTATAGTGATTTACTGACTACTAAGAAGAAGGCACCATTTATTTTAAGACGCTGCTCACATCAATTACACTTGACAATCCACAACTGGCCCAACCAATTCTCCCCATACAGATTTATAGAACCAGCAACATAGCAGCAACAACGCCATAACTCAAACAGCCACTTCCTCAGTGACCATAGCTATCTCTCCGGCGCCGGTCTCTGCAGTAGCATTCATCGCCGCCGCATCCCCGCTGGTTACCTTGTTGGTGCGCGTTGCCCATTGTGCCCCTCCACCATAGATCACGAGGTTCCTATCCTTTTGGAGGACAAGCTTGTAGTACCCGGGCCCCTTGTTGGTGTTGCTCGCCCACAGCGCCCTGTTGTTGCCATCGTAGAGCACAAAGTTGCCGTCCTCCTGCATGCGCGCGTAGCAGTCCTTGCCCTTGTTGTCGGTGCGGGAGGACCAGACGGCCTGGTCAATGTCGTAGAGGACGAGGTTGCAGTCCTGCTGCATGATGAGTGTGTATAGGCCCTGGTAGAGGGCGTAGCCGGGGGCGAGGACGCCATTGGTGTACAGGGTGTCCCATGACTTGCCGGACGGCGTAAGGAGGGCCAGGGTGAGGAGGAAGGCGAGAAGCGTTACTGTTGCTATTGTAGCCTCAGCTTAGAGCTCTCTGCTTGTGCATGGAGATCGCAAAGACTGAAGGGCTTTATTTTATGGGCACGGACCACTGCCGCTTTTTTTAAAGCTTTTTCAGTGCGAGCACGAGCACGTGAAAGGCTGGAAAAAAGTTGGCAGCGAACAGTACCAAAAGATAACGTGCGGAAAAGTTGGTTTCGGATGATATCAAATAATTTAATTAAGAAATAATAATATATACTTGTAAATTAATTTTTTTTATTAAAAATGACTTTATAAATAATATTAATTATTTTTTTATAATAATTTAATTGAATAATAAATTAAAAAAATTTAAAAAAATTTTAGTAAAATTTTAAATTTTTAGTCTAATTATCTCCAACTTTATTTTTAAATTAAACAGAGCCAAAGACTTTATTTTGTGGCTGAGAAGTTTTCGGTTTTGGTTTAACGGAGTACGTGGAGACGGGAAATCGGAGGCAGTAATTGCGAATGTTGAGCAGGGCTATCGATGGGCTCCGGTAGGCCCAAAGTATGTTACCATCCGGCCCGAAATTTGCGGACTTGAACTTGGTGTTTTCGGGCTTCGGGTTAGGCTTGGGCTTAACAGTGTCGGAAAGGAATAGTCCGAAACAGACCCTTCTCGGACAGACAAAATATGCGGATCGGATCCTAACTTAGCAGTGTAAGTTGGGGGTCGGCACTGCCCGAGACAAGACCGGTCTGGATCGACCCCATAGACCTAGTTGGTAAGTGCTGTGAGCGGGCTCGGGCCTGGCCAAGCCAAGAACGAGCCTGAATATACAAAGGTTAGCCCGGATCCGACTTAGAACCGTAATTCTTCTATAATAAGATCTTTCGCTCCAGGCTCGGACTTTTGGTCGGGCCCATTCATTTCGGGGAAAATGTAGATCGCGCGCCGGACATGTTTTGGGCCACCGGAGCCCGTTGACATTCTAAGGTGTGCTCTTGGGCCTCAAAAGCTGTTTTTTCGGGGAATTTCCCTGTTTATCTCATCTACTATTTCCAAAAACCAAAAAAAAAATTTTACCCAAAACCATTCTCAACTTAAACATAAACTACACGCTGCAAAAAATAGAAGCCACGCCAACTGTGAGGGGTAATTCAGTAACTCCATTTGAAATCTCTTTCTCGTTTTAGAGAGCAAGTCAATTTTGTGGTTTACCGGGGCGCTCAGCTGGCAGCCGACTCTAGGGACATATACGGAATTTCCCATCTACTCCAAATGCTCCACGAGAAGCGGGCCATCCAACGGCCTGGAAACCATCGAGACACGTGTCGCGGGATCAAGCCCTCGATTCCTTTCCTATAAATGGCAACAGATCGCCGCAACAGCGCACCTCCGCATTCGAAACGTTGAGAAGACGAGGGCATGGAGGAGAAGCGGGCCAAGCTCGCTTCGGGCGAGGCGGTGGATCGCCGTAGCGTCGCCGTAGAAGGCAAGGGGACGTCGCAGTGGCAGGAGGGGATGAGCCTGGAGGTGCTGGCGCTGGTGTTCACGCGGATTCCGGCCGACGAGCTGCTCCGCACGGTGCCGTTTGTGTGCCGTGCGTGGCGGGAAGCGGTGACTGGGCCGTACTTCTGGAAGGAGATCGACGTCGAAGCCTGGTGCCGGAGAGTGAACCGAACGGATGTGATCGACTTCGCCGTGAGGAGGCTGTCTCGCAGGAGCCAGGGGACTCTCCGGCGGCTCGCGGCCTACCGGCTTGGGGACTCCGGGTTCGCTTACGCTGCCACCTAGTATGGTGTTCTTTTTCCCTATATGTGTGTCTCTCTATTGTTTGGGATTTTGGTTTCGTTTGATTTTCTAGCTGGAATACTTGTCTGGCATTTAAAAATTTGTCCTAAATGATTTTAGGGTATTTTGTGAGATTTTTTTTCTTTGTTTTGAGTACATGTTGTTTTTATGGCGTTTAGCTTAAATCAGATTAGTATTGTCCTTTTTCTCAAAAAAAGGTATTGTTCTTCAATAAGGATCTGTGAACTTAGGTCTGAGGGGATTGTTTTTCTCTGTTATTTCATAGGAGTGTTTTTGTTAAATTCTGCATTAAAAAGAAAGGGGAAAATGGAATATTTATCAAAGAATGTGCTAGAAAGAATGTTGATAGCATTTTCCAAAGTTGTTTAGGTGTATGAAATATTTTAGGTTTTTCATGACATTCTTTTCATTTCTATGCTTTTTCTATTTTTTTAATAAATGTATTTTTTTTAAAAGTATGGTTTCTTCTGTTCGACAGGGGCTTCAAATTGAATTTCTTGTCAAATTAGAATCCTTGAATGTATTTGGTTTAGACTGGAATCTTTATTTTTGTATGAAAATCACCTACTAGGTGTAATTTGAATAAAATCTTGTGTATGCTACCTTTGATACTGTTCGTTCTTGTGACATGTTTAGTTTAATAATATTACTACTGTTGGTCAAATATTGTTGCTGGTTTGTATTGATTTATCTTTTTGTTCTTCCAAATTACTTTTGGAATTACAGTTCGGGTTCTATTTCTTCGCCGTGCAAATTAATTTTGCTTGTTATTTTTCAATAAGATTGCTTATAGAGAATATTCGTATACAATCTGAATAAAATCCTGTGTATGCTACAGTTAACTGGTTTCTTACTGCCCTATAACTGCAAGGGTGGTGTAAAGCTACTACTGTTTCTTTGAGTTAGCATTGGAATTTACAAACCATTGTGAACTATCGGTAAAAATCCTTTTTCTTATTCATTTTGACTGATTCTTGATTTTTTTTTTCGTTGTACAGAAATTGTTTCATGATGTTTGGTAGCATTTCAGTTCTGATTAACAACTTTTACTGGCTAAGCAATATTATTACCTTTGCTCATCTTTTTTGGGCAATAACCATTTGTAATTTGAAATGTGGCACTTCTCTTTTCTGCACGTTTGGACTTGGTTGTTGGCCTTCTATCTTTCAATGCGACTGCTACAGAAAATAAAGAGTAAGTAGATCTTCCTTGTTAACAAAACATTTGAGTGCACAAATTGCAATTGATGCAGACCTTTGTTTCTCTGGCTTCAATTGGGTTGTAAGATTGAAAATTTTCTAGGTTGTAAGGTGGATTATTTTCTTCTGCTAGTTCTAGCACTGTGTTTGTTTTCTCGTCCTACCTGCCATTATTGCTCTATCGGTTTCTCCATCCTGTGCTTAAATATACTTAAGTTGTTCTTCAAGCTCTGTAGCATACAATACCATTCCTCTTGTGTACACATCGAATTTATGAGTCATTTTTGCTGTGATAGTAGACAAGCTTATTGTCTGAACAACTATTAAAATATATCTTAAATCATCATCAGTGCTTTTTATCTGGCGTTGTTTCCATTTTATAGTGGGAAGATGCTTAGGGTCCTTCAGATGCCAATGGGCGAGGTCACTGACTGAGTGGTAGAGAGGCACATAAACTTTCTTTCCATGCTGACTGTCGTAGATATTAGCTACTGCCGGAGCATCACCTCCAGGTGCATTGAATTGCTTGGAAACAACTGCAAGTCATTGGTGTATCTGTGTAGGAACTTGCCGCCTCTCGGCTTTGATAATAAAACTGGCAGTACCGACGAATCAGAGGCCCTGGCTGTAGCCAACAGCATGCCCAAACTCGAACACCTTGAGCTCGCCTATGGCCGCTTCAGTGATCACGGGTTGGACGCCATCCTCACTAACTGCAAGGCTCTCAACTTGCTTGAAATCCGTGGATGCTGGAAAGTGAAGTTGGCTGGCGACCTCGAGGCTAGGTGTGATTCCATCAGGGACTTCAAGGACCCCTGGTGGGATATATACGAGGATGCTGATTCTTCTACTGATGAGGAAGACAAGGGGCTTGCTGCTGATGACAATGATGAGGATGACTCTTTAGACTTGGACAAGTTTGTGGATGAATTATAGATGATTGACTCAGGTGTTTTAGCTTGAGAAAAGTGCATCTCTTTGGCATATGGTGGGATTTTGTTAGGGATATATATATATACTTGTGTAAATTATTAAAATGTTCTATATATGTGGGTCAGGCTTAAATTTGAAATTGCCTGGTTCTGGATATCAACTATACAAACTAGAAATTTTTACTCCGTACTGGATGATTTTGAGCTTGATTGTGACTTGCGTGGCACAGCTGATGGTAAATGTTGTTATTCATGACGTTTTTGTTTATGAATTGTTGCTGATTATGTTGGGTGATTCATTGATAGTTGATGATGTAGGGTTTAGTCAACGTGCATGATCTCGTTATAAATTTTGGTTTTACATGAATCAGTTCTTGCGAATCGCATTATGGTTTACAGTCGATGTGATCATTCTTCGTAAGACCAAAATCATAACACATGTATGTTTATTTGTCAAACATACTTTCAACTAAGAAATATTATTAGAACAACGAAATCAAGAAAGTTGACAAGATGAAGGTGAATTTTAACTGAGTTCTTCTACCTCTATACCTTTGACCATCGAGAACGGAAACAGCTGGCAGCAGTCAACGATTACTGAAACAGTTTCAAAACATGCCTAATAGCTGACGTCCAACCGGGTGCCCAACATCTGGCCCAAATTCAACGACTTCAGAACGGGTCCAGAGTCCGGATTCTAGATTTTTTTTTTTTCCCCTCCTTTTTTTTATAGCAAATTTACTTTTCGATGGAGTTTGGAATTTAATAGGACTTGTTCTTTATTATAAAAAAAAGGTTATGACGGCATGATTTATGATCGCATAATAAAATCTAAAATATAAATATCTAAATTTGTCGTGCAAATGAATACTTCATTAAATTTATTCATCTATATAAATTATAAATGTAAATATTTATGTTCGAAATTGTATATGTGATTATAAATTATGTATTCATAATTCATTGGAGTTAAATCGGATCTATTACTTACATATTTCACAGTAATTATTATTATTATTATTATTATTTATATTGCTTAACGTTTTCCAACAAGTATGGGGATCTTCTTTACAACATGTGAAGAAAAAACATAATTGGACTTCCATGTTTTAAATTCCAACATCAGCGTACACGATAGCCTCTGCTCCGCGGTTTCTTGGCGCTCGCGGGAGTCAAACCGCCTCCTTTGGTCCAAATTCTAGGACCAAAAAAGCCATGCCCTTTCGCCTTATTCACGATAATACTACCGAGTCTTAGCTTGCATTGTTACCTCCAAAACCAAGGGCATTTCGGACTCTTCATCTCCATAAATACCCGCTGGCGGGAAGCTCCCATTCTATACCGTTCCGTCTCCGCCTTCTCTCTTCAAAGTTGTACACAATCCTCCTACTCCTAAGAGAAAGAGTCCGTCCGGGATGGATGCCATCGAGAGCTCTCGTCGTCCGCTTCTCCCAGGCTTCCTCTATTCGCAGTCGTCTGGCATTCAGATGCAACTGGGAGCCAAGAGCCTTGGCTTGATGGAGCCGTCGGAGAAGGCAGGGGCAAGTAGAGGCTCGACCGTTGTTGGGTCGCCGAGCGAGCCTTTTGGAAAGATAGAGATGTTCTCGCCGATGTACTACGCCGCTTGCACAGTCGGCGGCGCCGCCTGCTGCGGGCCCACCCACACCGCCGTCACGCCTCTGGATGTCGTCAAATGCAACATGCAGGTAAGGGGCATCAGCCCAGCGAGATTCTTTCAGCTTCTCTTTGCTTAATTCTTTCCGGGTTTTGCATAAACCGTTCCAAAATCATAGAATTACATATATATCTGTACAAAAGGGGCGATGTGCATATAAACCCGTAACAAACCTACAAATCGTATATCTTTTCAGATTGATCCAGCCAAGTACAGGAGCACTTCCTCTGCATTCAGTATCATGCTCAAAGAGCAAGGCCTGAGGGGCTTCTTCAGAGGCTGGGCACCAACGCTGCTCGGCTACAGCGCACAGGGCGCGTGCAAGTACGGCTTCTACGAGTTCTTCAAGAAGTACTACTCCGACGCGGTTGGCCCCGAGTATGCCGCCAAGTACAAGACCCTCATATACCTGGCAGGCTCGGCCTCGTCAGAGGCAATCGCGGACGTTGCCCTGTGTCCCATGGAGGCTGTCAAAGTCAGAGTCCAGACGCAGCCTGGGTTCGCCAAAGGGTTGAGGGACGGGCTGCCGAAGTTGGTCAGAACTGAAGGTGTTGCAGGGTATGGTTTGCATTTCCGGCATTAGTTTTAGGTTGGCGTTGATTTGTATGGTTTTTTATTTTGGTTTGATGCTGGTGTTTGATCTTGTTGCAGATTGTATAAAGGGTTGGTTCCACTGTGGGGACGTCAGATACCTTGTAAGTCACTGTTTGGTTATTTCCTGATTTATAGATTTTAAATAGATAAATTATGTACAAATCAGACCTTCAAATCCTCACAATAAAAACAAATAATTTTGAGAAAAAAATGAAAAAAGAAAAACATGCGTTTAACTTTCAAAATTGATAATATAATTCCCTGATAGAACTCACTCTGGTGATTTGATCTTCGGGAGCTCTAGCTTGGAACCCTGCTGACAAAATAATGCAAATGAAACGAATGCAGATACGATGATGAAATTTGCTTCATTTGAGAACATTGTGGAGATGATGTACAAGCATGCAATTCCCACACCAAAGGAGGAGTGCAGCAATCCATTTCAGCTGGGTGTGAGCTTTGCAGGAGGTTACATTGCTGGTGTCTTCTGTGCTGTTATTTCCCACCCTGCTGATAACCTTGTTTCTTTCCTCAACAATGCCAAGGGAGCTACTGTCACTGATGTAAGTCTCTTCTGCTTGCCCTTTACCCCCCATTTTTGCACATAAAATTCTACAAAATCACCTAATTATGTTTCCTCCTAAACGAGGACCTCTAGATATGTACATGTAACCCTTTGCTTTCAAAATTTTTCACTAGCAACTCCTCATTGTCATTGTATCGAGCTAATTAATCAGTGCAGAAACTCAACTAATTCTCCTCAGAACACATTGATATGAAGGCTACACAAAATTACATAAAATAATTCATGCTTAAACAAATTGAAACATTGGCATTACCAATTTGGTCCAGGTTTTCACCTTTGACCTTCATACTCCAAGCATTTGACTTGTTCATTACCACAATATCTTGTTTAAAAGAGAGTAAAACTAATAGATGGTTTAGAAGAGAGAGAGAGAGAGAGAGAGAGATTCATGCTACAAAAATAGAGCATTTCAATAATTTCAAATATTTTTTATAATTTTGAATCTTGGTGAGTATAATTTAGCAATTTTTTGGTAATTCATAGGGGGTGCAATGACCATATTTACATATTTTATAAGCAAACATATTTATAGGAGGTAAATATGCAAAAATAAACTCAAATAATCAAGTTTTGGTTGAAAATGTGTGGGCAGGCTGTGAATAATCTAGGGTTACGGGGCCTTTGCACACGTGGCCTTCCTCTTCGTATTTTTATGATTGGCACTCTGACTGGAGCTCAATGGGGAATATATGATGCATTCAAAGTCTTTGTTGGCCTGTAAGTACCTCAGTCCTTTTCAGATGAAAAGTTCGTTTTGGTATTCGAATATTTCAGCAGTCAAATTCTCAAGTGTAATGTGTTTTTTGCAGGCCAACAACTGGTGGAGTTGCTCCTGCTGCTGCTCCAAACTCAGCCTGATTAGATAGTGGGTTGTTTTGCTGAACATTTCTGTTGTACTGGTGGTTTGTAGTGATTCCGTAGATGATTTTGAGTGTCATGTGAAAGGCAAAAGATGGAGAGGAGATGGATGAAATTGAGTGTAAAAATCTGCTCATAATAAATGATAATGCAAGAAAAATCAAAGAAGAGTTCACACTTCTCTTGACTAGGTGTTTCACTTAGTTCATTCATTTTCCCCCATTCTACCATGAAGCATTAAGGCTTAAAAGGTGAACTGCTACTTTTTAAGCAAGGAACCGTTGGGATACGGCAGACTTGAACTTCAATGACTTATGTACAAATTTACTACCATGCAGCTATATATCAAAAGCAACTATCAACTGCTCAACAGTCAATATAGGCCCCAGTTCACGATCAGCACTTGAACCTAATTCATAGTTTTGAAAACTATCATAGGGGCTGCCTGGATGCTTGCAATGTTGTGGACAGGAATAAAAACTTTTCTAGTCATTGAATGGATTGGTAAGGAATATCTGAATATATAGATATGTGATAGAACATCGCATATAAGAAAATGGTTTATATTATCTCTTAAATATAGGGGTTATGGATACCCTACATCATTAAACATGATTATAAAAACACACATCTCTTATAACCCAACAACAGATATAATGCTACTGAGTATCCCAAAAGTTTCCTCCATGTTATGTTTATGCACTATGTTTACCAGTCAAACTACCAGTTGATGGCTCTACCTTATTTTTTCGCAAGCTCTGGAAGGCTTTGGCAGCTTCAACAGCTGAATCACCATGTTTTATTATGCTCTCCAGCTCTCCTACCTTTTCTAGTAGCAACTGAACATTTGAGTTGGCAGAACTGACCAATTTATCTGCCATTCGAAGAGCACTGCATAGCTAACATAGTGAAAGGAAAAATCAGAAACAGTTCAACATCAGTCCACAGGCAAGAGAGATGAATAATGATTAAGCACACCTTCAGTGTTAAAGCAGTCCACGAATGATCGTTCCCTTTTAATGCCTCAACCAGTTGATCATAGTTCTCCTGGTGCATGTGAAAGAAAGACAATAATATATGACAAACCAATATTAAGTATATACCGAGGAGCAAGTTGCAAAATTGAAAGTTCAAGCAATGCACATAGAAAAGCTTCTAAATTTTTTGAATGAATAACTGTGACTTGTAAAAATATAACTGAATAAAGTCAAAACACATTTTCCCAGCCAAGTTAGTGCGCTTTGACTTTGTGGCATGTTTGGGCTACATGCCTAAACCTTCAGTTAAGCAGTTAGCTTGCTTTCTCTTGTATTTGGTGTTTGACTTTTCACCATAAAAAAGGTATGTCTACCATGAAGTATAACAATTCTACCATGAAGTCTAACAAAGTAGGCACAAAACCTGTCTCATGTACTACGTTGAACAACAAAAACACGAAATGTAGAAAGAAGCCTTTAGCATTTTCTTCAACATAATTTTGTGGATATCACGATAGTGATTCCTGTCTGAGGCCAAGTCCTAAAAGCTAAATGTTACCTCAGATAGTTTCTCGCTATTGGTCTTCATCTGCTTTACCCTGCTACAACAAATATTCCATTTTCTAGATTCCATCATCACTATCCTGTAGCTTGCTTGTAACAAGTATAATATCTAACAAGTTTCAGTGATTTGATTTTTTTCAACCTAATCTTAAGAGTAGAAGACTTCATCTTCTATCCGGTAGCTTTTGTAACAAGTTTAATACCTAACAAGTATCAGCGATTTAATTCTTTCAACCTATTCTTAGAGTAGAATACACACGGGAAGTGTCAGATTACAAGACATTAATGTCAATTTTCATTTTTGCTGAAGTTTAGATTTCTGTTTCCTTTTCAAAAGCTTTCAAAGCTATGTGCATTGGACAAGATTTATATTATGATGAATAAATGATCTGGTCCTCTTAACAACAGCACAACTCTGATGAGCTCTGATTTGAATTTTTAAAGGATTTACCAAATATGGTGAATCAATGTCGAAAAAGATTGTGTCCTCCATGCAACCTTGAGAATGGGAATAATAATCAACTAAATGATGCAACTCCCAACAGGCTATTCCCGTGCTTCTAGAGCTAAGGTGAATCTTCAACACCCGGTTATGTGCAGCCTAGGTACCAACCTAGAAATGTTAAGTCATTCGATAGACAAGGAAAGCTTATGCTTACATGATTTATAGAAATCATGTTTCTAATTGGATCATATAACACGGAACTTCCTCAAAATTGCATCAATCTTAACAAAGTACTGGAGTTCAATATTTCCCCAGTGGTCTGCTCCATACCCAGTTTGAATATACCTATACACATCCACTCTACATATCCCCATTCCTTTTGTTCCAACTTCCTCACATCTACACCTTCACCATGAAATTCAAAACCCCCTCCGCCACCACCTCGAATTGCCATCCCATAAACCATCCTGTCTCTTAAAGCTCTCCAACCAAATTGTCCTCTCACTTCAACCATTTCAATTGTCATCACTATGACAACTGCTGTGACGCCCCCGGCCCAGCACGATATTATCCCTGAGTGTCTGCGACTGTTAGTTACAGGCTCACTGTCTGCTTACTGACCCACTGGTTTCACTGGGTCTTATAATCTCCCCCCCTTAATGACTCAGCGTTCTCGCTGAACTAACCCACATCGATCAATAGGTGTAGAATGACTCTAATGCCACTATGTGATACTCCCGACTTAGCACGATATTGTCCCTGAATGTCTGCAGCTCGCGACCAACCAGACCCTAGGATTTTGTGTTTCCCAGTTCATCGGAAAAAGGTCTCGTTGTTGGATTTACGGCAGTTATCATATTTAACCCAGTCTCAACTCTAACATTTTGTCAATGTGGGACTAAAAATAACTGCTGTCAATTACAGGTCCACTATCTGCTTACTGACCCACCGGCCCCACCCGACCTTCCAACTATCATTTAAATTTTACTGATCACAATTCTATCATTTATCATTACGATTCACACATGCCAAGCAAAACCTTGCAAATTATTGCCCACCTCCCTACCACTCCACCATGACCATGAGCACTTGGGCCTCACCCATGGCATTTCACCCATGGCATTTGACCAGTTCTATCTACTTGATCTTGGAGGTCCAAATGGCTTAAGTTAGCTTCAAACTTGCGAGTCTAGCCTGTCTAGGGTATATGAGTTGCAAGTTGCACCAAGCTGACAAATTGTGCTTGGATTTAAACAATGATGCTCACAACCCACAATCCAACGCTTGTGCCTGTTTACTTGTCCATAAATCTGTGACCTTTTTTTATGAAATAAACTCCTAAAGTTTCTAGGTATGTCGAAGACTCCAAGTTACAGATATGGAAAAGGAGTGCTTGGCATGTGAAGGCAACATAGGTCTCAATATTAACCAAACAAAAAACATGAAACTTGATCAAAAAATGAAAATAAAGATGCAACACTGATTTCAACAAGAAAACCGGCGCGTCACCATTCAAAAAAGAGACCACAAGCGGATTATTCAACTGCGATAAAGTTTGAAATTCAACTAATACCATCATTCTCACTTCAATTAGGCCTTAATTACCAAAAATCCAATGCTTATATACTTCCATCTTTGGTCTAAACATCCAAAAACACCACTAACACGATCCAAAAATGAATTTCAGAGAAAGGAAAGGCGATCACCTGAAACAATTGATGGAGACGGCGTGGATCGACGGGATCGGATAAGAGTGAGGTGGAAGACGAAGGAGGAGATCCCTCTCGGTAGCTCCCTTCTACACCGGCACCGTCGTCGGCGACGTCGCTGAGGAGGTCGCCGATGCAGAGCAGCGGACCGCCCACTCCTCGCATCGTCTCCTTCTCGCTCTGACGGCGTGCAGATCGTGCACTTCCGTCACGTGCATCGAACTCCAAAGCACACGTGCATCTCACGTGAAGCTAACAGCACAAGTAGATTCCGGTTCAGGTCCCAATCCCTCCTACGTGTGAGCTCATATCAAACGCTTGTAGGTCCGCTTCGCCCACTTCGACTTATCGTCTTCTCCCTGGTCTCCATCAATGGCGTCGGCGGTGACCACTGGCTGCGCCTCCCCGACGAGCTCGCCGAGAAGATTCTCACTCTTCTCCCGATTTCCCCCCTCCTCACCTGCGATTGCGTCTGTAAGCACTTCCGCTCCCTTGTCTCCTCCTCCCCCTGCTCCTCCTGCTCCTCTTCCTCCTGCGGCAACGACTTCTGGTTCCTTGTTCACCACTTCCTCTCCGGAGACCTCGTAGGATTCAACCCCGTTTCGTCCCGCTTGTCCCATCTCCCCTCCTACCTCTTCCCCTCTCCCTCCGTCCCCGTCGCCTCCGCTGCTTGCCTCCTCTGCTTCCATCGCCCCGCCGGCCCGTGCCTGCTCACTGTCTCCAACCTATTCTCAATATTCATCGCGATCTCCCTCCCCCGGAAATCGTCAGCCACATCAACATCCTCGGCATGGCCTCCCGTGGGCCGCGGCCGGCTCCTATGGCATCCTCGTCACCGGCACAGCGGGTGATTCCACTGACGATACCTCCGGATACACCGAAGTCCTGGACCCTCCAGTCCCGCTCCGACGACGATTTCCTCTTCTTGTACAAAATCCGTGCGGTTTGGCATGACGACCGGTTCTACGCGCACTCCGCGACCGATCAGTTAATCGAATGCGATATGGGTCGGCGGGACTGGCGGGATTTGGGAGTGCTGCTACCGTTGAATAGGCTGACGCTGACGAAGCCGATGCTGGTGCTCACCGGCGGGAGGTTGTTGCTCACGGGAAGCTGGTGTTTGGGTTCTGGAGTTGTGGGCGCTGGAGGAGTGGGAGTGGGGGAAAAGCTTCGTTGGATGTTGTTGGGTACAAATACAACGCGGGAAGCTCGGTGCTGCTTCATGCACAACCCGTCTTCGTCGTTCCTTCATTGCCAAGTTTACAAGGATCTCGTGTATCTCAGTAGCAAGGAGGGGTCCAAGTCGATGGTTTTTGATTTTGTAGAGCAGTCGTGCTGTGGCGGCACGCCGCAGAAGAGGGAGTCTACGAGCATTCAGCTGGAGTGGGAAAGGAGCAAGCTTGTTGGGGTTGTCATACGAGCCGAGTTGGTCGGCGAAAATCTGAGACTGCAAGCTGTGTTTTGTGTGGCAGTTGGTTCTTTTAGATAGCTGTTGCATTTCTTTGGTCTGAATCCTCGATGGAGTTCTCCTGCAACTTTTACAAGGATGAAATTTTTGTTTCAACTTTCAATCACTTTGCAAATTCAAAGTATTTTTTGTTCGAAAAATTTACAATTTTCAAGAAAAAATGAAACCCGAAACCCAAACCAACACCCCTTCAATTAAAATGATTTTTTAAACAAGATATGAAATTGTTCGTATTAAAGTCAAACAAAGTAAGGGCCTATTTCGATTGAGCTCAAGTGTACGATCATCTCGTGCTCAGCTCACTGCCAATCACAAATTCATCTAAATGCTTTACTAATATCCAAACATGATTCATTACTCATGCCAGCCGTTAATCATATTTATCTTGTGATCAGCTCAATCCAAATTGGCGTTGCCGCCTCGATGTCTTGGACAAAACATTTCAAAGCTGTGACTTCAAGTCTAAAAGAAGCAAAGAATGCTGTTTTTTTTTTTTTTTCCATTTTTGCCCATGAATGATAGCCAAAAAATTGAAGGAAATAAAAACTTATACCTGATCATAGCAAGTAATCAAATTTACGTACAACTCAATCTAAATTCACCCGCAAATTTCAGAACTGCCTGCATGGTAGATACAGCCAAATTTGAACCAGTAAAAACAAACAGATGTTTTCCGAATTGGCTGGTTTAAGATCCAGCAGAACTTATGCATGGCATCCTGAGAGAGACCAACTCAAATCTGTTGATTTCTATCTCCTCCATATCCACATGAAAATTGAAAAGGGACTGTTCTTGCCTTCTTGCAGTAGTGACTTCATTATAATCAAGAAAATAAGATCAAGTTCGGGTTGCCTTCTGTTTCCATAACTCCTGGAGTGGATGGTGCATGGATTATTGGAGTCGTGAGATTCTCGCTTTTTTTCTCCTGAGTAGCTTTTATAAACATCCTTAGCAGCATGATTTCCAAAGAGAATCTCAGCAGCCTTGTTCTTCACAAGGAGAGTTATTTGCCCAGTTCCGTCGCTGACATAGAGCTGCATCAGTGTCAAAGAAACCTATGAGGAGATTTCAAATTCAAAATTGAATTTGAAGACACTACAGTTAGGCAAAGATGTTGTACCAAATACAAGTGTTTAATCACAAGATTGAACAATGTATGGAACTTGATTGGTCATTTGAGCAGAATAGAGATTATATCCTCTATGTCCAGAATACCTAAACCTATCAAAAGGGCAAAGTATACTTGCCTTTTGACAATTGATAGTCTTTTCAGAGATAGGAATATATGACATTAGATGCCTGGCTGGCACTCCCTGATTTCTCGTGGAGAGTTCATGTTTCATTTCACCACTAAAGAACTTAATATTCGAAGTCCTGGACATAGATGCTGACTCCTTAACTCTTGGTCTCCATGGGTGATTAAATTCTACAGATTTGAAATACTCACCAGGAAAGGCCTGTATATCAGACAACAATCATGAATATAATTGGAGCTCTTCTGACAATAGAGGGAAATTTTGCTTTGGCCAGCTACAATTCTGATAGTAATCCACCAAAAGGAGTGCTTTTCAGTTTTCACAATTAAGTCAATAAAAGCAGTCTCAATTATTTAGTAAGCGATCATGACATTTAAATAATGCTTTTATCAAACTAGAGTCCAACGGCGCACCACATAATTTGCAACCTGCGCAAATAAGTTCTTCAGTTTTGAAGTCAGCCAGTTCAGACGGCTTCTTGCTCAAATATAGCTGGTCTTTCGCTGATTCACCAGGTCCACTATTAGATGGCAACACAATCTCGTCAATGCAGGCATAAAGGTTTGCACTGGATGACTTGGAGTGGCACAAATTTTGCATGATAGATACTAATTTGTTTTGATTTATCCTTCACTTGACTTCCAGTTCTTTATGGCCTGTTGTTTTGCCTATAATCATCAAACATTAGAATTTCAATACTTGTAGTCACCTCAATATTTGACTGACAATGAAATTCAATACTTGCAGTCATCACAATAGTTGAACATGAAACCAATTCTTGCTATATAAACTTTCAAAACAATCTTTCTTACGAAAGCACTTATTTGTATTGCTTTAGATATAATTGGTGGAAAATGACAATGCAATGAGTTAGAGGAATATGGGCCTGCATGAAAGCTGAAACCTCATTTTGAGATTGATATAATGCCTGCAGTTCAAGAAGTTAAACAGTTCATACTAACCTAAATGGAAGCTGAAAACCTCATTTGTTGCCAAACAAAAGAATTTAAATATTATTTAAGTAGATTTTTAGCACTCGTCCGACTTTGAATTTGATTTATGATGAGCTAAATTTGGATATAAAATCTTAAATTGAATTGGACCCAAGTTCAAGTTAAGTTAAGGCCAGAATAGGATTTAGGATTAATCAATTTTTGGTTTACATATAGGGTCTTAATTTTGAGATTTTAAGAATAAATTTTAAAATATAAAAATTTATAAATTAGCTCTTGACATTTCAAGTTTTATAAAAAAGTACTCACTGTTAATTTTTACAAAAAAATTCCGATTTAATGAAAAGTATTGCTGACTTTGGACTAAGTAAATTTTAGAAATAAACTCAATATCTTTACAGAAAGAACCTTAGAGATTTCAAAATTTCGTAAATAGGTTTTTTTATTAAAAAAGGTAAAATTCACAAAAATATATTTTGATTCACATTTGTTCAAAAAATTTACAAATATCTCTTAAAAATTTAATATCTAAACATGATATAAATATTGAATCATTTCGTGAAACACATCTCAATTAATAAATTATATATCAGTAAAAAAAAAACACAATCTCGTCACCAAACATAATTTAAGAATATTTTAAAATAGACCAGCGAAAGATTTGAATTTAAATCTATGAATGAAAAGCTGCAGCAGAAAAAATAAGACAAGGAGAGAAAGTCGGAAAATCATGAGAGAGAGATCAGAGAGGTTATCATCGTAAGGTTCTTATATGTGCAAATTTTTCTCCCTTATCTTCCCGCTCTCTACTTTTTTTTCTTTCGCTGCGAGGCTCTCGAGCTTCTACTATCACTGCTACCCCGTCCTACTCCCCGGACGCACGTGGGAAACCATCCAGCCAAGGGTGCCTTGTCCGAACCTTGCTCCACCATGACAAGCGCCGCTTGCCTCCGCCGAAGCGCCGCTGTCATCCCAACCTATCTCCAGCCCGCCAAGACACCGCCAGGGCACTTCCAAACGGCTACTGCCGTCTCCTGGCGGCTAGCACCTCTCTAGTCGCTAAACCCCCTTATGGCGCTCACGCGGTGGGCCTGCTTACCCCGTCCTGTCGTTGTCTGCCTCGCCTTGGCTCGCCGCCGGATCCGGCCGTCCCAGCCTCGCTGCCATGGTCGTGGCCGCCTCCCATGCATCGGCCACCGCCCGCTATGGCCACTGCTGCCATCCACACATTGGCCACCGCTCTCCTCTCCTCCACACCGACCCCCCTTCCCGTCGACCTAAACCACAGCTCGTCGCGACCAGCTGCCTAGCTGTGTTTGCCCGCCTCGACAGCCTCAGCGTCGATGCCCACTGCCCAAGGAAGCCGGACCTAGCTGTTGCCGCTTTCCCAGCGCACGCGTGCTCCGGTCGCTTGACAATCGCCGTTTTGCCGCCCTTGCCACCTCTTGGCGGTCTTCGTCGCTTCCCGCCTCCTCCTGCCAGCCAGCGCTCCCGTCGACCTTACTGACTGGAGCCGTCCGAGCACGCCACCACCAAAAGAGTAGTTGGATCCGGTCATGTCCGGCCGGATCCTGCCGAGAGACGATGGGGCAGCCGGCTCTGATGGTGCCGGAACCACCCAAGGGTACCATTGTCAGAGGAGGACCGGCCATGGCTTGAGGAAGAAGGGAGGTCGGCTTAGGGTTTCGCGGGAGAAAGAAGAAAGAATCGGGAGAGAGAAAAAAGAAGAAGAAGAAGAAGGAAAAATTATTGGCAAAACAAAAAAAAAAAAAAAAAAAAAAAAAAAAAGGAGAGATCCGGCCAGCAATAAAAAAAAAAAAGTTCTCTTCCGTTGGTTTTCATACGGTTGGCTAGCTTAAAAATTAATTTTAAATTAAAAATAACTTGTATTTTTATTGAATATTTATTTAAATTAAGATTAATTTATAAATTTATTAACCATCCATTCGGACTAAATCCAATTCGTTAACTCGCTTGATTGTTTATTTAGATTAAAGTCAATCTGCAGACTTGCTGATCATTTATTTCGATTAAAATTAGTATACAGGCTAGTTAAACGTCAATTTGGACTAAGACCAATCTATGAGCTTGTTGGTCGTCTATTAGGACTAAAGTCAATTTATGAGCTCGTTGATCGTTTATTAGGACTATGGCCAACGTGCGGATTCACCGATCATTTATTCAAACTAAGATCAATATGTGGACTCTCGAAATATCCATTCAAATTAAAGTTAATCTATAGATTCGCTAATCATCTATTTGGATTAAAACCAACTTGTGATTCATCAAATATTTATTAGGACTAAGACCAGCTTGCAAACTCGTTGACTATCTATTCAGACTAAGGTCACCCTGCGGGGTAACTGACTGTCTATTGGAACTAATGTCAACTTGCGAGCTTACTGACCATCTATTTGGACTAAGATTAGCATGCAGACTCCTATTCAGAGTAATACCAACTTGTGAACTCATTGAATATCTATTTGGACTAGACTAGCCTGCGGGTTCAACTGTTTATTCAGACTAGTATCAGCCTGCGAGCTTGTTGACTATCTATTTGGACTAAGATCAATATGCAGACTCACTGAATGTCTATTCGGAGTAATATCAACTTGTGAACTCATTGAATATCTATTTGGACTAAACTAGCTTGCAGGTTCGACTATTTATTCAGAGTAGGATCAGCCTGTGAACTCATTAACCATCTATTTAGATTATTAAGGTCAGCCTGCAAGCTTGCTGAATGTTTATTCAAACTAAGGCTAGTCCACGGATTTACCCAAAATTATCATAGCAGTCCAAGGGTTCTTGAATCAAATTGATTAACATAGATCAATTAAATTAAGATGACTAAATTATATTGGACTCAATTAGAACAAATAAACAAACTAAATTGACTCAAATAGACCTATAAATAGACTTAAATTGATGAAATGGATAGACTAAAACTCAAATTGAACTATACTCGAAATCCAAATTAAGTTAATCCAAACTAAATTAGATCAAACCCAATCCTGACTAAGTTCAAATCAGGTCAAATCGAGATCAAGTCCAATTCAAATCAAACCCTTATTTAGGTCAAACTAAACTCGAATCAAATCTCTATCAGGTTCAATTGAACCCAAAACCAAACCAAAATCAGGCCAAGCCTGAATTGAAACTAAGCTGAACCAAAATTAACTTGAACTTGAATCAAAGTCCATTAAGATACAAATCCGAATTTAATGAAGGTCTAACATTGGTTGAATCCAAATTCATCAATAGGTTAATATAAAATTCAATGAGAACTCATCAAGGGTTCGACCTAATATCCACTAAGGATCCAACAAGAACTCGTTTAGGGTTAGATCTAAGAAGGATCCATTAAGAACTCATCAAGGGTCAAATTCAAGATCAATTAAAAGTCTAATAAGAACCTGCTAAGGGCTTAGATCCAAAATTCATTAAGGATCAATTAACAAACCAATAAGTGTCCAACACAAAGTTAATCTCGGCTCGAATCGAATAAAACCATGCTCAAATTAAAATTGAGTTCTGAATATTAAATCGAATCAAGTTAGACTCGGATCAAAATTAGTATTACTCCAACTTGAGTCAATAATCAGTATTTAATAAATATTCTTTTAAAAATCAATACTAAGCTTGGTGGATTGAATTCGTCATTGTAAGTCGAATATTCACAATTAATACCTTCAATTTCAAAGTACTAACAATTATTGTGGGAATGAGTATTTCATATGGTTCCCTTGGTTAATTTGATATTCTCTCCATGGTTGCAGTAGTCAATTCACGATAGTAGCTTCTAATTTCATCAATGTAAACCCAATCACCAAAGATTGAGATAATTGATCCATTGTTCAAGTCAGCAAAGAAGAATAATACACAAATAACTACTGATTGATTTCTAAACAAGTTTTGGAAAGACAAAAATGGAACACATCATTATCTTTCAGGAAGAAATTAGTGAATTATAATTTAATTGAAATGTGAATATCGAATTGGATCAAATCAGATTTGAATCAAAATTAAATTTTGAATATTGAATTGAACCCAAACTGGAACGACTGAACTCAAGACTGAACCAAAATTAGTTCAAAGAGAATTAAATAGGATCAAACTGAGTTCCACTGAGTGCGCTACAAAAGCATTTGACTGTACCTCAAGGTCTTACTCAACTCCGTAAATAATGGGTAAAAAAACTTCGAACTCATAAAATTATCGCTTACGCTTTATTGGGTATAAAAATACTTAGAACTTATAAAGTTATCACCTATGCCTCATTGGCTATGAAAATACTTCAAGCTTATGAAGTTATCACTTACACCTCGTTTTTTTAATGAAAATACTTTAAACTCATGAAATTATTACTTATGCTTCATACGTTATGGAAATAATTCAAACTCATGAAGTTATTGCTTATATTTTATTAGCTATGAAAATACTTCAAACTTATAAAGTTATTACCTATACCTTATTAGTTAGAAAAATACTTTAAGTTCATGAAATTATCACGCATGTTTTATAAAAAATACTTCAAACTCATGAAGTTATTATTTATACCTCATTAATTATGGAGACACTTTTAACTCATGAAATTATCATCTATATCTTATTGGTTATAGAAATATTTTAAATTCATGAAGTTATCACTCATGTCTCATAGTTTATGAAAACAATTCAAACTCATGAAACTATTGCTTATGTCTCATAGATTATAAAAATACTTTAAACTCATAAAGTTATTCTTTATACCTCATTAGTTATGAAAATACTTTAAACTTATGAAGTTATTGTTTACGCCCATAGATTATAAAAATACCTCAAACTTATATAGTTATCTCTTATCCCATAGATTGTAAAAATACCTTAAACTTATAAAGTTATCTCTTACACCTCATAGGGTGTGAAAATAGTACAAAGTCATGAATTTATCGCTTATGTTTCATTGACTATAAAAATACTTCAAACACATAAAGTTATCATCTATATTTTATTAGTTATAAAAACACTTCAAATCATAAACTTATCACCTACATCTCATTAGTTACGAAAATACTTCAAACCAAATAAAGATATCACTAACGTCTTATTGGCTAAGAAAATATTTCAAATTAAGAAGTTACCGTCAATACTTTATTGATTAATGAAAATATTTCAATTCAAATGAAGTTATCACAAACGCTATATTAATTAACGAAAATACTTCAACTAAAAAAAATTATCGCCAACGCCCAAGATATTGGAAACACTTTACTCTTCATTTCTTTTCCATATCCCACTAGATAATACTATCAAATTAAATAATCAATAACCGTCAAGGATCAAGTTAAGACTCATTCGAATTAGACTCTATACAATCTAATGTACAGGAGTGGGGCAACATCATATATCAGAGTTTCTTTTTTATTTCTCTCTCTTTATTTTATTTTATTTTCATGATCTTTTAATTGTAAAATGAGAGTACCCTTCTTAAATCACGTGCCATTTTTTAAAATGCATCGAATGCTTTTTTCTTTTATTTCTTTTATGTTTTTATTTTATTAGTTAGGTTTCTCGTTTTATGAAACTCATGATAATTATTAGGATAACAATAGGGTTTGTGACTGTTAAAAATTAATATTCCGACGATACTTAATAATGTACTTTAAATTAATACATTTTGATTTATACATTAAAATTGTTCTCTTGGGTCTCTACCTTTTCAAGCCAAATCAATCTCACAAACATGCCTAAAGGCACCAAGGGAGTCTGCTTGCACATCAAACAAGCCAATATAAGCAAGCTTTATGCAGAAATATGTTGCACAAGAAACATGTGTTTTTCACATATATCAATGATTTGCAAAGAGCAAATAGAAGTTATTTATCTTTACTGGTTGCACGGTGAGAATTGCAGATTCAGTGAGCCACATCCATTCCACAACCCTCCTCAACTTTTCTGTCAATCTCTCATTCAATCTACACTTGGAAACTAGCTCATAACTTCCTGCATTGATAGAGAACGGCGTGTAACAGACAAAAAAATGAACTGAATCAACCAGCCACTTATAGAACAAAATAATATTTCTGAAAATATGTACGTGTGTAGCAGCAGGAATATGAAAGACTACAAAGGGCCTCTCTTGACAAAAAACCAAATAGATGCTGTGACACTTGAATTCTTGCTACTTCCATTTTATAAATTCAGCAATAATATGAAAACATTTAGCTGAGCAAGGAAACTTCTCACCAAGGATATGGCAGTGGCCATAATGGAATACCTTTAGCAGCAGTTAACTCACAAGACGGTATTAAAACTTGTACTTCAGATATTTGGACAACAGAAACCTTAACAATATCCCTGAATTTTTCGATCTTAACATCTGGAAGCAGAAAAGAGAAAGTCCAACTACGTAATTGTTAAACCAAAATTAATAAAGAATACTCTTAGACTGCTTACATTAAATGTCAATTTAGCAGCATGCATCATCATCTATGAAATTAGCACAAATTTTGTACAGAATGTTTAGCCATGGGATGCATGGTCTGACAAGAACTCAGCCAATGAATGACAACTAAGATTTTTTATTCTTAAAACAAGTGAATTGGTATTTTATTAAGTAAAAGGGCAAGCATCCGTAACATGCATTATGTCTCACTAATGACCAGTACCTACTATAATCAAAACAATGGCAACTAAGATTTTCAATTCCTTCCTTTGGAATCCGTTTTGAGTTCGACATATGCAACATTCCAATTGCTAGATATCAGCAAGTGTGATAATATCAGAACATATAATGCCGTTGATTTGTTGAACATTAGAAATTTAAAAATGAAAAACATTCTCACTTTGTAGCAATATGATATCACCAGCGACTATCATAGATCCCAAATACCTCTGCTAACGGGATATAGAGAAATATGATATTGTATTGTCGCCAACCTGAATATACATCAGTCTTCAGTATTGTTCCTTCATTTGGAGCCTTGAATCTCTGTAGTAAATTCAGATGAATCATTTCTGATAGTCAAGTGCTCCTACTTGATACTTTTTTCGACAAATATAAGGAGAGTGGCAATTCTTAAAGAAAACCAGATTTTCCTGTTTCATAAAGTTCATATCAAGAATCTTGATCACTAGTATTTGACAGGATTATCAGGAAAATATCATCTTTTATCCTGATTAATATTTTCCCCAATAATGTCACAAATTTGCCTTCAATTTGTACGGGAAATCTCTAATTTTGCAGGCAAAATGCAAAAACCCCATCCATCTAATGAAGAGATCGTGAAACGATGGCGATCGGAGACTGAACCCTAGTTTTGTACGAGAAAAACATGAATTATCATCGATAGTGGATTTGAGAGCCGATTGGAGGAAGGCGACAACTCAAGAAGAACCTTGATGGGATGAGAAAGGTGGACGAAGTTGTCGAGTTGATCTGCAGCCGCGGAGAGATCGATCAGAGGCCCGTACCACCTGATTGCCGCCATCATTTCCAATTCTGACGTTGGCGGTGGATTCTTAAAACGCGGGATTTTGCCAGCCGGTTTTGTTGTAATTTCACCACCCATCCACTTGTTTCGTATGTAAATGAAACACCCCAATCCATGGCACATCAACCACTAAAACAAATTAAATATTATACTTTTTTAAATATAAATACGATGATAAATATGGAATAAATATAATTATAATTTTATTAAATTAAAAGATATAAAAACGGATCACTCAATTTAAAATAATTTTAAGTTATTTTTTTAGCAGACGAATTCTTCTTTCTACAATTGTCACAATTAAATTAAACTTTAAAAATATTTAAAATTTTACATATTTTATTTAAATTTTAATAATATTAGCTTAATTTAAATTAATACTTAAATCAGAATTATTCAAAAAAATCATATCATAATATTTAAAAAATGAGAATTTAAGAACTTTATAATCAAATTAAATTTATAATATATCAGCTGCGTTGAAGAAATGTTTACTTTGATAAAATAGCACCTACAAATTTTTTTAAAATAATAAATTAATAAAACTCAAATACATATTTCTCACGCACGAAATATAACATAACTCTTAAATTAAATATAAAATTTAATTCACGCCGACACATGCTCCCGATTCAAAATTGAAATGTATGAATTTTGATTAAATCAAACTTTCATATCATACAAAAAATCAAACTCTCATGCATTTTTATTACCCAATCCATCCTTCACAATCTTTACACTCGCCGCGATCAACATCAATATACCAAAACAACACAAAAATGCTAATTTTAAACACCAAATACTGATCACAATCTTCTCCGGACATGTTTGAATTGTGAATACCAAATCGGATAATTTGTCATTGACAAAATTAACATTACAAATGTTAATTTTCAATGACAATGAGCACTTTCGTTATTCATTTTCCAAACCAGGCCTCGAAGTGCCATCGCTATCTTGGCCCCGAGACCTGCTGCGACGACAAGTACGAGTACGCCGGCGACTCCGTCGTCGTGCTCGTCGCGCTGCTCCCCGTCCCGCCTCCGGCGAACGGCACCACTCCGCTGTTCCCCGCGGCAAACCCCCGCCCGTAGATCCTCAGAAAGTTGAGGGACTCCACCCTCGGCTCCCTGACCGGCAACGTCCCTTCCAGCATCCCCACCACCATCGCCATCGCGGGCCTCATCCCGGGCTCCTCGTGCAAACAGCACAGCGCCACCCTCACCATCCTTCCCACCTCCTCCTCCCTCACCCTACCCTCCAACCTTGGGTCCGCTAGCTCCAAGTACCTTCTCTGCTCGTGCTTCTCCAGTGCCACCATGGGAAAGTATCCCGTTTCCAGCCCAGAGCTCGACCCCGAGCCAGTCCAACCTCGGCCGCTCTGCTCCGGCCGGTTCTTTCTTCCTCGCACCAGCTCCAGCAGCACCATCCCGAAGCTATACACGTCCGTGCGGTCGGAAATGGCGGAGTTCGTCAGCCACTCCGGCGCCAGGTACCCCCTCGTCCCCCGCATCGTTGTGAACAGCCCGCTCTGCTCCGGGCTAAGCAGCTTCGCCAACCCGAAGTCTGATATCTTCACTCCGCCGCCGTCGTGCAGGAGTATGTTCTCCGGCTTCACGTCGCAGTGGATGATCTTGTGCTCGCAGTCGGAGTGCAGGTACGCCAGCCCCCGTGCCGTGCCGATGGCAATCTCCACTCTCTCCTGCCACTCCAGCGCCGGCGAGCCAACACCGAAGAGCGGCTTGTCCAGCGAGCCGCGGTTCATGTACTCGTAGACAAGAAGCCGGCGAGCTCCGCGAGCGCAAAAGCCCTTAAGGCGGACGAGGTTCACATGGTGAATGCTTCCGATGACCGCGATCTCCGTGAAGAACTCCTTCTTCCGGCCTATCGCACTGATGCGCTTCACTGCAACTGGTGTCTTGTCCGCGAGGAAGCCTTTGTAGACCTCACCAAACCCGCCAGAGCCGATCCGAGTCTGGAAGTTGTCTGTCGCGGCCTCCATCTGCTCGTAGGTGAACCTCGTTGGCATGCCAGGGATGGAGATCGCTTCGTCTCCGCCGGATTCCTCGTCGGAGCCCGACGCCGCCTCGATCCACGGCTCGTGCCGCCCGAACTGCATGTCCTTCATGGCAAGCGACCTGCTCTTCTTTTTTATTCTCCGGCGGCGTCGCCACCACCGCTGGAAGACGATAAATAGAAGAACTATGACAAGAAGCACCGCGGCGATGGTTGGCAACAAGATGGCGACGATGTTCGACGAATGACCGGAGTTCGCTGGCGCAGGTGATCTGGAACCAAAGGTCTTGATGTAGCCGACGGTGTCGCCGGTGCCGCCGCTCGAAAGCGAGCCTAGCTGCTGCTCCAGAAGGTAACAACCCATAGTCGAATTCTTGTAGAAGAAGCCGGAACACGAGCAATTCGAATCACAGAGGCTCTGGCAAGCGGTAAAGTTCTGGCCGGAGCTAACCGGATTCGCGAACTTGTTGCCGAAATACTCAACACCAGCGTCGAGAGTCAAGTAATTCATCGATCCATTACACATCGCAGGCGAGGCCAAGACGGCGTCGTCGGCGGGCAAGCAATCGCCGTTGGCTGACACGCTGAACAGGCTCGGGCACGTGCAACTGGGCCGGTTGGACCCAGCGGAGCAGACGTGGAGGGACGGACATGGCAGCGGGAGGTCGCAGTCGTCGGCCGGCGCGACGAAACCATCAACCAGGCCGAGGGCGGCACTGGAGTAGCTTGATACCCGGAACCCGCCGATGGAGTCCAGCCGGGCAATCCAGAGATTGCCCGACGGCGCTTGAAGGTCGACCTCGTACACTGCCTTCATGCTCTTACCAGGAGAGAAAAGGTAGAGCCCGGAGGCGTTGGTGGCCATTGAGCCGACATTGGCGTTGAGGTCCTTGATGGCGCGGACGTCGGTGGAGAGGCTCCAGTACCGCTGGGAGCCCTTCCATTGAAGCACGGCGTCGACGGAGGTCACGGCGAGCTGGTAGTCACCTGTGGAGAGGTTGGCATTAGACACTGCACTAATAAGAGAACTACCCGCCGTAAGCGGTTGGCCGGAGACAATTGTGTCAGTCGGGTGGTCGAAGGACTGCCAGAGAGTCGAATTCTTTGAATCTAGCAGCAGAAGATTGCCGGAATCGAGGAGGCGGAGGGTGTGAACCGGAGAAGAGAATATAGGAGTTGACCAGACAACGGTGTTGTCAGGCAGCGAGACGGAGAGACCGGCGGAGGTGAGATTAACGAGGCCGGAGTTGGGGATCGGGGCGTTCCGGTTGGCAGCCCAGACGATGGAGTTGGAGAGCGGGTAAACGACGGCGAGATAGAAGTTGGACTGCTGGTTGCCGGGATTGGTGATGGTGAGCTGGAACGTGGAGTTGGGGGAGTTGAGGAAGGCACCGCCGGGGTTGTCGATGTTTAGGTAGTTGGAGGCGACGAAGTTGGGGTAGAGAAACTCGGTGAAGACAGGGCCGGCGAGGCAGGGGCTGAGAAAAAATAAGAACAGGAGGAGGAGGAGGAGGAGGAGGAGGAGGAGGAGGGCGGTGGTCATCTGGTGCTGCAAGGTGTTTGTGGGAATGCTTCCATGGGAAAGGCGGAGGGGTGGGCGTTTTGTTTTGTTTTTTGTGCTGGGCGTTGACCGGATTGATGTGGGGCAGAAAGGCCGACGGGCAGAATGGGAAAATTAATTCCGCTCAAGGCAAAGTTTCTGACGTGGGAATGAAATGGCGAGGGAGTACGGAGGAAGACAAAATTTGTATTTGGGATATTTGCAAAGAACCTCCCAGACAAATGCTATCCTGGACTCCTGGTTTTGGCATTTTGCATATAACGCCCAACCTTTAAGTTTTTCGGCAAGAGGTACCGATATTTAGATTATTCCTTTTATGTAATTTTGAAAAATGTCAACTACTTTTTTGCAAATGTCGAATTTTGTTTTTGAATCCAAATGGTTTAGGAAGTTTAAAATATATTTGGACAGAAAACACGAAGAATGAAATAAGATATAAATAAAAGGTGTGACTAGAAAGCAGCAAAGAAGGCGAGACTGGGTAATTGCAGATGAAATTAGACTAATAATAAATAAATTGTTAATTATTTGCGACAACCATCATTGATGATGAAGGCTTAGGTCTTTGGTCGGACCACTGCATTATTTCCTTATTTTTGAAATTATTTATTTACTCCTGTGTGGGCATTCTTTTCTCAAATAAATAAATAAATAAATAAATAATAAATAACTTGTTGCGTGGGGCTTCGTGACGGATGATGCGGGTTTTGCGGCGGTCGACCTCTTATTTTAGGAGAATTAATAATAATATTAATAATTCTCGCCTGATAGATGAATTTGAATTTTTTGCACATATGCCCTTGTAAAAATTGAGTTTATATGTCGTAGCTCACCCGCCGCAACACCAGCCGGGCGATATTTAAAACGTCAGCGTTTACAGAACCCTAATCCAGTAACAGTGTAAAACTGGTTCTGTTTCGGATCTTAAAATATAAAAAAGATGAATTTTCTTTCGGAGACCATTGAATTCCAACGAGAGGAAGAGAGGCATATACTCTCAAGGTCTTGCTAAACCTAAATGTTGATCAAATAGACTATGCGACGATTATGTATTATGAATAATAATCATATATTATAATGATTGATGGAGGACACTGTTGGGAGCAACTAATAAATGACAACCTGTTAAATTAACTCTTTTTATATGCAAGATTAGATAAATCACATTAAATAGAAAATTAATGCAAAAGTAAATAATCAATAAAATAAATTAAAATAAAAACACCAAATTTTATGTGAACACACTCCAAAAATGAGGAGAAAAGATTATAAGATCAAATATTAAGTAATTTCCACAACAAACAATATAGGCTGAATCGGTCCTTCATGTCATTCTGCATATCAAAATCAAATGAGTTAAAACTAATCCAATCCTCTTATTTAAGTCGATATCAAAATTTCAATGAGTCTTCTAACAAGAGGTCAATTTTTTATAATAAGACTAAATATGTACTATAAGTTTTTATTAAAATATTAAAAGTTTAATCATGAAGACACATTAAATGTTAATGTTTTTATTATGATTTAGTAGATTCTCTTAGTAAATGTTCTTAGACTTTTTTAATTGATAAGTACATTAATCATAATTATAAAAATATAAGAGGATAAAAAGTAACATTTTTCTTGAGCTTTTTTGATATAATTGACTTCTTGGACAACTCAAAACTTACAAAATCTCTCATCGTGTCAGTCATAACTAAATAGAAAAAGAGGAATAAAAAGAATAGAGAGAAAAAAAGAGAAAGAGTGTTGATTTTCGTGTATGAGTCTTTATAGTGTTTTTCGGTTATTTCTCGTGATGATTTCTCGTGCTCTTTTCTTGGAGATTCTATCTGAAGATAGAGATATTGTCAAGACTCAGTAAAAGAGTTTAAATGAGTAAGAAAAAATGAAGTTTTTCTTATAGACTCTTGTAAAGCCTTTTGATAGTGGATTTCTATTCTCCTTATGAATGTAATTCGATTTTGGTTGAATTACGTATATCATTGTGCCTTTTTTCGTTATCTTTTTATCTTATATTACTTCTTATCTATTGTGTTATTTGAGAATAAGATGATTCGTAAATTTTTCACTATAAATCCTAATAATTGGTATTATATCTTAGGAAGAAACAATCAAGATGACAAAATTCTTACTCAAGATGAAGAAATTTGATGATAAAATAAATTTTATCTTATGACAAAAAAAGATAAAGGCGGTTTTTATTTATTAAGGTTTGCAAAAGACGTTAGAGGGTAAAAAAAATTGACCAAAAAAGTGAAGACTGAAAGGAGATAGATCAGAAGACATTAAATTTAATTATTTTAAGCCTGATTGATGAGGTTTTGTATAATGTCATTAATGAAAAGACGATGATGGACATCTGAATAAAACTTGAGAAGTTATATATGTCAAAAAACCTTACAAATAAGTTTTACCTGAAACAATAGTTATATGGATTGTGTATGAGCGAAAGTATAATTATGTTATATTACCTAAATACTTTTAATAAGATTATTAATGGTTTACTGAAAGTTGATGTGAAGTTTGAAAACGGCGATAAAGTGTTGATTCTCCTGATATCTCTTCTTACTTTATATAATCATATTATAACCATAATTTTTTATGGTAAAGAAACTTTTAAGATAGAGAATGTGACAGCTAGTTTTTTTTTTTTAATGAGAAGAGGGGAAACTCCAATATCGATATTGAGATTGGTGAAAAATTAATAGTTTACGAAAGAGGAAGATCAAGAGAATATGGAGAATACAAATAACGGTCCAAATCAAAATCGAAGATGAAGATACATTATTATTCGTATAAGAAGTATAGCCACATTAGGAAGCATTTGTTCGGATCGTGAGAAAAAAGAATCTTTAAATATGACGATAGCAGTAACGGATGATACTTCTAAGAATAATGTAAACGGAGATATTCTTGTAGTATTTGTGGGGTACTTTCTAATGAGTGAATTTTAAATTCTTATAATTCTTATCATGTTTGCTTTAGGAAAAAATGATTTATTTCTTATGAGGAAAACAATAAGGAAGGTACTATTTGGTTAGACGATAATTCGACTTGTGAGATTGCCGGTGTGGAAATAATCCAAACCAAATGTTTGATAGAGCAGTTTGTATTCTTACTAGGATGAGACATGTCTTCAAGATAAAAAAAAAAAAATCTATTTTCATTTGATGTACTAAAACTCAAAATACTGTAACTTCAATTCGTACTTAAGTTCGTACTTTTAATGTTTTTTAATAATCTCTCATGGTGGTTTCTCGTGGTCTTTTCTTAAAATTTTTTTCTTAAAGTGGAGGCATTGTCAAAATTTGGTAAAAGAGTTTAATTGGATAAAAAAGAGTGAGGTCTTTTTGTAGACTTTTGTAAAATTTTTTGATAATGAATTTCTTACTTTTTTTGTAAACGTAACATAATTTTGAGTGAAACATATATATCATTATATCTTTTATTATTATTATTATTATTATTATTTTATTTTATATTTATTTTTTATTTTTTTATATTATTTAAGAATAAAGTGATTAATAAATTTTTTATTACGAATTCTAATAAATTTTTAGGGAACATATTCTCCTGCGTCATTGTGCACGTCCCGGATTTTGACAAATAGAATGCTCACAAATAAGCAATTGAGCCCTTAAACTCATTTGTCTAGGCTGAAAGCCCAAACCCCGGTGTCGACAACAACTTATCCGGCCGACATATAGCTTGACAGCTAAAATTATCAATAAAGGTATATTTATCCAACATGTCGTCCTCCGCTTTGTTAAGCTTAACGCAAATGAGATTTACTAATCTGCTGGGAAAAGAAAATTGGTTTACGTCATAAATTTTTATCCCACGATAATTAGAAAAATGAGATAAACTACTTAATGACCATTTTTCAGCTCAGTTCGGGATATCTTCCGTTCAAAGGGGTTGAACTTGAAAGTCGAAGTGGTATTGTCAGTTTCAGTTTCGCAAAACAACCGATGCAAAACTACGTAGACGGTCAATGCCTTCCGGTTGACTTCCGCGCTTGCTTCCGATCCTATTTAGTTTGAAAGTCAAAACAGATTACAGTCGAAAGTCAGGTGCGTGAATGCTTGGGCAGCCGTCTTGTTCCGAACTTATCCATAATTGCCAAAATGCACACCGCCCACATTTATTTGCTTTTTTTTTTTTTTAGCTGAAAAAAAGAGAATTTTTTGGATCGCACAAAAATTTCTCCTTTTTTCTTGATTTTCCAATGCTTCCCTAGTAAATAATCTAAATACATATACTTGGTATCAGATCGTTCGGGTTTAGGTTCACCTGAATTACTACGTGACACCGTAGAGTCTACTATATGTGTTCGGTATGGGATTTCTTTATCTAAACATCGAGTTTCCATTTCAGTACAAAATATTAAAAATAAAAATTTTATTTTCATAAAAGACCAGCAAAACTCAAATCTCAACCCACTTCAAGCGTGCAGCTCGATTGTTCTCGACCTAATTTTTTTCACAAGGCCCATTTTCCAGCTGGATTGGGCTAAAATCAAATTTGTCTATAGTCCTGTTAAACGTATAATAATGACATTTTGTAGGGGGTAATATGTAATAATCTCCATCCCCGTACAATTAGACAATTTTGGAGGACTTCCACGAAAACAACCACAAACCCACGTTTAGCACAATGCTTGCCTAGCCGTCAGTACTCCCCGTACTTGGCTGTCCCTCTCCTTCCTCCTCTCCATCCCCACAATGCAGATCCACCACCACCACCACCGGTGGCGACCCATACACCCTTCTTCACGATGCCCCCTCTTTCCCTCGCCTCCACGGTCTCCCCTTTCCCCCTTCTCCCCACAACTCCCCGCTTCAGACCCGTCCTCTCTCCTTCTCCCCGATGCCTCCCTTTTCCCCTCGACGGCTCCGTCTCCCTCGGCGTCCTCCCCAGAGACTTCTCCGACCGCTGGCGCCGCCTCATTGAGAGCTCAACCGAGGCGGAGGCCCGGCTTGCCGGAATCCCTCATCATTTGGTCCAGGCCGTTGTGGCGTCGGAGGACAAGCGGTTCTTCTGCCATCCGGGAGTTGATCCCCATGGGATCGCGAGGGCTGTCGTTTATTACCCCAATGGCGGCGGCGGGAGCACGATTACACAACAGGTCAGCGAATCGGTCTGCTTGGATGTTTTTTAGGGTTTCCATTGATAGGAATCGGGATTTTGTTTTGTTTGCTGATTTGGGGCTGGCATTTCCGCACTGGAGTTGGGGACTGAGACCAAAATTTCAACCTTTTATTGATTTGAATTTTTTTGTTGGGTTGATTTGTTGGCCCGTGCTGGTCGTTTTCTGCCTGTGGCTTTGCTGAAACTCAAAACTATGTGAAAAAAATCATTACATGTTGGCTGTCAAGTCTTGTTGGTTTGTGTTCAGTTTCATTTGGAAAATTTCTGAAAAATTGTATTTTGCTTGGTTTCTTCATTTTTCTTTGTATGCGGTTGGTTCTTAAATCTGAGGATTGATGATTTGATAGAAACAGTTCTTGTTTGTACATTTACAAATTCAGTCCGGGAGGCAATGTGTAGGACTGTAATTTGAAGAACTGCTCTACTCAAGGTTGCTACTTTGAAATTAGGTGCTGGAGATAATTAGTAGGATTGTGATTTTAAAGTTTGTTGTAAGATATTCTGAAGGATCGTAATTTGAATGCTTGATGCACTAATAAAGTTGGTAACTTGATTGAAGGGTCTCACAAAAGGAAATCTCTCATATTTTATTTTTGGCAACTGATATTCAAATTCCATTTCTGACAACTGATTCATGTTGCTCTCATTCATTTGGTTGCTAACTTGACTCTTGGAGCTCTGTTTTCTTTCATAGATTATCTAGTTCGTTTACTTTTTTGTTTCAGCTTCTTTATAATTATTTGATCTTTGGAAGGGAGATCATTCTCAACTGAAAAATAATGGATTTAGCTTGATGGAAGCTGCACTTCCTCTAACTAAATTTATATTAATTTAGAATTGATTCTTAGTTTCATTTCTGTCAGATGGACTTAGATCATAAGATGTGAATTGAAGATAGATATTTGTTGCAGGTAATAAATCATGTTCAAGCTCCATTTAGCATTTAGGCCTTTCTGTTATTCAATAATTGTGTTTTCCATAATATCATATGTTGTCCATTTCTTACTTGATAAAGTGGCATTGGTGTTGACATGTCTGTGAAACCGGTAGACATTGCTAGGTTTATTGAAAAAGTTAAGCTCTTCTCATAATATGTTTTTAATTCTTGAATCATAAGGTATTTGTTTCTCCTTTACAAATTAGTAAGAATACAATATAATTTCATTGTGCCCTATTAATGGACATAGATAACAAGGAAATTTATATATAGGTCAATTAAAGCTCAATATGAAATGTCCAAATTTGTCCGTGATAATGCACTCTTCTAGATAATAACATCATTGTTGAAGCTAATACAATTATTTTGTATTTTGTGACAGCTTGTGAAGAGAGTCTTTTTGACAAATGAACGTAAAATATCAAGAAAATTTATTGAAGGGCTCCTCTCGCTGATAGTGGAAAGGAAAATGTCAAAAATGAGAATATTATATTCCTACTTGAGTAAGGTAAGTATTGTACCAGCTGTTTTTTAACACTGTCACTTCTGCAATATTTTCTTTCTTAGTTCATGCTTTCTGTTCAACACATAATTATTTGAAAATAAATTTTTTTTCTGCCATTGATCAAATGCTTCTTTAACAACAAGGGAATAAACTAATGAACAAGAAAAATGATTTTATGCTTCACGTGCTCAGTGTATTTTTTGTTGGCATTTAATGTTAAACTTTTGTAATGTGAGCTTGTATTCTACTTGATCCATCAATCAGGCAAGGCTATTTAATTATGGACTAATAAAAATTGCTTATTGCTGTTGTACATGCAAGATGCTAGTCTTATCAATGCCTAAACATGATGAGTGGCATTGGTGCAATAACCAGACTTTTTGCTAGATGCTTCACTGAAACCGGATGTTTTTTAACAAACTTAGATTCATTTTCAGTTGTAGTTAACTATGGGGAGATTCAATCAGCTAGGAACTAAAACTAATATATAATAGAAAATGTTTAAAGTATAATAAACACAAATTTATTATTTGAACATAATCTATTATGAAGACACTCAAATCTCTGTTGTAGTTATTAACCAACTACTACTTTAAGAAAAAAAAAGAGAGTTTTCTCTATTTCATAAGGTTACTTTACCAGTAATATTTGTATTTTTTAAGTAATTTGCTGTATTCAAGTAAGATGTTTTGGTTGTTGTTTTGTTAATGGTGCAGATGTATTGGGGACATGGATTGTATGGAATTGAATCTGCATCCAAATTTTACTTCGGGAAGCACCCTTCTTTGCTAACTGTTGGAGAATCGGCATTGCTAGCAGGGATCCTACCAGCTCCTGAGCTTTTAAACCCATATAAAGACCCAAGAAAGTCAGTATATTAGTTTGCTGGTAGTTAATTATCCTTAGCTTTGTTTTAACATTTTTGTGAATAGCATGACACTTATTTTAATGGTCAATTCAGTTTTCGATTTGAAATCTTTTCTTTAACAATGCAAAAGAGGAAAATTGTCCCAAGCTAGGGTGTTGAGAAGGATGGTTGCAGTAGGATTTCTCAAAATGGACGTCGCTCTTGTGATTGCACGCGAACCTTTGTGTCTCTGCAAGGAGGCAGGTCAACATCAAAATGAGGTATGATGCTCCGGATTATCTGTCATTTTATGTTTATATCCTGTTTCATTCTCTACATGATTACTTTCATTATATAACGATTTCAAAAGCTTATCATAGTGATCGAGATTATAAACTCTTGGAGGACTAATTTTGAATAGTCGTTTTTATGCTTCAGTATTCTTCATGCATGTAATACAATAAATGGGACTGATTTGCTGAATGCATTTATATGCTATTTATCATGACCATGCAATTTTCTTATGAAGCGTGGTGAGTCTATTATTAATAGATGTCTACTAACATATTGGGCTAACTCTTGCTAAACTTCATATTTGTCATAGTTGCTTATCTATAGAAATGAGACCATTTGTAATGCAAAAGTTTCAAAATTTATGTGTTCAAGTAGCACATAAATTCAAGAAGGCCATTTTGGTCTTCTTTTCAAGTTAACTTTGAGACTCTTATTCCTTTGGTTGCACCACCCAAGTCTGCTGACCAGACATCATGTTTTCAACTAGTGGTGATAGTTGCATCCTTTTTCTCCTGAATTCATTATAACGAGATATTAGTAGTTAAAAGACAATACGAACAGTCTTCTTGTGGTAAATCTAGTACCTGGAAGCAGAATATTCCTTTTGCTTTTTTAATCGAAAAAAATGTTATATTCATTTTGTAATTCTGATAATAATAGGATGCACTACTTTATGTATGATTCTGTTTATTGCAATGTTGTCAAAGGCACTAACTAGGTGCAGGGTAGAGCTGGACCATCTGGATGCATGACTATTAGCAATTTAACAGTATTATACAGTAGGTGGCCAACCACTGGCTCAGCTAGTATTTGAGCATTCCATGTGATAGTTTCATAAATAGCTGTCTTAATAAGTAATATCTTAGAACTGCAATTTTTATGTAGATTTTATAATTTAAAATTTAATACAAAACCTCCTATCATTCAGCTAGATGGCTTAGTGTAATGGAGAGTGCCTCCTAACACCACCACTGCATTTTGACTTTCTTGATTTGGTGAAATTCTGAGCAAAAATTGAGGAACAATGGAAATGAATGTCCCACCAATTGGGATTTGAGTTAAAAACTAAGATATTGTGATATCTTTGACATAACCATGAATGTACTGGTCATACTGCCATTTGGTTGAGAGTGGAATTCTGTGTCATGGTATGGTTGATCCTTACAACATCATGTTTCAGCACAAGATGCTCAAGGAGATTTCATTGAAAAATGTTGCAAGTTGCAATAATTGCGAAGTTAATCTACTGTCGATCTACAGATGATTTTGTGACAGGAGCGTTACATTATTCATTACCCTGGCTTGAAAATTTGTGGTCCTTTTGGTTTCTTGAGGAACTGAGTTTTCATTTTAAAAGCTCTACACCTCATAAAGAGGGCAAGAAGCAAGTTGTACCAAACACAGAAAACAGAACCCTTCAACTCTCTGTTTCACATGTTATCTTTTAAAGTGAGTTTGGATAAGCTTCCTCAATGCTAGTCAGATCAAGTCACCAGCTTCTACATCCTTATCTTCATAACTCCAACTTCTTGTTCCAAAAATGTGTGCATTTCCTTTTTAGATCCACAAATAAAGCCGATCCATCTAGTTCTTTGGAGTAACTATCAATGACCATTTTCTGCTGTTCTATTGTTGTTTCAGGTATATATTTCTCTGTTGACATCGGCAAGATCCATCTAGAGTTGTGCTACTACTGCTGATGTATTAAATAAGGTTGTGTTTGAATAAGGAGGATAAATTAAGTCAAACTGAGTCTTGCCTACCTTCGAATAAATTAAAATTGAGTTTTGGGGTTAAAAGACATGTTAAACTAATTTTACCCTTCCCCAGTGAATTAACTGAGATTAAGGTCTAGATAAACTTTAGCAGCAGTTTCATCTAGTATTTGGGAATGAAACAGGGCCTCCTTCGGTTTAATTTGGGCAGTTTAATATATCTATAAATAAAGTTTGCTTTAGTAGTTGCACTATATATTTGAACTTAGGTTTTTATTTGATTAAAAACTAATTATTGGATTGTTCAGGTGTGACTATTGGATGCCAGAGTGGAAGGAAAAATGACATGGTTAACCTTGTTTGGCTTAGTCAAATGTATCGATAAATCATGCTTCTGGAAAAACATGAGTGCCCTAACAGTAGAAATGATGCTATTAGCACCTTTGTTTGGGATACGGAAACCTCAACTTTGCATCATTTATTTTACAATGAAAGTGTTGTTTTTTTTGGTTGATATAAAAACTGATGCTAAATGTATTATGTGTTGCTTTTTCTCTTTTTTGTTGAACTGGAGCCAGTGCTAATATATTATGTTTTACTTTTTCCCTTTTGGTTGAAATGAAATGAATGCTGACATTTTCTGTTTTGCACTTTTAGATGAAGCAAGAGCTATGATGATTGCTAGTTTTACTCCAAACCTACGCGAGACTGCCAGTTTTACTTATTTAAGGTTTTTTGGTCTCATGAGACTTTTGGATGTTTGTTTGTACTCTTGTAGATTGGTAAAGAATTGTGAAATGGTGATTATTTGAATGATTTTGTAGATCATCTCAAACATGTTGGTTTTGGGGTTGTAATTCATCCATAGGATTTGGATGCTCTACAGAACAAACATCTTGTGTGACAGCAGGGTGCTGATTGATCCTAACTGCTTGGTCTACTTGTGTTCTGTTGTGTGATCAAGTTGGCATTTGTGTCAAAATGAAGTGGAGCGAGGATAGAAAAAATAAATTCAACCAAAATTTTAAGATTTTCAGGGTTCGCATGTTCATACTCAAGTGTTGTTGTCATTTTTTATTTGTTTATTTTGTGTTATTTTATTTTTTTTGAGGAATAATGCCCAATGGTGACAACAGTGGTTTGATGGCATTTTATGCTCTGTAGAAGTGAAACAAAGGGTTGAATTTTATGCCAAACTCTTGGTGGAGTTGCAACTCGAAATTGTTTTCCTGTCAAGCAAAAACTCAAGAAAAAAAAAGAAATGATGCCTAAAAGGCTGAAAGCTATACTATTAATTACAGAAGTAAGTTCTGAAAAATATAGGAGGCCTGATGCCCATTTTAATCTCAAAACTATCTGAACCATGCGAAGAAACGTCTTCTAGAAAACCTAACGCGTCGCTTCTGCATGAACCATGCATAGAAACACAGTTCCTATGAATACAATCATGTATTGTAAAAATGTGAGTGCCCTAACAGTACAAATGATGCCATTAGTACTTTGGGGCCTGTTTGGTACGGATCGGGGTCAAAGGTCAAGATTAAAGGAAGAGGTAAAATGTAAAACGCTAATGCGGTCAACTAAATTCCGTTTGGTCCCTGATCTGGTTAATAGATGGTTAAATTTTTGTATTGACTAAAATGCCCTCGATTGAGTAGTCTTCGTATTACTGTTCATCTTCCTCTCCGGCGGAGATCGCGCGCGGAGCCGACCGCCCGATCTCGGCCGCAGAGCCCGGGCGGCCGAGCTCGCCCGCAGCCCGAGCTCGAGCGCGGAGCCGGCCGCCCGAGCTCGCCCGCGGAGCCCGCCGCGAGAGCTCGCCCCCGGCGGCTGGGCGGTCGAGCTCGCCCGAGGTCACCCGCGGAGCCCGCCGGCCGAGCTCGCCCACAGAGCCCGCCGCGAGAGCTCGCCCCTGGAGGCTGGGCGCCCGAGCTCGCCCGAGGTCACCCGCGGAGCCGCCCGCCCGATCTCGCGCGTGGAGTCGGCCGCCCGAGGTTGCCCGCGGAGCCCGGGCGCCCGAGCTCGACCGAGCTCGCGCGCGGAGCCGGCCGCCCGAGGTCGCCCGCGGAGCTTGCCGCCGGAGCTCGCCCGCGGAGCTCGGGCGCCCGAGCTCGCCCGAGCTCGCCCGCGGAGCTCGCCGGCCGAGCTCGGGGGGGCAGCTCCGCCGCGGAGTCGCATACGGAGAAGATGAACAGTTGGCGAGATTCGAGGGGATCTCGGAGGAGAAGGACGACTATGATTGCGAGGATAATAGAGAGTAGAAGGTGGTGGGTTGAGTGATGGTATTCGGCTGTTACCCAATCTGAGCCGTTGGATTGAGATACGACGGTTCAAATCAAGCGAGGGTATTTTAGTCAAAATATGGTTAAAATTTAAATAAATAAAATAATATTAGTGCGATCAATTATTTGATGTTTGAAATATAAACGGGTCTGGACGGGATCAACTTAGCCCTGACCCCATACCAAACGAGGCCTTGTTTTCTTTGGACTAATGAAACCTCCATGGTTGAACAATGTCGACAGGTCAGATATTAAATCATTCAAAAAATTTAATCTAATAAATTATAAAGTTACCCAATATTTATATCATATTCTACTTATTTAATTATCGGATATAAAACTAATTCATAGCATCTGAAATCATGACAACCTCAACTTAGCATTATTTTATTTTGCAATGAAAATCACTCAAATATGTTGGTTTGGGGCAGTAACTCGTAACCCATCCTTCCGCGCTTGGATGCATTGCAAAACAAATATCTCATCGAATCTCCCTCTTTAGATGAACTCGCCCTTTATTTCATATAGACATGCACCTTGGTAGAGATTTTAGATTGCTTGTAGGTTATAGTTAGCATTTACAGAACATCTTCTAGAAACAGCAATGTGGCTCATGCATCAACCATGCATTCGACGACATCCCTGCCAGACCATACCGATCCATATATGTCCCCCAAACGGCTATCTTTCTCCAACCTTCTCAACCACTAACACTCTTCCTTCATTCTTCTTCTTCTCTTCCATGACTCCAACTTGTTGAAACACAAATGGAGGTGGAGAGAGTTCAGGCCATCGCCTCCCTGACGGAGTCGAGGGGACAGATACCGCCGGAGTTCATCCGGTCGAAGAATGAGCAGCCTGGCATCACCACATTCCATGGCCTGGTCCCCGACATCCCGATCATCGACCTCTCGGACCCCGACCGAGCCCGGGTAGACCGGGCTATCGTGGAGGCCAGCCAAGAATATGGGGTATTCCAGGTGGTGAACCACGGGATTCCGGCGGAGGTGATCGGGCGGCTGCAGTGTGCGGGGAAGGAGTTCTTCGAGCTCCCGCAAGAGGAGAAGGAGAAGTACGCGGCGAAGCCCGGTAGCTTGGAGGGGTACGGGAACAAGCTCCAGAAGGAGCTGGAGGGGAAGAAGGCTTGGGTGGATTTCTTGTTCCATAAAGTTTGGCCCCCCTCCTGCGTCAACCATGAGTTTTGGCCCCGGAAACCGCCGTTCTACAGGTTCGCCTTCCTTTCTCTTCCAGTGAATCTCAGCCTCTGTTGAATCAAACGCCCAAAATTTAATTTTGCATACAACCTACAAGCATCTTCTCATTGTCGTTTTGTATCCTCCCTATCCCGAAGTTATAGGTGTTTAACTCCTTAATTTCAAACAAAATGGGCGTTATAAACAGTATATTATTGAAAAAGAGGATATATTGAGAAAACAAGAGAGGCGTGTAATGGCACATTGAGTGCAATTGGCTTCTCTGTATGCTACAATTCCATGTTTGTTTTACAGAAAAATTAAAATTTGAAAATTGAAATCTTGAAGATTTTGAGAAAATAAAAACCTTGATTATAAGGATTATTATTTTTCAATTAAATTGGGCAGAAACTGATATTTAGAAAAGTTTTAATATTAAAAAATTTTAAAATTTTAAAATATTTAATAATTAAGTTATTTTAGATATTGAAAGTATTTTCATAATTAATCTTAAATTTTTAATAATAAAGATATTCTAGATATTGAATATATTTTTAATAATTTAAGTACTCTTAAATAACACTAATCTTAAAACTTGCTGAGTATTTACATGAAATTTACTCAAATATTTCAAAATCTAGAAAATTGAAATCCCTCCAACCAAACAAGCAAAGAATTTAAAATTTTTAAATTTTTAAATCCCTGCAAAAAATTTTCAAAATTTCAAGATTTTTAATTTTAATTTTTCATTACATCAATTTCCAACAAAACAAACCTGCACATCAATAATACACAAGAGTCCACAAAGTTGCCATCAGTAGAAAGGAACCAGATTGGAAATCGGTGGTCCAGCTTGGTTTCTACGATTGAAGCAACAGCAATCAAATCCGATTTCCAGTAGAGAACCTTTTGCTAGAATTCTTAAAATACAGTTCTAGACAAAAAAAATGCACAAAACAAAAAGAAGCTACATTTGCTCGTATTTTTGCCAATTTAACATATAGTACCTGTGTACTTCTCATTGTTGAGCAGAGAAGCAAACGAAGAATACGCCAAGTTCTTGATCCGCATTGTAGATGGGATTCTAGAGAGCCTGGCATTAGGGTTAGGGTTACAGAAGCATGTCTTCAAAGAAGCTGTTGGCGGAGATTTGCTGGAGTACTTGCTAAAGATCAACTACTATCCAGCGTGCCCTCGCCCGGACTTAGCCTTGGGCGTCGTTGCGCACACTGACATGTCTGCCATCACCGTCCTTGTGCCCAACGAGGTCCCGGGGCTCCAGATATTCAAAGATGACCTCTGGTTTGATGTAAAACACATCCCAAATGCTCTCATCATTCACATTGGTGACCAAATTGAGGTACTTGTTCTTGTTTCTGTTCTGATGAAGGTAATATTTCAGCTCATTCATTTAATTTTCTTGGCCCGCTCTAACAGATATTGAGCAATGGAAAGTATAAGAGTGTGCTGCACAGAACAACTGTGAACAAGGACAAGACAAGGATGTCATGGCCGGTCTTTTGCTCGCCGCCGGGGGAATTGGTTATTGGACCCCTTCCACAGCTTGTGAAGGATGACAATCCTGCAAAGTTCAAGACTAAGAAGTACAAGGATTATGCGTATTGCAAACTGAACAAGCTTCCACAATGAAAGATGGATTCCCTGTGTCTGCTATTTATCATTTAGTTCTCGACTATGAATTGTTAAAATCTCCCGGGATTCGAGTATGATATTAGTACTGTTGCGGAAAATATCGATGTCCACCACAATTCACAATATAGAGGAAGAACAGAAAAGAGGAAAAGATAGCACACAAGAGATATATGTGGGAAGACGATCCAGAGAATATTGTATTGATGAGGAAGAGAAAAGAGAAGATTACAACGACGGAGACGAAACTCCAATATCACCAACTTTCACTCTCTATTTTCTATCTCTATTGAGACCCTTACATCAATGGTGTATTTATAGATGTGGCCTAATGATGTTTGAGTCAAAATAGAAGACTGACTCAAATAAGACTTCTACTAATTTAAGACTTCTAGAAGATAAATCTAGATAAGGATTAGGCCCATTAATATAATTAAGACTATCCAGAAAATCCGGATTCGAGACACCATAAAGCTAACAATCTCCACCTTGGCTCGAATCATCTTATTCTCTGAATTTGAATCTTCAATAGATGTCTTTACCATTACCTCCTGGGATAGGATCAACGACCTTAAATATTGATCAAGTCCAAACAGAGATTGAACTTATCAATCGGAATCACCTTCGTCAACATATCTGCAGGATTTCTTGAAGTATGAATCTTTTGTAAAGAAATCTCGCCGTCTTCAATAATATCCTGAATAAAATGAAATCGGACATCTATATGCTTTGATCTGGCATGATACATTTGGTTCTTCGCAAGGTGTATGGCGCTCTGTCGCAAAAAATAGGAAGAACATGTTGAGAAAAACCAATTTCACTTGCCAAACCTTTTAGCCATAGGGCTTCTTTGACGGCTTCTGTAGCTGCCATATACTCAGACTCTGTTGTAGATAATGCTACAGTTGACTGTAAGGTACACCTCCAACTAATAGGTCCTCCACAAAAGTGAAAAGATAACCAGTGAGGGATCGGCGTCGATCAAGGTCTCCAGCATAGTCTGAATCGACATAGCCAATAATTTTGGCCTCTGCACTGTGTTCCTGTCGAAACATAAACCAATATTAAGAGTACCTTTAATATATCTTAATAGCCATTTCATGGCCTGCCAATGCTCTTTTCCTGGATTTGCCATGTAACGACTAACAACGCTGACTGCTTGTGCAATATCAGGTCTTGTGCATTACCATAGCATACATTAGACTTCCAACAGCACTTGAAAATGAGATGTTCTCCATGTATGCATGCTCTTCATCTGTAGAAGGACATTGTTGAGCTGAAAGCTTGAAGTGATATGCCAAAGGAGTACTGACGGATTTTGAATTCTGCATGTGAAAACGAAAAATAATATTCTCGAGATATTTGCTCTGTTTAAGCCATAATTTTCCATGCTTTCGATCTCGATCAATCTCCATACTGAGAATCTTCCTTGCAGCACCTAAATCTTTCATCTCAAATTCCTTTTTCATTTTAAACTTTAAATCATTCAGTAGAGATATGTCTTGAGTAGCGATAAGCATATCATCAACATAAAGAAGCAATATAATAAATGAGTTATTGGCATGCATCTTAAAATAAACACAGCAATCATGTTTGCAGTGGATGAAATCTTGACCCAGCATAAAACTGTCAAACCTTTTATACCATTGCCTTGGAGACTGTTTCAAACCATAAAGTGATTTGTTCAACTTGCAAACAAAATTTTCTTTGCCTTCTTGGATGAACCCTTCAGGCTGTTGCATAAAAATTTGTTCTTCTAATTCTCCATGCAGAAAGGTAGTTTTGACATCAAGCTATTCTAACTCAAGATTATGAAAAGCAACTAAAGTAAGTAGAAAACGAATAGATGTGTGTTTAACCACAGGAGAGAAAATTTCATTAAAGTCAATACCCTCCTTTTGTGAATACCCTTTTGCAACTAAACGGGCCTTGAATTTAACACCATCTATCTCAGAGAAATCCTCTTTCTTTCGAAATACCCACTTGCAACCAATTGCTCTTTTACCTTTTGGTAATTTCATCAGATCCCAAGTATGGTTCTTTTGAAGAGAGTCCATCTCTTCATTCATAGCAGCTTGCCACTGAGAAGAATTTCTTATCCTGTACTGCTTCTTTATAAGAAGAAGGATCACCATTGTCAGTAACTAAAGCAAAAGCTACCATATCTTCAAAATCATACCTTTCAGGTGGCTTTATTTTTCTTTGAGATCTTCGAAGTGGAGTCTTTTCAGAAATTTGATTCTTAAGATTTTCTTGAGAGTTGGGCATACCCTGAATATCTTCTTCTGAAGGAATTACATGCTCCACCTCCACTTGCATTATATCATTGGGATCTTTCTTGAGAGATTTTAGCATACCACTTTCATCAAATACTATGTCTCTCTCAATAATTACATTTGAAATAGTAGGATCCCACAAACGATAGCCTTTGACGCCTTTGGCATAACCCAGGAAAATACACTTTTTGGAACGTGCATCTAACTTATCCTTGACAACATGCACATAAGCAGAGCAACCAAAAATCTTTAAAGAAGAATAATTTGCAGGTTGACCAGTCCATACCTCTTCAGGAGTCTTGCAATTAATGGCTGTTTGAGGAGAGCGATTCACAATGAAGCATGCTGTATTGACTGCTTCTGCCCAAAAATCTTTATCAAGATTAGCTGTACTGAGCATACTACGTGCTTTCTCCAACAAGGTTCTGTTCATCCTTTCAGCCACACCATTTTGTTGAGGTTTTCCTGGGATGGTAAAGTGACGCTTGATGCCTTCATCTTCACAGAATTTGAGAAACTCTGTTGATTTGTACTCTCTGCCATTATCACTTCTGAGATATTTGATTTTTCTGCCAGTCCTTTTTTCAACTGAAGTTTTCTACCGTTTGAAAACAAAAAACACCTCGGCTTTGTGATGCAAAAAATAAATCCACACTTTTCTGAAAAAATCATCAATAAAACTGACAAAATAACGAGCACCAGATTTTGATGGAATAGGAGAGTACCACACATCAGAATGAATATAATCAATTAAGCCTTTAGTGCAATGAATACCAGTGTTAAACTTTACCTTGGGCTGTTTACCATAGAGACAATGCTCGCAGAAATTCAATTTGCATGAGTTGAGACCTTTCAGTAATTTTCTTTTGTTGAGCTCATTTAAACCTTGCTCACTCATATGACCGAGACGCATATACCATAATTGAGTCATATCAGAAGAAGAAGAAGACTGAGAAATTGCTGCTCCACCTGCAACGATTTTTCCTACTAACTCATATAAATTTCCATGCTTTAGGCCCTTCATTACTATCAATGAGCCTTTAGCAACCTTAAGAACTCCACCTTCAGCAGAATACTTATAACCAGCAGAATCCATAGCACCCAAAGAGATCAAATTCTTTTTCAAATCAGGAACATGTCTCACATCAGTAAGAGTTCTAATAATATTATCAAACATCTTAATTTTGATTATTCCAATTCCAACAGTTTTGCATGGATTATTATTACCCATCAAAACTAAACCACCATCATAAGGCATGTAGTTTTCAAACCAATCCTTATTAGGACACATGTGATAATAACAACCAGAATCAAGAATCCAAATATCATGGTAACGATCAAAATTAGAACTAATAGAGAGAACGTTACCCAAATTATCATCAGAACTCTCTTCAACAACTGAAACTTGTTCTTTGACTTGCTCTTTAGATTGAGATTCTCTTTCTTTCTTTGCTTTGAGCTTCCAACAATCTTTAATTGCATGTCCCATCTTCTTACAATATCTGCAGTTTATTTCTTTGGATTTGGATCTAAAACGATCTGTTCTTGATCTTTCTTTGGTACGACCTCTGACAATTAATACTTCTGAGTGTGACACATCCCCTCCAATCTTTTTCAAATATTCATTAGATAGAAGGGCAGTAGAAATATCGTCAAATTTCAAATCCTTTCCATACATGAGAGTAGTTTTAAGATTCTCAAGAGAAGGAGGTAAGGACGATAATAAAATAATTGCCTTGTCTTCATTTTCAATTTTAACATCAATGCTTAACAATTGAGAGACAAGTTTATTGAAAACATTAAGATGATCAACTATATTCGTACCTTCTGTCATTCGAAAATTGAAAAGCTTCTGCTTTAAATAAACTCGATTTGAGATAGACTTACTCATATACTGTTTCTTCAGCTTTTTCCATAACTCTGAAGGTGATGTTTCATCAAGAAACGGATAGAGTACCTCATCGGTAAGACTGAGGATGATTGTGCTATGTGCGCTGGCCTTTTGATTTTCCCAGACACTTTCGGTGACATCTTCAGGCTTGACGTCCTCCAATGTGTGTCTCAACCCTTGTTGAGTAAGAATTGCACGAACTCTTGTTTGCCAAATAGGAAATCCTTGCTTTCCATTGAATTTCTCTATATCGAATTTCGTAGTAGACATATTGAACCAAGCTCTGATGCCACTTGTTGCGGAAAATATCGATGTCCACCACAATTTACAATATAGAGGAAGAACAGAAAAGATGAAAAGATAGCACACAAGAGATATATGTGGGAAGACGATCCAGAGAATATTGTATTGATGAGGAAGAGAAAAAAGAAGATTACAACGACGGAGACGAAACTCCAATATCACCAACTCTCACTCTCTATTTTCTATCTCTTGAGACCCTTACATCAATGGTGTATTTATAGATGTGGCCTAATGATGTTTGAGTCAAAATAGAAGACTGACTCAAATAAGACTTTTACTAATTTAAGACTTCTAGAAGATAAATCTAGATAAGGATTAGACTCATTAATATAATTAAGACTATCAGGAAAATCCGGATTCGAGACACCATAAAGCCAATAAGTACTGTGTCTTGATCTTGTGTATTTGTTGTTTGCAGCACTAATAGCAGCTATTTAGTTTCTTTCCTCAAAAGAAATTAAGGAGCCTTTTAGTTCTTTCGATTTCCCTTCTCTTTGAGCAAATAGTTCTGTCGATTTTGATGAAACGATATATGCTTGGCATTTTCTCCATCTTCATAGTTGCTATTCTTTTTAATGATTTAAGAGGTCGATTTTTACTGCTGTTTTACCTCTCATGATATGATTAAGTCCAATAAAAAGATGCATAGGGGTGTGAATATCGTGGGCATTTTAAAATCAAACCAAATAAAAGAGTAATGAATTATACTACTGGAATATCAGAATATATATTCACACGCACAAGGTTGAACATTATTGGAGTATGCTTCTGATCAATCAAAGATGCCGTTTTCTTCTCCTCTATTCTTCATATGAAAATTTGTTGTTATTATCATATGGATTCAGAATATTGTTGTCAAGCATTAAAACTGAGGGAGCCTTGAGACTCGAATTATCGGCAGATTGTATTTTGAACAGACTCAAATTGTATTTTTATCCAATCTTGCTGCTACTGAGCACTCTATATGTCGACAATGATATCTCTACCCGCATTGCTTAAGCTTTGCTTTCTTCATTAAAGAAACTGGTTTTTGTTCCTCAGATATCGATCCATATGTCTTTGTGGTACCGTCTGAACACATAATGAAACAAGTTATTATAAATGGTACAGTAACTCTAGAACTAAAAATATTGTCCTTTCAAATGATACACACAGAGTTTATGCTCCCGGCCGTCCAGATGAAACAAGACTTGCAAGCAGTGATGAACTTTCACAGTTAGAAATAGGTGATGCTGCTTCTTGTTGCATGCGCCTCCATTCCTCTAAAAGACCATGCAATTATTTTATCAAACTTCATATTTATGAGACAGTGAGAAGCATAAATCTACAGAAGATGAGTGAAGTAGAGTTAACTTCCAAGTGTTCTTAGGCTTTGAAGCTCACAATGTACTCCAAAAGAATGTCGCTGTTCATTTGCGTTATCCATACCACATAGAATATGACGTTGAACCCCACCCCACCCCCCCCTCCATCGGGTCGTGCCGCACCGTGCAAACAGAAGTTAATGTCCTCCGCGGCCTGGAATGGGAGGAAGATGACCAAGTTTTCATGAAAGCCCCTCCAAAACGTATTATTATGACGAGATCCTCGATTTCACTGTATATAATCATACAAAATTCAAGAGTAGAGTTTGATTACTTGTTTCTCTGTAAACCTCAAATAGAAACTTCCTACTTGTCCATGAAGGTCTTTAGGTTTTGTTCTATACTCGTCAACGGGAATTTGACATGAAATTTCAAGGTTAAAAGTTCTCAGTACATATAATCATCATGTAAATGAAAGAACATGCACAACAACCTGTACTTAGTCTCATATTGATTGCAACTTCTTCAATATGATTTTGTTCGAGAAAGGCGGACCTTCTTGCTCTCTCGCACGTCCTCGCTCTCGCAGTTGCTTCACGTCTCGCCTTCAGAGGTTTTTTTTTTGCGATCGGAAACGGAATACTTTGCAGTGAAAATTTAATAACGCGATAGTTTAGGTGGTGTAATTAGTCATTACATTAGTCTTTAGGATGCATTTGATTCGGAATTAATATCCTGATCAGTTTATTTTGATTAACTTATCATCCAAATATCAAAAAAATAATCAAACTATTTTTTTATTATTTTAAAAAATAAATTACCATACTATCCTTATATTTATTCATTTAAATTTTAATAAATAATATATCTAAGGACATAAAGATTCATAAAATTTTAAATTATTTACTAGCAAGATTAGCATTCAAATATCTAAAATTTGATCATGTTATTTTTTTTGTACTTTTATCTTGATCTTGAATTGAGCTTAACCTTAATCCTGAACAAACGATCTTTTACATTACAAAATTCCTAATTCAAACCTCTATAAGACACAATTTAGGATATAATTAAATTTAATTTGAGTAATTTTTAGATATATAGAATATGACCAGAATTCGAGGTTGCATTTGATAATAGATTAAAATTAAAATTAAGAATAATAAATTACTTTTATAAACTAAATTTTTTTAATAAAATTGACCTTATAATAATTTAAAATTTAAAAATTAATTAATTTTTTTATAATAATTTAATTTGGGAATAATATAAAATAATTAATATTAAATTTTTTTGTAAAAAAGTTAGTCAGGGTTTTTTTTTTTTACCCCATTATCAAACGATACCAAAAATCCCAAGTCCTGGCTTCCCAATATTCTTTTACAACTGATTGAAATATTTTAGACCTATTTTTATTATAATGTATTACAATTGGCTCAAAACGTAGTTTTAATTAGAGATTTCTTTGGGGTCCTACACTTGGGCTGAAAATGGAAAATTATTTTAATTCTGGAAGAAATGATAAACATGAAAAAATAATTTATGTATTGTGTATATTCTCTGTTTTGTAAGGATACTTTTTGTATTTTTTTATTTCTTGTCTTTTAAATGAAATTTTTTAATAATAAATTTCAGTTTGTTCAAAAAAAAAAAAAACCTCCTCAGTAACTCACTCGATAAATTTGAGTTTAAATTTAATTTTATTCAGAATATCCAAACAACCCTATTTTTAGTTAACTAAAGAGTCCAATTGAAGATGGTTACAATATGACCAAATGATCTTCTTTATTTTTGTGAGTTGGCGGACAATCTTAATGCATGCATTGTATTGTCTACAGTATGCCCCGGCCCTTGAAATGGACAGGGAGATGTGCCTGTCATGGACCGCCGCTGGACCATGTTTAAGAGGGCAAAAAAAAACTGGTATTTATTACTCAAATTTATATCAGTATTTATTTATATTTCTTTTTCAATTTTATTATTTATAATTTTTGATTGTTATTTAATCAAATTTTTTTCTAAAAATTTTACCTTTATCATCTATAATTTTATAACTAAATCTTTTAAAATTTTTAATTTCTCACCGTCTATTCTTTCTATCAAATATTTATAAATAAACAATTAATTAAATTTTACATTATATTTTATATATTTGTATATTTACAAATAAACTCCTCAAATTTTTTTATTTATAGATAAGTTTAAATTTTAATATTTTCTAAATAAAAATTTATAAAGAAGACCTTAAATGTTTAAATTTTTTTACAAATAAATCCTCCATAAAAATTTAAATTACAAATTTAACATTCATATATTTACAAATAGATCTCTCAAAATTTATTTATTATAAATAAAAATATATTTTTTTTAAAAAAAAAGTTATTGATTGTTTAAAAAAAAAAAAAATTTAAACAAGTTTTTAATATTATATATATATAAAAAACCCAAAAATTTATTTATAAATAAAAAGTCAAATTTTTTTTTAATTTTTTTTCAGTATTGAAGGTTTTAAACTTAAAATTTTTAAATTACAAGTTTCATATTTGTATATTTACAAATAGACCCCTCAAATATTTTTATTTATACATAAGTCCAAATTTTATCAATTTTTTAATAAAATTTCACTATATTGAAGGTTTTAAAAATTAAAATTTTAAATTACAAGTTTAACATTTGTACATTTATAAATATACCCCTTAAATATTTTTATTTATAAATAAGTCCAAATTTATTATTTTTAAAATAAAATTTTATGAAAAAGATATTGAAGGTCTTAAAACTAAAAAGTTTAAATTACAAGTTAATATTTTTATAATTACAAATAGACCCCTTGAATATTTTTATTTATAAATACGCCTAAATTTTATTATTTTTAAATAAAATTTTACAAAAAAGATATTGAAAGTTTTAAAATTTTAAATTACAAATTACAGGTTTAATATTTGTACAGTTACAAATAAATCTTTTGAATATTTTTATTCATAAAAAAGTCTAAATTTTATCATTTTAAAATAAAATTTTACAAAAAAGATATTAAAAGTTTTAAAAGTTAAAATTTTAAATTACAAGTTTAATATTTATACATTTACAAACAAACCCCTTGAATATTTTTATTTATAAATAAGTCCAAATTTTATCATTTTCTAAATAAAATTTTACAAAAAAGATATTAAAGGTTTTAAAACTCAAATATACAAATATTAAACTTGCAATCTAAAATTTTAAAATTTAAGACCTTCAATATCCTTTTCATAAAATTTTATTTAAAATTTGATAAAATTTGGACTTATTTATAAATATAAATAATCAAAAGGTCTATTTATAAATGTATAAATATTAAAGTTATAATTTTAAATTTTAAATTTTAAATTTTAAAACATTCAATGTCTTTTTTGTAAAATTTTATTTTAAAATGGTAAAATTTGGACTTATTTATGAATAAAAATATGCAAGGAAGATATTTACAAATATAAATATTAAACTTATAATTTAAAATTCTAAGTTTTAAATCCTTCAATATCTTTTTTGCCAAATTTTATTTTAAAAATGATTAAATTTGGATTTATTAATATAACAATAAGAAGTTGTAAGTATACATAAACCACGATGGTAACCTATAGTTACACCATCTCTCCTTGACCAGAGGTCCAAAAAGAAACAAAAGTATATCCTCTGATAGGCTCACAGTTCGAGCATGGTATCACAACCCCATACATCCCCTTGCTGAGGAATCATTCCATGCACATTCATCCCCATCTTTCCCTTTTTCACTCTTCCATTATTGAGGAATCTCTAGCACTCAGAGGTTGAAGATCACAATGAGCATGATGACCCTATAAAATTCTGACCTTCCAAAGCAAGGGTTCAAAAAAATCGTGAGGTACAACTTGTGAACACTTTTAAGATGCACTAGGGTTCGATTTCAGCTAAAGTATTCTCCCATTCTAGTACTGTTTTCAGTATCTCAATAGATCCTCCATTTTGCGATTGCTTTCCAACTATCTCTACAGCTCAAGACTGTCTGGTAAAGTGCTTCTGCTATCATTCTCACAGAGAAGTCCAACTTCCCCTTGTCTAATAAAAGAACTGGTCAATACCAAACTCTTTTTCATGGACATAATATTCTGGCAGCTATCAGTGGAATATTCAATAGAAAATGGAAAGTTCTATCTTGTCTGAGTTAGTATAAAATAAATCAAAATTGAAGGCGGTCATATGGTAATATGTAATTAACTATTAATCAATGTGTCAATCGAAATCATGCCAACAACCTTGTTATTGTCATAAACTACACGGCAAGATTCTTCTGCTTTTGGGTGCTAAGGATATTATCATCTTAAAAGCTAGAGGGCTTTATTGAATAGCAACCGTCAAATTATATCAGTTAAAATGCAAGGTTCAGTGGCAAGGACAAAGGGAATCCCCATCTTTATGTGAGCTCATGATTTCATATTCTAACTTGTCACTCGAATTTTTTAGGCAAAGTTGTGACAACCTTTGCTGTTATAGAATGCTCAAGAGCATGATTAACTAGATTTCATTGTGTCACCTTTCATATCAAAATTAAATCTCTCTGCTGAATAAGTGCATACAAAAGAAGAAATGGAACTTTTCAAATTGAAATCAAGTTAGCCGATGTGTTGTGTGCACAACATACTAGACATGAAGAATCCAAAGAGGTTTTGCTATCCCTTATAATGTTCATGCATTAGATTGGGAAAATGTCCTTGCCCACCGTCTCCGCGGTCGCTTTTTTCCTGGAGAGAAGAAGAAGAGATTCCATGGGGGCCATCCATGATCATTCTTCTAGCCTACAATCACTAGAAAACTAGGCATCCCTCTCTACTATGAACCGCAAAAATTAAAAAGAATTTGATGAATCAAACTTAGTCTATTGCATATTCAATGGTTATCAGCGACCATACACTGTTTCAACCACTATAAATACTCTTGACAGGAAAGAAAGGGGTGCATTCCCTTGTTTTCTTCCTTAGTCTTCTTCCTTCATATTTCTCTCTTGATCCATGGCCAAGATCAACCACTTGAGTGCTTGTTCTCTCCTTATTGTGCTCCTGATCATTCTCACTTGTGCAACAAAATCATCAGAAGGAAGACGATTAATGGAACGCCTCAAGCAAAGGAGTGTCACAAGCAAAGAAACAACAAAATCGGGCATTGCGAGCCCCATCAAGGGACTAGATCATGTGGTGATGGTACACCTTGACGATGCGCGCCCGACAGACCCAGGGCACAGCCCTGGAGCAGGCCACGCTGATAAGGGCAAAGGCATTATTGACAAGAACGTGTAGGGTACTACTGCAGCAAAAGCGTCTGCAACCATGAAGTTCACAAAAGGAAAACAGAAACATAAATTTAAGTTTGGAAGTGTATATATCAATTGGTTTGATGTACTATTGAATAAGCTCACTGCAGTAAAGCTTTGTCTAGGGTTTTATGTCTGGGAAATATGTAAAGCATAGTCAAGCTATTTTCATGTTATGTCATTTCAATGAATAAGTTTTTATTTATTTGTTGTGCTGTGCATTGTGCAGATATTTTTAAGTATGAATTGCAACATTTACATAAACTCCTCCAAATCTCATTTCTCAAGTACTATATTCTCAAGCAATCGTAGCAACATATCGTGCTGGGCCATTGCCTGGTCATGATGGATTTCTAGGGATTAATATTGTCGGATTATCATGTCAGAATAGTTCAGATCTGATCACGCAATCACTAGCATAGTCGCCGAATGCAATTTCAACATTTTAAGCGATGCATTTATGGATCAATTGAATCCCAAGTGGCTTCTCCGAATACAATATTTTCTGGGATGGGCTTGGACTTCGGGCTAGGCCAATCAAATCTTGAACGGAGCCAACTACTGGCCCCAAAATATCCAATACAACAATTTGGGGTCGGGTTGGGCTTTGGACTTGTAAGAAGTTTTGGCTTGAGCTCGGGCTTGTCTTGGAACTTCCCTCATAATATACGTGGTTTCCTCTCTGCCCCAAACGCAATGGGAAACTGCCATGCACATCGTTCCAGAGCGTTTCCATGCCCGACTGTAACAACTGCGTCCATTCCGCACTGCAGCTCAACTGCCTCGACAGTGTGTGCACAAAGTACTCACCTACCGGCACAACTCCCTCCCTCAAACGTGCGTCCCTCCATGCCCAACTGGAAGCCCCGGGGGCACGGTGCTACCGCACCTTTCGAGACCCGCCTCAACCCATCCGGCTCTCAAGTACGCAACTACCGCCCGTTGTGAGCTGCTCAAGCGCATGCCATGCATGCCCATCGACCACCCAAACCACAACCTACAAGTGCAGCAATCCCAAACTTGACACAAGCCCTCCGGATGTTCCTACGTATACCCGCCCGCCTCGTAGTGCACAAGTGGCTGCCCTTCTCGTGCAACTTCACTATGAAGTGTTGTTCCCACATGTACCCGCCTGCCCCGTAGTGCACGAGTGGCCGTCCGTCCCGTGAAACTTCACTATGATGTGTTGTTTTCCCACATGCCGCCTGCCTCGTAGTGCCCGAGTGGCCACCCGTCTCCTACTGCCCGACTGGAATACAGAAGGAATAAGGTGGAGCACAGGATAAAAACGGGCGAAATATGATCTTAATAGCCGGAACTCGAGCAAAATATGGTTTGAACATGGGTTGAATACGTGTGGAACACGCTCAAAATATGCTCATAACATACGCGGAACACACATATAACATGTCCCTAACACACCCGAAATACGATTGTAATATGCCCGATACACAACCGCAATACACTAGTAACACACTCGAAACACCTACATAATACGTTTGTACCACATCTGTAACATGCTCTGGCATACCACAACACATGAAACTAGGTGTCAACGACCCGAGTTTGAGCGGCTAACTCTAGCTCGAGCTGGATTTGACTACAAAAATACCGGCTTTAGCTCAATTGAACTCGAACTTGGCTCAATACAACCTTGAGTAATTCGAGTTCGGTAGGGTTCAAGACCAATCGAACTAAGCTCCATTGTAGGTGAAACCAAAATTCTCACTATCATAATATAGACTTTTGTCGATATTATTATAATACCATTATTGACTTAATTAGTGTGAAAATTTATTTTCAGCGCTAAATAAATGTCGTCTTTAAAAGGTTCATAAAAATTGGCAGCACTAATCTAGCGCTGCTAATAATTATTTATGGCGCTAACATTAATTCTTGTGTTATATAAAATTAGCGTCACTAATGAGAAATATTAGTCTTGTAGATGGACTCCTCACATACATCTATATGAATACATGATTAAGATGAAAAAACATAATTAAGTTCCTATTATAATTATGCTTTACAAGTAAGAGTAGTATTGTATATGCACACAAAAAAAAAAACAAAAAGAATAAACTGGAACTAGTGTTTACTCATTTGTTAAATAACAACATCAAAAAGACTAGCTCGACATCGTTGATTGCCTCACCGCTTATAAAATCTTACTATTAAAGCAAAATTTTAAGGCAAAGTTATCACAATCTCAAGAAAAACATGACTTGGAATTATAGATTTGATTTGGGTTCAAAGGCATTGGAACCAAGACTTGTAGTGCAGAATAGATTCCAAAATAAAATGACAGTGAATTACCATAATATAGTGCATGCAAACAGTGGCCACAAAGACTAGTTGGCTATTCCTGATTGCCTTGTCACCTTATTTTGAAGCAAAATTTCAAGAGCAATCATCACAATCTCCATAGAGAGTAACATTTGGAATCATCACAACCAGAGAGACAAGAATGTGATGTAACAGGTGAAAATCATATAGAACATGACAATGATTTATCATCGCCATTACTTTCAGAGTAAACAAATCAGTAGCTAGAAATCCAACCTCAATAATTATAAAAAGCATTGCGATGATAACCAACAAAGCAACTATCTTTTTGCAAAAAAAATTACACATAGACACATCTTTTGGGACAATTTAGACAAATGTTAGTCCTAAATAAGTTTTATTACTACTTTCTATCTCTCTGTCATCCCATCTGGCTTAGAAATATATATTAGAGCAACAAGTGGATCTAATCAGAATGGAGTGAGCCAATTTTCAACTCCATATGTACTGTAGTGAGTTATCCAATTCATCTACTAGGATTGACATATAATGAAAATTTTGATACAGAGGAAAGACTCAAATTCACAATAACACACATAGCTCCCTACTAAAAACTCTATGATATTGTATCTCTACACGATAGTGGTTGTAAACAACAACAAGCAAAGACTAGCTGGCCATCCATCATCATAGCCACTTTTGTGGCACTCCCTTTTTAACTAGTCTCATTCTATTTTCTATTTCATATGCTGCAAACTAAGTCCATTCACTATCTTGGGATTGTTCTAAATCAAATTATATAGAGGACAAGCCAAGGGCAATAATATTGATATCAAACAATCCATAAATAGAAGTTGAATATTAGCTAATATTAGTAAATACCAGAGGAGTGTTGGAAGTGGAAGATGCTTGTGTGAATCCAGCTTCAATACTGTCATCAAGAACGTGCTATTGTGATTTGGTACCTATAACCTTATATTACCCAAAAAAAAATGAATTACTCTTTAGAGAAAATAATATATATCAATATACAAAATATACAAAGTATACAAACATGGGATTTGACTCATACCTCGTGCTCTCTTAGGGTAGGGCAAAACATGGTATAAGAGAAATTTTCAATCATCTCTTTCTTGAATCTCTCCATTATAGAGCTGATTTTTGATTGGATCATAGCTTGCATTTGAGCTTGCGTATAGAGAAAAAGGCTCACCTTGTGATAGTTTGGATGATGCGTCGGATAGAGATCTGAGTGTTGGCCTCATACTGAATGTGCGCATTTGGTTATATTTGTCGGGACCAAACACCTAATCATGGATGGTGTCATGGGTGGCCGTATTCGAAAGAGTATTCTCTGTCTGAGTCAGCGCAACTGAGTGATCTTCTCCTATAATACATTAAAAAAATTATTACTATCGTTTTATTACAACAAATATTGTCAAGAATTAAGTTAAGTATTGATAATGGTGGTGGCGAACGTGGCGTCGACGAACTATCCATCCTTCTTTATATGGGACACGAGAAATACATTCAATCTGAAAGGTTCAAATCTAGCAGACATCTCAAGTTGTAATTTATACAATTAATCAAAAATAGAATATATCAGTTAAGGCGATAGAATCTGAGATAATAATTTAAGAAACCTATCTCAGCCCTTACGTTGGTATACCCCTTACATCCAAGAGAGTGACCTATTATCTGCTTTCATCGATATCCTCTGTTGATCCGACTCAATTTCTGAATGAACTATACCAATTCGTCAGTGATAATCATACTTATATTCTAAAAATTAAGGATTTAAAGCAATACCTAGATCTCTCTTATCTACCAATATCAGATTAAGACATGCCACTATTCTTCTTCTATCCTCAGATCTGGGCATCTGGCAAGTCTATTTGGATTATTCCTGTATGACATAAATGTTTCTTCTTAACGTCCATCTTCCACTCATGCCAATGCTTGCCAAAAGTTTACATTACTCTTCTTCTTGTGTTTTCCTCTAAATTGGTATTGGCTTGCAGAGAAAACTATTAGAAAAGTTAGTGATATACGTAAAACAAAGAATACAAACATGCTAGAGAATGTAACTTATCATCATATTATATTTATACCTGCCTAGATATATCCCTTCTTTTCATATGGTACCATGCACCAGTTAGTGTAGGTTATCGACAACTTGTTATCGTCCTTAACAAATCTCTCCAGCTAGTTAGAGAGTCATGCTGAGTTCTCACCAATGACTTGATTGCGGTGGTCAACGCTAAGTTATAGTCTAAAGCTGCTGGTACCCCAAATCTCTATAGTTCTGTTGGGGAGGAGGGGGTCCTATTTGTTGAACCTGAAGTAAGATCTATAATCCACGTAAAATAAAATATTAGATGATGATGTCGAAATTATTAAATTATGTTGAATACGATGGTGGAAAATGTGGATAAGAGTTGCATATCTTCAGCACCATAAGGACCTATATCCTGGTCTAATGGATTTGGAGGGACGGGGTCTGAGCTAGCGCCAGTGGAGTACTCATCAAACTCTGCACTTGAGTTGCCCATCGGATCTAGTATGTTCGTATCTTGCAATCCCTCCTCCATGTCTCCTACAAATAATTTTTTTATTTGTGATCCATGCCGATGCACAAATTCAAAAGTAATTTATCAATCATCAGTTTAATAAGTAATTGAACAAAATAGTAATTAATAAACATGCAAATTTATAAATAGCATAATAGTATGAAATGCTAATTACATATATCAATTATTGTTCTCAGGTATAAAATCATCGTTATTATTGTTACTGTCATATTTGTCTTCTTCTGAAGGGTTTTCCTCTTTAGTATCATATTCATCGATCATAATATCATCTTCTTGATCTTCTTCTCTACCTGGCTAAGATGAATCAACATATAGCGTATCTAGTATTACTCCTTCAATACTTCCTGATTATTCGAAATTACAATCTAAATTATCAATTTTTTGTCTTGTGCAAGCCTCTACACTGTGCTCTTCAAAATCTTCATTGTCTGTTATATGGTCAAAAGCATCAATATACACCCTCGGAGTCATCTCTATAACCACATGCCAATCAGCATCTAGAGGATCCACCACTTAAAACATTTAATGTGCATGGTGTGTAAAAATATATAGCTAATCTCCATGTCGGTTGTATTTGTATATCAAACACTTGAAATTCACTATTGTATATCTAAACTCATCAGTTATTACTCCGATACTATTATCGACATAGTTATACTTAAACATTATGAACTTAAGCTCATTGTAGTACTGTATTTCGATAATATCCATTAAAATACTATAGAACTATACAATTTCAGATATGGGTTCTTGTTCTTTATGCTTACAAAATTTTTTTTAGCTACTTTTAAAGTCATGCCATTATTTTGCATACAACAGTTCATCTCCCGTATCTTCGTGTGAAATTGAAAATCATTTATAATGTGTCATAAGTATCTCCTTACGCATTTGTCAAGACTAGCTACCAAGAGTAATATCTCTTTAAAAAGGTCAGATGCATTGTCGCTTTTTTATAATCCAATAATCTAAAATAACAATAAGTCATGTGTTAGGAAACAGACACATAAATGCTTATGTAATGTATAGAGTAAGTATCAATTAGACTTATATATTCCTGGAACTACTTAGCAAATATATTATAATGAATTTCTCTCATTTGAATTCTTCACCTTAACATTGTCTATCAACTTTTATTGACCTCAAGTGTTCCCTATAAAATGGATATTGATTGTGTTAGAAGACAGAGAAGTAATATTAAAGTTCATTATAGTTAATCAAATCATTGCATATACTCTGGGAAGGTTATCTTGATATCCAAATTAAATAGTATATATTAATGTACTTATGTCCATTGGGTCTCGCTTATATAATGAAAATCTTGCTTAGCTCCAATCGATCGCCCCTCTCTATAGTGAGAATAATAATCTTGGTTCTAAGAAGGTTGAGTGAACGTAAATTGGAAGTCGTTCAAATATATTGTGCAGACGGTCATGCATTTCTCAGCCAAATATCCTTCTACTTAGAACATTCTGGGTGAGCTTAATTATGCACATAATTCTTCAGTTTGAAAATATATCTGAATGATAAAGTGTTTGTTTGTTACCATGGATGTAAGCAATATATGTACTTTCAAATTAATAATCACAGTTTACCTTTCAACTTGATACATACAATGCTATTGGACCGAACTCGTTTGCATTGCTTTCTCTACCAGGTGAATAGGTAAGTGCTCTATGATATCAAAAAATAAAGGTAGAAAGATCCTTTCAAAGTGGCAAAAAGCCAGAGCAATCCTAGACGGTGAAGCTTCAAACTCAAATGAGTGGATGGATTTGCCATACAAATATCGAAATATACTATTCATTTCGATCAGTGATTTTACTACATACTTAGGCAAATATTTTTGCACTGCAATCGGTAGTAACTATTGTAACAAAATATGACAATCATGACTTTTCAATCTATTAATAATCTGATCTTTCATACTCACGTATTTGAAAATGTTAGACGCGTAACTATCAAACACTTTCACATTTTTAAACATAGTTAAAAAAAAATCTCTTTTTCTTGTCTGCTCATTACGAATGGAGTGGGCGGTAAGAATATTTTATTGTCTCTATCCTTTGAGTGAAACATCTCTTATGCCAATGTTTTTTTAAATTTAGCTATGCATTTAAATTGTCTTTCAACTTATTTAAAGTGTTAAGCAATGTTCACAACAAATTTTCAAAATTTTTTTTTTTTAATGTTCATTGCCGGCACTAATCAATTACGCCATTGGTTTTTAATCTTTACTAACGCTTTTGTATTAGCACCGACAATAATGTGACATTACTAGCACTAATAATCTTCATTAGCAATATTAATTGAGTCATTAGCGGTACTAATTGACTCTATTATTAGCGACGTTAATCAATTAGTGTCGCTAATAAGTTAATCATTATCGATACTTTGTAATTAGTGTCGCAAAAGACCGCTCAATACATATACTAAATTAATGCTTGTTAATTAGTACAAATAAAAATCTATATTATTGTACTCGCTAGTGATTACAGGAGGGTGGGGTCGAGGACGACATGTAGGGTCAAGGATGCATAGGGTCGATATTGCCCGATGCATAGAGTCAAAACAACGACACGCGGGGTCGCGGACGTGGAAGTGAATCAGTAAATTAGGTACCATTTAATTTAATATTAAAATTAAGATTAATATCAAAATTAATAAATTATTTTTATAAATTAATATTTTTTATTAAAATTAATGATACAATAATTTAAAGTTTAAAAAACTATTTAATTTTTTATAGTAATTTAATTAATAATAATGTAAAATAAGTAATATTAATTTTATTAAAAAAATAATTTTAAAAAATACTGATCCTGATTCCAAATCAAACGGGAGTTTAAGATTTTCAATTCTAGAAGGACAAAAAAATATAATTGTGTAAATATTATATTTATACACAATATATAAAAATAAAAAAAATATATTTGAGTTTAACTCTAAAACTAGGACCGAGTTGTTCCAGCTTGAGGTTGAATAATTTAAAAAACAAGCTGAATTTTAAGGTCGAATTCGACTCGTTAAAGCCAAATTCGAACAGAGCTCGTGCAGTCTACGTGCAGTCCGTAAGCTTTAAGCCAAATTAACACCCCTAGCTGTAACACACCCGTCACAGCCCGTAACATGCCCTTAAGACGCTCGCACCAGAGCCATAACACGCTGGTTGCACGCTAGCAAATTGGTCATTTTGGTTCAGCAAAAGAGGTAATTTGTCATTGTAGTGCTCCAGCTTGTCCATTTTTTTTATGAAGACGAGTTTGTCCCGTTGAACCGCACTAATCACCCTCTAAAATTAATTTTTGTCGTAATCATCATCGGTGTCATGGGTGATATAATAAAGCTTGAGATTCATCCACATTTGCATACGACATGCATAACTGGTTGATAGACAATTGAGCCCGGATCACTTGTTCCACGAGGAAAGAAGCCATGGGGCGAACCTACTACTCTGGACGGCTGGATTATAGCTCCTAATTTAATGATTAGAGGGATTTATGTATGTCATTAGCCTAGATTAAAGGGACTTGTATTCAAAATTCTAAAAATATTTTAGTATTTATAGGTTTAGTCGTCATGTAATCAGAAGTCTCTGAACTGATTTATTATAGAACGGCAAATGTCTGAAAAGGCTGTCTGTTATATTACGGAATCAAAGTGTGCCATAAGAACCTTACAACTCCTCATGTCTATATATTGGCGCCAATATTTCCAATCTTGCTCATCAACGCACAAAGATGAGTTCATTACTCGATTTTCTCTTCATCGCCTTCTGCTTCATTTCATCAGTTGGCACGAGTGATGCAAACCAAGCAGAGTGGCTCAACCGGCTGCTCAAATTATCTCATAGGCCGTCAAGGTCTTCGCATGGAGCTGCATGGCTCGATGAGCTGCAAGCATCCAAGGGCTACTCGCCAGTGTACATCGCTGATCAACAAGGGATGATGAAAGCTGACAAGATCACAGCCTTGCCGGGGCAACCGGCAAATGTTGATTTCGATCAGTATGCGGGTTATGTCACGGTGGACCCGAAGCATGGGAGGGCACTTTTCTACTACTTTGCAGAGTCTCCTGCTCAATCTTCGACTAAACCTCTTGTTTTGTGGCTCAGTGGAGGTATTTCTTTTTCTTGACATGATAGTTTTATTTCTCTTGCTTATGCACTTGTAACAGATTGCAACAAATTTGATTACTCATGACTACGTTAAACGAAAAAAAAAGAAAGAAAAGAAAGTTATTTTACAAAATATTACCTGGAGTATAGGACAAGGTCATATCAAGATTGTGGACTTTAAAATTAAGCAAAGATATTCTGAAGTATTTTCCATTTTTTGGAATATTTGATTTTTCAATTATATTAAGGAATATATCTTGATCAGAGTAATGAATTTATGTCAAATAACTTGATTTCTGATTATGATTCTGAAATGGCAGGGCCTGGATGCTCCTCGTTAGGATCCGGTGCCATGGAGGAAGTAGGACCTTTCAGAGTAAATAGTGATAACAAAACACTTAGCAGAAATCGTTATGCATGGAACAATGGTAGGATCCCCATTTGCACCCTAAACTCCATTGCTCTCCTTGAATAAGATCATGTATAATATCATAATTTTAACCAAAACCATGACAGTGGCAAACGTTCTTTTCCTGGAGTCTCCGGCGGGAGTCGGGTTCTCGCATTCGAATACAACCTCAGACTATAAACTCAGTGGAGATAAAAGAACTGCCCAAGATTCCTACACCTTCCTAATCAATTGGCTTGAGAGATTCCCACAGTACAAAACTCGTGATTTTTACATAACTGGAGAGGATTATGCAGGTCACTACATACCCCAGCTAGCTTCTACTATCCTCCATAGCAACAAGATCACTGACCAGACCGTCGTCAATCTTCGCGGTGTTGCCGTGAGTAGACATACTCAACTACAAGCCTAGTTTGTTTATATTCTAGCGATTAAATGTTCTAATGGAGAGTTATCTTGTAGATTGGCAATGCCTATGTTGATCGCTATGCAGACATAGTAGGTACATTTGAGTATTTTTGGAACCATGCATTGATGTCCGACGAATCCTACTTCAAAATTCTCCGTAGTTGCAATTTTTCTAATCCAATTTTCTCGCATGAATGCCGAAGAGCACAAGATGATATGTCTCCATCTGGAAATATTAATATATACAATATCTATGCTCCAGTTTGCGGTGCCTCCAGCAACTCAAGCTGGTCCGGTGGAATATACGTGAGAATATTATACTCTTGAGAATGATCTCATGATATGTGTTGTTTTTTTCAGTAGAATTTGACTTCTTTAGGTATACGTTTAGATGGTGGATTACGATCCTTGCTCCGACAACTACGTCAATAGTTACCTGAACAATCCTGAGGTGCAGAAGGCTCTTCATGTTGCTGCAATTCCACAGTCATGGAGCTCTTGCACGTATCACCACCACCAATTCTCTTAAATAATAATCTAAAAACTAAAAACTGCTCTTTATCAATAAAATTAATCTATCCTCTTGCCTTTAATTCCAGTGATCTTCCATGGAATGACTATCCTGATACAGTACACCCTATCATCAAGCAAGTCATTGCAAGTGGAGTGAGGTTTTGGTTGTATAGGTAAGACCAGTTCTTCATCTAACAAGAACACATGCGCTAATTGAGCTCAAAACTACTAACGAGAATAAATTCTCAGCGGAGATTTGGATAGTGTACGCCCGATTACATCCACAAGACTTTCAGTTCGTGCGTTAGGACTGCCCCTCGAGAAATCTTGGCGTCCGTGGTATTCAAACAAAGAGGTAATAGTATTGACTGGAACCATAATTGTTTCACATTAATTGTTTGGAATAGTAAGCTGGCTTACGATCAATGTAATCTGTGATGGATGCAGGTTGGAGGGTATGTAGAACGATACAGGGGGTTGACGTTCGCAACAGTGAGAGGAGCTGGGCAACAGGTTCCAAGCTACCAGCCACAAAGAGCATTGACTTTGATCACTTCATTCTTGAAAGGTGAATTCTAGCCATGCATGTTAGGCTCAATGGACACTGAAGCCGTGCTTCTCATCCTTCCAACGTGTGGTATCGTTAGCAATGATGTATCTTTCTACTTGCATCAATGCTTGGAATAAATTTCCTACGTGTATGTGGTTTCTTTTAAGCAAATATTAGGTGGTCATTTTGTTTGTAAATTCATTTTCCTTTTTGCCTATTCTTCATATAATGCGTTGCCCAGAGCGCGATCTGAAGCCCAAAATATTTGGCTAGCTTTTGCTCCTTCCGACCGATTGATAGCCCTTGCAGTTACTGAAACAGCCCTATTCTCCACGTCACCAGATACCTCGATACCCCGGACGACCGGATTATAGCTCCTAATTTAATGATTAGAGGGATGTAAGGATGCCATTAGCCTAGATTTTAGGAACTTATATATGTAAAGCCTTCAAAATATTTACTTGGTTTAATCCTTATATGTAATCAAAAGTCTCCGAAGAGATTTATTGTAGTATTATACAACAGCAATTGTCTGAAATCCTGTCTATTGGAGTACGAATCCGGTGTGCCACAAGAATCTTACGATTCTTCAAGCCCATATATTGGACGCCCATATTTCCTCGCTCATCAACATGTAAAGATGAGTTCATTACTCAAATTTCTCTTCGTCACTTTCTTCCTCATTGCATCACTTGGTGCAAGTGATGTAACGCAAGCAGAGAGGCTCAGCAGACTGACCAAATCTCAGAGGTCTTCAAGGCTTTCCCATGGAGATGCATGGCTCCATGAGCTGCAAGCATCCAATGCTATATGTGAAAATCTCTTCCGAATGATCTCATGATATATGTTGTTTTTGTCAATAAAATCTGACTTATTTAGATATGTGATGTCTTGTCCTAAATTCGAAATCTGAAAGATCGGATATGTAATAATATTGCATGATTATGAGACTAAAATCCTATAAGTATATATGACCAAATTTTTAAATATATACTGTTTGAGGTTATGATTTTTTTTACAACCAAATTGATCGAAATATAATTATAATTGAAATTTATATACGACTAAATTATGATTCGGGCGTAGGTTTCAGTTCGCAATCAAATTTGATTGAAAATTGAGTTTGACTCGGATTTGAATCATTGAGAAATTTGGACTTAAGTTAAACTTAATCCAATTTGGTTGAGTGGGCCAGATAGTTAGATCAAAATTATGTCTAAAATTTATCCAAAATTTTGGGCTAAACTGAAAAATATAATAATTTTACAAATAGGTCTGTAAATCAAATAGATTCTTATAAAATAGTCCCCGGTCGAATTTTTCTTACAAATAGGTTCTTGGGATGATAATTTTTGTGAAATAGTTGTTAGAATTTGACCAATTCTTTCCAGATTTTCTGTTATAGTTTATCATGTCCCAGTCATTAAAAAGTAGTTGAGATTTTCTTGTTCTAGTGGTTATTTTCTCCTATTTTTTAAATTTCATGATTTATGCTTTGTATTACCTATAAAAAGGCTACATTAGTATTAAATAAAGTGAATTTAGTTGTCTCCACTTCTCTCTGTAATTAATAGTGGTATCAGAGCCAGATTGACAGAGACATAAGAGAGCAGCAGCTAACAAACAAATGGTTTCTTCCAACAGTTTCGTACAACCTGCGATTCCGCGCTTTGATGGTTATTATGATCATTGGAGTATGCTTATGGAGAACTTCTTGAGGTCCAAGGAGTATTGGCATGTTGTTGAATCTAGAGTAGCAGAACCAGCAGCAAGAGTTACAGAAACGCAAAAGACAGATTTTGAAGCTTTGAAGTTGATAGATCTTAAGGCCAAGAACTATCTTTTCCAAGCAATTGATCGAGCAACTTTGGAGACAATTCTTTGCAAAGATACCTCCAAACAAATTTGGGATTCCATGAAGAAAAAGTACCAAGGGAATGCCAAAGCAAAGCGGATGCAGCTCTAAGGACTTCGCACTGAATTTGAGACTTTACGTATGAAGTCAGGTGAATCGGTTGCAGAATTTTTTGCGAGAACGATGACAATTGCCAACAAGATGAGGATCTATGGAGAGAAAATGGAGGACGTCATCATCATAGAGAAGATTCTTCAATCAATGACACCAAAATTTAATTTTATTGTATGCTCTATTGAAGAATCCAAAGATATTGATGCACTAACAATTGATGAGTTGCAGAGCTCTTTGCTAGTTCATGAGCAAAAAATTTTCCAGCAGGAAAAAGAGGAACAAACACTGAAAGCCTCAATAGAAAATCATTCGACAACAAGAGGAGGCCGCGGAAGAGGATGAGGCCGAGGTAGAGGAAGAGGAAGCAGTGATCACAGCAACCAACAACAACATCAACATCAAGCAAATTAATTTCATGAAAGAGGAAGAGGACGTGGAGACTTTCACTCAACAAATTATAGGCCAAAGTCAGCAGACAAGTCAAATGTTGAGTGCTACTGTTGTCATAGGTATGGTCACTATCAATCAGAATGTCGAATAAATTTAGATAAGCAAATGGAGAAGTATCTAACTGGTATGGTCCCTTTTGATGGTATGTCATGTGGATGAAGAAACTCAACAAAACTTGTAGTATTTAGACACTTGTTGCAACAATCACATGTGTGGAGATAAGAAGACATTTGCTAACCTAGACGAATCCTTTCGCACTACTGTCAAGTTTGGTGACAACACCACCAGATCAGTTATGGGAAAAGGAAAGGTCACTCTTTAAATAAGAAATAACTCTATTCATATTATTTCAAATGTTCTTTTTGTCCCAGATTTAAAGACCAACTTGCTTAGTGTGGGTCAGCTTCAAGAGAAGGGGGTATGAAATCTCCATTAAAGATGGGACATGCCAAATTCAAGATCCAAAGTTGGGCTTGATTGCTCAAGTTAAAATGACAGCTAATCGAATGTTTTCACTTTATATCCATAGTACCACTAATTCATGTTTCTTAGTAAAGTTGAAAGATACAGCATGGTTGTGGCATTTTCGCTATGGTCACTTAAATTTTGGTTACTTGAAGACACTCCAACAAAAAAAGATGGTGAATGGCCTGTCATTGTTCTCTGCTCCTATGCAAGTGTGTGAAGAGTGTGCTATTAACAAACAACATAGAGATTCATTCCCCAAAGGAAAAACACAAAAAGCAAGGAAGTTATTGGAAGTTGTGCACTCAGATCTTTGTGGGCCAATTAATCCTGCTTCGAATGGAGGTAAACGTTATCTCATCACCTTTATTCACGATTTCAGTCAAAAGACTTGGGTATATTTCTTACAAGAAAAATCTGAGGCTTTTATCGCTTTCAAAAACTTTAAAGCTCTTGTGGAAAACGAAGCAGGATGTTCAATACAGGTGTTGCGTACTGATCGTGGAGGGGAGTATATCTCAAATGAGTTTGCAGATTTTTGTGAGGCTCATGGCATTCAGCGACAACTGACAGCAACCTACACGTCACAACAAAACGGGGTTTGTGAGCGCAAAAATCGTACTATTCTAAATATGGTGAGGAGCATTCTGACAAAAAGCGGTGTTCCAAAATTTTCTGGCCTGAAGCAGTCAATTGGAGCATTCATATTCTGAATAGAAGTCCTACACTTGTTGTTCAAAATATAACACCAGAGGAAGCATGGAGTGGTCGAAGGCCTTGTGTGGATCATTTCAGAATTTTTTGGTGTATTTGTTATGCCCATATTCCAGACCAGAAAAGGACCAAGCTAGAAGACAAAGGTGAGAAATGTATTTTTGTTGGTGTTAGTGATTGTTCCAAAGCTTACAAACTATATAATCCTATCACCAAGAAAATCGTCATTAGCCGAGACGTCATCTTTGATGAAAAAACTTTCTGGAAATGGAGTGCGACTGGTTCTCCACAACGAATTCCTACAGATTTTGATGGTCAAGAAGAAGGAGAAAAGCAACTGAGTCCAGAGATAGTGCAACAACTAATCACAACTCAAGAACAACAAGTAGTGGTGCAAGATTCATATGTAGCCGCTAGAGAACCACGAAATAGAAAAGACTAGCATGGATGAGTGATTATGAGGCAACAGGAATTGATCAATCTGAGGATCCACTTGTGCATTTTGCTCTTTTTGCAGATTGTGATCCTGTAACCTTTGAAGAAACTGTCAAACAATTAACATGGAGGAGAGCAATGGATGAAGAACTTGCAGCAATAGAAAGAAATAATACCTGGGAGTTAACAGAACTTCCTAAAGGGCAGAAAACCATCGATATGAAATGGGTTTAAAAGACCAAATTGAAAAAAAATGATGAGGTTGACAAATACAAAGCTCGGCTTGTTGCAAAGGGATACAAAAAAGAACAAAGCCCAACTGTGATTTATTGTGATAATAGCTCTGCCATTAAGCTATCAAGAAATCCAATTCTACATGGGAGAAGCAAACATATTGATGATTGGTTTCATTTTCTGCGTGATTTATGCAAAGAAGATGTAATTGATTTAGTCTTCTGCAGAAGTGAAGATTAAGTTGCAGATATTTTGACTAAGCCACTCAAATATAATGCATTTGTGAAGCTTCACAGTATGCTTGGAGTGTGTTTCTCAAAGGATTTTGAAGTTATTTCCTAAACTGATTTTGCAGAATCAGTTTAAGAGAGGGTGTTAGAGTTTGACCAATTCTTTCCAGATTTTCTGTTATGGTTTATCGTGTCCCAGTCATTAAGAAGTAATTGAGATTTTCTTATTCTAGTGGTTATTTTCTCTTGTTTTTTAGATTTCATGATTTATGCTTTGTATTGCGTATAAAAAGGCTATATTAGTATTGAATAAAGTAAATTTAGTTGTCTCCATTTCTCTTCTATAATTAATAATAATCTAATAAAATTGTAAAATTATAAATTGGTTCTTGCAAAATCTAGAATTTGTAAATAAATCTTTCAAAAGATCAATATTTATAATTTGATCTTTATAAAATTTAGAGTTTGTAAATGAACTCATTAAGAATTTTTTTATAAAAAAACTTTTGAAATTTATAAAATTATAATTTAATCTAATTTTTTTAAAAAATTACAAATAATCCAGTTATAAATTCAATATTCAAAATAGATATAATTTTTTAATTTCCTCTTTCACAGTAAATAAACTCATTCATATCTTTTTACAAACTCATCCCATGTCAAGATAATTCATATACATATTCATTTGCAATTATATCGATCATTTAAAAATTTAAACAAAAAAATTATTTTTAGTCCAACTCCACCTCCTCAAAACTCTATATAAACTCTAATAAGATAAAAAAAAAATGGAGATCGGAGGAAGAATATTATCGAAAAAAAATCAAGAGAAGAGGAGTAGTTGAGAGAGCAGAAGATCAAACCAAGATCAGATGGGAACGCGATGAAGAACAACTAGTCAATAAGAAAGCAAAATGGAAAAAATACGGGTTTTAATTCTTTTTTTTTTTCTACTTCACTACTCTCTTCCCTTTCCCTTTCCTTCTGTATAAGAACCTCATCCCCGTCCCACCAAGGGTCGGGTCCGATCGGATACGGCCGAGCCCGACCATCGTCATAGAGATGGCTCACTTGCGCCTGAACCATCGTTGAATCGCCAACTTCGCTTGTGCGCCGCTTGCTCCTACATTGAGCACCACCCCTTGCGCCAATTATTGCAGCTCGCCGATCCGGTCCTGACCCGGTCTCCCTTGCTCATCGGCTACGCCTCCCTTGGCTCCTCACCGTCGATTTGCTCCCATCGCCGCTGCACTGCCTCACCTCCATGTTGCCTTGGACAGCGAGGATGCCTTGCCGATGACCGTTCGCGGGGGAGACGGCTGTGCCACACTGTGTTGCTTGTTGCCTTCCAGCCAGCTTCCCATTGACCTGAACCACTTGGCCCTGCTCCCACATCTTGCCACGCCTGCCAACCTCGTCATTCCAGCCATTGCCGCCCCGGCCTCAACCACCTTCCGCCGCCGATCATGGCCTGATCAGGCCGGAAAGAACCTTTGGCCACCATAACCCGGTCGAGAAGAAGGGGACCGGCCTGGGGTTGAAGAAGGAGATGGGTGAGAAAGAAAGGAAAGGGAAAAGAAAATAAAAAAGAGGAAAAAAGCTTGAAGCAAAAAAATGAAATCCGAGCAAAAATAAGGGAAAAAAGAAAGTGACCTCAAATTACGTGCATCAGCCTTCAACCTAGACTTTAGATTCACAAACTAAATCAATTTTAGGATTAACAAATTAAGTCAATTTTTGGTAAATTAAGCCAACTTTCGGATTTGTGAATCAACTCAACCATCAAACTTACAAATTAAGTCAGTCTTTGACACGCAAACTAAATCAACCTTCATTCAGAAATTAAGTCAGTTTTCGGACTCGCTAATCAAATCAGTCTTTGGACTTGCGAACTGAGGAAGTATTTGAGACTGCAAATCAAGCTAATTTTTGAATTCGCAAATCAAATCAATCTTTAAGCTCGTAAATTAAGCTAGTTTTAAGCTTGCGAATCAAGTCAACTTTTTGGATGCAAACTAAGCCAGTTTTTAGCCTCACAAATCAAGCCAGTTTTTGAGTTCATAAATTAAGTCAGCCCTCAAGCTCGTAAATCAATTCAACTTTTGAACTTGCAAACTAAACTAATATTTGGGCTCGCAAATCAAGTCAATCTTCAATCTTTTAAGTCAAGTTAGCCTTTCAACTCGCAAACCAAAGAAAGTCGTTGGTAGAAATAAATGAGAATGACATCAGAAATTTTTAGTCACGGTGGGTTTATCGCATCACATATCAAACCCCTTCCTAATCAACATCATATGATTGGCATTTAGGATTGAGACAAACCTATTATTAAAAGTACAAATTCTCTCTCTAAGGATCATTTTCAAAAATAAAATTATAAAAAAAGATAATGTTCATTTTTTTCTAGATGAGCTAGACTCTTTAGATGAAACAAACTTTACTACTCAGCAAAACTTGAAAATGTATCAAGCACAAATGTTCGAAGCTTATAACAAGATGACTTGACTCATATCTTTCTGGAATAAAAAAGTAGTCTTAGTCTTGAGGAGACTCATAATTTCAAATCAAAACAAAAAAGACAAATTTAAGTCTAATTGGGAAGACCTTTATATTGTCACAAAAATATTTGAAGAAAAATCCTACTAACTGATTAATGACAAAGGAGAAAGACCCATGCCACCAATCAATGCCTAATTCTTGAAGATGTATTATGCATGAATCTTTCTGGACAACAATAATAAAAAAAATATCTATATTTTATTTATGATGAAACATCCAATTTTCTAAAAAAAAAATGCTTGATCAAACATACACTCAATATTTTTGGGACAAAATATGGACACAAAATCCTATCCATGTTATATAACGATCAAGTCTATATTTGTATAGGGAATTAATCTAATTTGTGCAACAAATTAAATCTACTTTTGTGTGGTAATTCAAACTTATATAATTAACTATTAGAACATTAACAAGGGAGTAAGTACTCAAAAATTATTTGTACTCTCTCCTCTCGTTAGAAATCGAGAAGAGGATGCGAATTGTTTATTTGAGGCAATTGTTTTTGCCACAATCAAAATTAATCAAAATATGGCTAGAATTGCAGCTTGTATGCCATTAAATTTGGCTCAAGTGTGGATCTTAGTTGGATCTGAATCGTAGTTAAATGTAAATAAAAATTAAGTTCGATTTAGATCTAAATTATTGATAAATTAAGGCTCAAGGTAAGCTTAATTCAAGTTGGTTGAGTATATCGGATGTTGGACCAAAATTAGACCTAAAATTCATCCAAAATATCGGTTAAAATAAAAATATAAAATTTTACAAATAGGTCTTTAGACAGAATAGATTCTTATAAAATGGTTCCTTTGGATTTTTTGTACAAATAGGATGAGAATTTTTACAAAATGATCTAACAAAACTCTAAAATTATAAATCGCTACTCACAAAATTTAGAATTTACAAATAAACCTTTCAAAAAATCAATATTTATAATTTTATTTTTATGAAATTCATAGTGTGTAAATAAATCTTTCACGAATTTCATATTCACAAATAAATTCCTAAATTTTTAATTTTTACAAATAAGTTTTTAAAAATTTTTATTTACAAATGAGTCTAAACCTTATCCAAAAAGAACTTTAAAAATTTTAAAATTTTATAAATAAGTTTTTTAATAAAAAGACCCTTAACATTTATAAAATTATAATTTAATTTAATCTTTTGAGCAAAATTACAAATAACTATAAATTTAATATTCAAAATGGGTATATTTTAAAAATTTTCTCATTCACAGCAAATAAATTCTTTCATGCTTTTTCACAAACTCATCCCATCTCAAAATAATCCATGTCCATATTTATTTACAATTATATTCATTATTTTAAAATTTAAATAAAAAGAAATTATTTTCAATCCAACCCCATTTCTTCGAAGTTTCATATAGACCCTTGTAATATCGCAAAAAAAGAGATAAAAGTATCTTTAAGAGAAGAGCAATACTTCCGAGAGTAGAAGATCAAAGAGAGATTAGGCGGAAACGCGGTGAAGAACAACCAATCAGTAAGAAAGCAAGAAGGAAAAGTAAGTGTTTTACTTCCGTTTTTTAACTTCTACTTCACTGCTCTCTTCCCTTTCCTTATGTATGAGAACCTCGTCCCCGTCCCGTCAAGGGCCAGGTCTAACTAGATACGTACGGGCCCGGCCATCGTCCTCAAGATCGCTCACCCATGCCTGAACCATCGATAAATTGCCAGCTCCGCCCGTGCGCCGCCCTCTCGTGTACTGAGCACCACCCCGTGTGCCAATCGCTGCAGTGCGCCGGTCCAGTCTTGACCCGGTCTCCCTTGCTTGCTGACATCGTCTCCTGTGGCTCCTCTCCATTGACCTGCTCCTATCACCGACCTCGCCTGCGCGCTGCATCAGTGCCCCACTGCCCCATCTCCCTGTCACCTTGGACAACAAGGATGCCTTGCCGATGGCTGCTCGCGGGGGAGACGGCTGCGCCGCACCATGCTGCTTGCTGTTGCCCAGCCGACCCTCCCACTGACCCGAACTACCTGGCCTTGCTCCCGTGTCTCGCCGCGCCCACCAACCTCGTCATTCCACCACCATTGTTGCCCTCAAGTGGCCTCAGCCACTCTTTGTCGCCGATCATTGCTCGGCCAAATCTGGCCAGGAAGATCCTTGGGCCACCATGGCCCAGTCGAGGAGAACGGAACTGGCTTGAGGAAAGAAATGGCGAAGAAGGGAAAGCGCAAGGAAAAGGAAAAAAAAAAAAAATCTTGTTGCAAAACTAAATCCGGGTAAAAAAAAAGGAAAAAAAGAAAGTGGTCAATTTGCGTGCATCAATTTTCTAAGTCAACTTTCGAAGCAATCAAGTTAGTTTTTGTATTCATAAATTAAGTTAATATTTAGACTCGTAAATTAAGTAAATTTTTGGATTCACAAACTATGTCAGTTTTCAAGTTTGTAGATTAAGTCAGTCTTCACATTTATAAATTGAGTCAATTTTTAAATTTACGAATCAAATTAGTTTTTGAGCTCATAAATTTAGTCAACTTTTGAGTTAACAAATCAAGTCAACTTTCGTACTCACAAACTAAATCAGTTTTCGGATTCGCAAGTTAAGCCAACTTTCAAGCTCATAAATTAAGTCAACTTTCGAGCTACCAAACTAAGTCAACCTTTAAACTTGCAAATCAAGTTAGTCTTTGAGTTCGTAAACTAAACTAGGCTTCGGACTTACAAATCAAGCTAGTCTTTAGATTTGTAAATTAAACTAGCCTTTGAACTTACAAATCAAGTTAGTCTTTAGACTCATAAACTAAATCAACCTTCGGGCTCGCGAATCAAGCCAACTTTCAGACTCACTAATCAATTCAACATTTGAGCTCGCAAATCAAGTCAATCTTTGGACTCATAAATCAAACTAGCTTTTGGGTTCGCAAACTAATCTAGCCTTTAGTCTCGCTAATCAAGCCAACCTTTGGATATATAAACTAAGTCAATCTTCAGACTTGCAAATCAAATCATCATTCGGGCTCACAAACCAAGCTAGTCTTTGAGCTTGCAAACTAAGACAGTCTTTGGGCTCACAAACCAAGTCAATAGTTGAACTTGCTAAAGCAAGCCAATATTTGAGCTCGCTAAATGTCCATAAGTTAAGTTTCGAGCTCGCAATCAATCTATAGACCATAGTTCACCGTAATATCATCATGATGGCTTAAGGTCTCTCATACCAAATTAATCAACATAAATCTATTGAATTAAATAACTTGACCACATTGTACATTGAACTCAAACCCAATTTGGTTAAATTAAGTTCAAACTAAATTCTAATTGAGTTAAATCAACTTTAAATTAAATTCTAATTAAGTTAAGTCAAGTCCAAACTGAACCCTAATTAGATTAAATTAAACTCAAATTCAAAACAAAATCAAGATGAGCCTGAACTAAAATCAACCTAAATTGACTTAAACTTGAACCTAGATCCAACATGGGTTGCACCCAAACCCATTAATGAGTTGAGCTTGGATCCAATAAGAGCCTATTAAGAATTAGATCCAACATCCATAAAAGATCCAATAAGAGCCCATCGAGAGTCTGATCCAAAATCCATTAAAGATCTAATAAGAACCTATCAAAGGTTTGGATTCAGGATTTATTAAAGATCCATTAAGAAACCGATAAAGGTCTAACACAAGGTCGAGTTCAACCCAAATCGATTCAAATCAAACTCAAATCAAAATTGAGTTTTGAACATTGAGCTGAATCAAATAAGATTCAAATCAAGATCAAGATTTGAATATGAAGATTTAAATATCTAATTTGAATCAAATTAAAATTTTCAATGAAGTTAAATAAAGAATGGGCTTGAACTTTGCTTAATCAGTCAACCAAACACTTTATTCAAAAGAAGTTAACCGACAACATGTTTAAAACTGTTGTTCACGCTTTGAGTTAAGCCTACACATGCTCGAAAGCTATTAGTAATGTCTCAAATGTAATTGACAACACATCTAAGAGGCCATTGATTATCAAAAATAGTCGATATAAGCCAAGACCGCTAGCCATTTTGAACCAAATTAAGGTATACATAAATTTACTTAATTAGTCAACCAAATGTCTTATTTAAAAGAAATCAACTGATAATATGCATAAAGCTATCGATCACACTTCAAGCTCAACTGACAAAAGCTTAAAGTCATTGGTAATGCTTCAAACCTAATTGACAATAAACCAAAAGAGATTATTGATTATCAAATTAATAATGATTAGTATAAGATAAGATTGCTAATCATTCTCTTAAATCAAATATCAAAGAAGTTAACTAACAATGAATAGAAAGCTGACAGTAATATAGATCTTATTAAGAGTCAACTAATACAAGTCAAGATAGTCAGTCATACCCTAAAATCAATTAAATTATCAACATTCGTCAAGAATCAAATTAAGCATTTATTCGCGTTAGACTCCATACGATCAAGTACACAAGGGCAAGTCAGCAACAAGTGTTAAGCCTTTTCCACTTCCTTTTCATTTCATATTCTTTTATAATTATGAATTTAAATTCTTTAAGTTGTAAAGTGAGAGTATGTCATTATTTGATCCACATATCACTTTCTTTAAATCAATTAAGTTATGTTTTCTTACTTCTATGTCTTTATTTTAGAAGATTTTTAACAATTACTAGGATAATTAATAATAAGAGCTTATGCTCGTTAAAAATCATATTCTCATAACACTTAATTATACATTCAAACCACCATATAATTTGAATTATTTCGACATTGCTTCTCAGAATTTCTCACTGTCCCAAGTGGTCAATTTCACCTCCACACACACACACACACACACACACATAATAATCCACAAAAGTACACTTATAATTCCAAAGAAAATAAACTTCAATAATGTCACTATAAATTCTCAAATTATCTTATCATAACTTTTCACATTTCTCAAGCACTAAAACAAATAAATTTACTCTTAATATTCACATCACTTTAAACTTAATTAATATTCAAGAACTCACATCTAGTGATCAAATCTATAGGAGAATGAGTGATATCATGTTAAACCAACATTTTCATATACATATTATATAAAGTTTTAGGAATTAGTTTTAAACAAAATCAAATTCATTTAAGTTTCAAACAAGTGTCACAAATACAATTCTTTCAAACCTTGGCAAAAGCAGTGGGTTAAATTCATGAAATAAGAATCTAAATAAATGTCAAAAGATAAATAATTTTTCATAAATCCATTGCATGATTTTTATTTTTTCAAAATAAGTAACTATAACATAAATATAAGACAATATATAATTCTTTTAGAAGATCTTCAAATTGTCAAGAAATATTTAAAGTATATTTAACATATAATTATAATTCATGTTTATCAAAAGATACAAATTTACAAAATAGATCGCTAACTTAATATTATTGGGAGTCATTCATTCACTTACCCAATATAGAGTCACGTTAAACACAATAAACTATCTTAAGTATTTACTTCTGGGCCTAAAATATGAAAACAAAATTTACTCGTCGAATATCATAATCATAATAATCATTCACAGATAAATTAACTCAATTTTCTGGTCCAACTAACTCCTTTGATTTTAATCTAATACATGCTAGTATTTAAAATTATTGCACGAAATTTGGTTAATAACTTATGTCATATTAGCTTATTTTTCATATTAAATCTAGTACCATAATAACTCTAAAATCAAACCTTATGATATGAGTAACTAAACTCAAAAATATGAATATAAGGTTCAAGATGATCACATTAACATATCAAGATAAGCCTAAAATTTGATCAAGCGAGTGTGTCATAATAAGTTCATCTTAATTTCATATTTGACACGAACCAATTATAATAACCTCAAGATCAAAACCTATAACACACATTCTCTTGATATTAAAGTCAATGTACGCATGTAATACAACTTATGGTTATGTATTATACAATATTTTTTAAAATAAAATCTTACCTAAATAGATTTAAAATACCAGTATTATCTCCAACCTTAGTAACAAAATTCCAATGCATTTATAAGGTTCATATCTTGAAAATGATATCATTTACTATAGCATACTTTCAATACTAGAAGTTTTAAAGTTATCACGACGATCTTGATCTACGTGCATAAGTTGAGTTTATATAAGGATAAAAACAAGACTAAGCATTTGGAAATACAATTCAATCTATTTCCACATTTCATATTCAATCTATTACATAAATCATAATTCCAAATTAATCCAATGATTCATCAAAAATAAAGAAAAAAATACCTAAATTTTGTGATTTTTCACACTAAAGAATGCGGGTTGTATGGAGGAAAAAAGAATTTTAGAGAATAGGAATCGGGCTTGGCGTTTTTTTTAATGGTAATTTTATAACAAGACCCCCAATTAGTTAAATTTAAAGTTAGTTCCAAAATATCTATTTTTTTTGTTTTTTGGTTTTGAAATATAATTAGGTGGAGGATTTCGATCCTTGCTCCAACAACTATGTCAATAGTTACCTGAACAATCCTGAGGTGCAGAAGGCTCTTCATGTCGCAGCGGTTCCACATCCATGGAGCTCTTGCAGATATGACTATCAGTTCACTGAAATAATATTCTAAAAACTGGATAGTGTTATTTGTCAACAATTAATCTCTCTTTTGGCCCTCAACTTCAGTGTTCTTCCATGGAATGAATCGTGAATTCCCACCGTCTTCAGGAATTCCTTCTTTTAGTCCTAGGATTGATTGTAGCCAAGTTAGGTTCAATAGAAACGGAAGCCATGCTTCCAAGGTGTGGTATTGGCAGCAATGATGTATCTTTCTACTTGCATCGATGCTTGAAATAAATATTAAGTAGCCATTTTTCTACTACATTCGGTTTTCCTTCGAAAATCAATCAGGAATGTCTGCCTGCTATAAATTTTCTTTAAAAACTATCATGTATGTCACAAAGCCCATTACATAATGGATATAAAATAAATAAATCAATCCCTCAAAAGGAAATAGTCGATCATATTGAAAAATTCTTTTAGGCAAATTTTCTAAGAAAACTAACATTGTGTCAGAATTGCACAAAACATTCAACATTTTTATAGAGGCAGGGGAACCTAGCTTCATTCAATATCCAAACTACAGAGCATTCACCGTTTTCGATATCTGTATAACACTTAATATCTTCTGTTTCTTTTGCAAACAAGGAATGGGGTGAATGGCATTTTTTGCGGCGTTGTGTGTTATGTGATTCAATCCAAACTCAAAATTCAGGCTACTCTGGTTGGATGGAAATCCTGTTCATCAGAAGGCATTCAGCTCCGATTCTCAATCCGAACTTATAATTTGTCCGTCTGACATTCCTTTTGGACTCTGTATTCCAATTTATAGAAACTAGCTCGACGCATTTCTACGGCTTTCGACAAGGGATGCGCAAGAAATTTTTGCTATTGCGTCACAATGTTATACTGTAGCTCGGCTAAATCTAAGGATTGCTCCAATAGAAGACAGGTTGCAAGAATGAGAAGCATTGGTTCGGTCTCCGTTGAATTTCCTCAATTAAATTTACAGCTGAAAGAACCTATCATGCATTCTATCGATCTTACTCTTGAGATATTAACAGAAGGAATTCATGAAGGTGGAGGGAGTTCATCTTTCAAGAATGAAGTAATCATAGTCAATGCCCTTTGAGGCTGGTAACTTGGAACTTCATGCCCAGCTCCTCTCACTGTCACTAGTGTCAATCCTTTGTATGCTTCTACATACCCTCCGACCTGCAACCAACATAGATTACTCAGTCATAAGCCAGCTTAGCATTACAAACACTGCAACACGCTTATGATTCCGATCGACAGTATTACCTCATTGTTCGAATACCACGAGCGCCAAGATTTCTCAACGGGAAATCCTAATGCACGAATCGAGAGTCTTGTGGCCGTGATCGGGCATATAGTATCAACATCTCCACTGCAATTTACTCCCATTAGTACTTTAGAGCTCAATTAGCAATATGTTCTTGTTAGACGGACTAGCTAATCTTACCTATACAACCAAAACCTCACTCCACTTGCAATGACTTGCTTGATTATAGGGTATACAGTAGCAGGTTGATCATTCCATGGAAGTCCACTGGAATTATAGGCAAGAAGAGTGATTAGTCAATAAAAAAGGATAAGTTTGATTTTTTAAAATACTATTTCAGGAAACAGGTAGCCGTACCTGCAAGAGCTCCATAAGTGTGGAATTGCTGCGACATGAAGAGCCGTCTGCACCTCAGGATTGTTCAGATAACTATTGACATAGTCATCCGAGCAAGGATCAAAATCCGCCATCTAATATAATAATAAAACAAAACAAGTACTCAGATTCTACTGAAAAAACAACATCTATATATATATCCCGAGATCATTCTGAAGAGTCATAATGTTCTCACGTATATGCCACCGGACCAGCTTGAGTTGCTCGAGGCACCGCAAACTGGAGCATAGATATTGTATGGATTAATATTTCCTGATTCTCCAATAGCTTCATCTTGAACCATTTGGCATTCACCTGATACTGTGGGAGCAGAAAAATTACAAGTATGGAGAATCTTGACGAAGGTTACATCGGAGATCAAGGCATGGCTCCACACATACTCATATCCACCAACAGTGTTTGCATAGTCATCAAGATAGGCATTGCCAATCTACAAAAGCAATCACCATTAGAACATCGATTAACCAAAAACCTTGTAGATTAGTATGTCAGTATGTATACTCACTGCAACGCCGCAAAGATTGATGATGGTCTGGTTAGTGATCTTGTTGTTCTGAACAATAGTATCAGCTAGCTCAGGTATGTAATGGCCTGCATAGCTCTCTCCAGTAATGAAAAAATCGCGTTTTTTGTATTGTGGGAACCTCTCAAGCCAATTGATTAGGAAGGTGTAGGAATCTTGGGCAGTTCTCTTGTCTCCACTTCGGTCATAGTCTGAGGTTGTATTCGAAAATGAGAATCCGACTCCCGCCGGAGATTCCAGGAAAAGGATGTTTGCCACTGCCATAGTCTTAGTAAAGTTTACGATGCTGTTCACGACCTTACTCAAAATGAGCAATGGAATATTGAATGAATGAGAATTATATACCATTGTTCCACGCATAAAGATTTCTGCTCAGCGTTTTTCCATCACTGTTGACTCTGAAAGGTCCTATTTCCTCCATGGCACCATATCCTAATGAAGAGCAGCCAGGCCCTGCCATTTCAGAATCATAATCAGAAAACAATTAGCTTAACACTGAAATGCAGGGAACATGCTAAGAATTATATCAAATGATAATAATAGACAATTAAACAAAATTTTGTATAGTTTATCCAACGGTTGGGCGTTAAGTGCTGTAAAACTCATATTATTCCTTCATTTTCAAGATTAGAGAATCAATGATAACAACAATGCCTAAAATCTGTATGGGTAAACAAAATTATAATCGGGTTTGGATTACCTTGCCTAGCGTGTCAACATAAAGTTTTCGCAGATACAATCAAAACTATAATGATTGGCAATATTAACAATTTAATTACATCAATCGCGGCTAGGGTTGTACATTCAGTTCAAAATCGAATTGAACCGAATCGAATAAACCAAATCGAAATTTTCGATTTTAAAAATTCAATAAAAATCTAATTAAAACCGAATCGAAATATTCGGTTCGATTCGATTTAAACCGAAAATCGAAAATTTAAACCAATTTTATTTTTTCAGTTTAAATTTAATTATATTATATTTAAAATAAAAAACTAAAATCAAAATCAAAACAAATATTATATATTTATATATAATATGTAGTTTGGTTCGGTTCGATTTTTACAATTTTTTAAAATTAAAAACTAAAATCAAAATCAAATTTTAAATTTTCTATTTTTAAAAACCGAACCGAACTAAAAATCGAATAACCCGAACCGAATTGATTATTCGGTTTCGATTTAATCGATTTATTCGATTTAAACCGAATACTGTACGGGTATAATCGTGGCTGCCGCCAACATTACGAACTCTTGTAGTGCAAATCAGATCAGTACTTTATGTGTGACCTAATCTCTCAGAATGAAGTTTGCGTTAATTTGATTGGGATGCAACTACTTAGGTGGGTTTGGTTGAGATCTGCCTTCCCTGAGTCTATTGATGAAGTTGGATAAGGTCACGACTTCATGGAAATTATAAGAAAAACGACCACAAGCATGTGGTATTATTAGGAGTATGTATGGCAATACTTCATATAACACCATACTTGAGATTGTAAACAACTTATTAGTGATGCAGATGCATTTCAATCACGTTTAGACGAATAACAATCATGGTGATGTCGAGAGGATTAGCAGGTTCACATAAATAATTAGATTATTCAGCTTATAAATTGCTAGCAAACAAAAAAAAATCATGTTGCAATCAGTATTTATACGAAATTTGATGGCCATTGAAATAAGATAATGCCGAAAATTTCATCGACGCAGCTATAAACATGTCCACAAAAACACGACAGAGAAGTAGATTAATGACTAGTCAGACATACATTTAAGCAGTTGGTTCATCAAAAAATGCTAATAACAAGAAAGCTACATAAAGAAAACTATCTTGCCAGAAAAAGAAATACCTCCATTAAGCCACAGAACAAGAGGTTTTGACGAAGGATCGGCAGGAGACTCTACGAAGTAGTAGAAGAGAGCCCTCCCGTGCTTCGGGTCCACCGTGACATAACCTGCATACTGATCGAAATCGACGTTGTCCGGTTGCCCTGGCAATGCAGTGATCTTGTCGGCCTCCATCATCCCTCGTTGACAAGCGATGTACACCGGCGAGTAGAGCCTGCCGGTGTGCAGCTCATCGAGCAATGGAACTCCACGAAAGGATCTTGAAGACCTCCGAGATTTGATGAGGCTGTTAAGCCTCTCAGCTTGCTTTGCATCGCTTGTGCCAAGTGACGCACAGAGGCAGAAGGCGATGAAGAGAAACTCGAGTAATGAACTCATCTTTGTGTGCTGTAATGTAGAGTTTGTCGATGAACGAGGGTGGAACTATTGGCGCCAATATATATGCATGTAGAGTAGTAAGAATGTTTGTATTAGAGATAGTTAGCCGTAATCTAACACCTTTGAGATAGAAGAGAAGGTGAGTTGATATACCTATTAGAGAAGAAATACAACTGAAATCATTTATGATTGCAAAATACAACTATTTTAGATTAAATATATACTCTATTTATCTCAAATATATGTATTTAAATGCCATCTAAGCTCATTTATTCATCGAAGATCAAATACAATGAATCTTCTAAAACATTCTATATATGTTAACGAATCTAATTGATAACTTAAATGTGCTAAAATTACTTAATAGAAACCGTAATTAATATGCAACTTGATTTGTCTTTATATTTAAAAACTATCTGTTGCAAATTATCTGCTATTTGTAAATTTGAATGAATCTCAACCGTTGATGAATCATTAACTACAATGATGGTGATTACCACGGGAATCTATTTTAAACTGGCAATTAGTGGTAGTCAACTGGTCAAGGGTGGTGCCCTACCTGTTGGCATTGCCTATTTTACTTTCTCAAAGTGGCCAATTTGCCGTTTACGTGGTTGAAGGTTTTGTTTTCTTAACGTGACTTTCAACAAAGACTTTAAGGTAACATATACACGTCTGAAAACTTAATCAGTAATTAAACTCGCCAAAAATTAGGCATAATCAGGTATAATGCATCACTTCGTCGTAGTTAATATGTTTTACACAATATCTCTTTCTCAAGATTTGAACGATATTTGTATTCAATCTATTCTTATGCAAACACCTACGTAACTTTTTTCTCAGAAAAAAAAAAACCAACAACATTTCCAAGTAGACGTGGCATACATCGCCACGTTGACTGCCACATGGTGAGCCCCATGTGAAAATTTATTTATTTATTTATTGCATCGAGCAATTTCACCTGAGCGTTGACCGTCCAATTCAATTCGAGTCTGACATGAGCAGTACAAGACTGTAAGATACCATCCATTGATTACAAGAAGATACCATCCATCCAATCGAACGAAATTTTGATCCATACAGGTACCAAATATCATCTACACATTCATCCATCCATCCATCCATCCATTCATTCTATCTGAAGAAGTACTAAAATACCAGCCACATATGATAATACCAAACAAACTGCAATCTATCCATGCATACCAAACAAACTACAATCTATCCATACATATACACAAATGAAAAGTAGTTTGGACCATTCGCACTAAAGTCATCATTTGTACAATCACCAAAATGCAAGTGCCAGAGTACAATCCGCATCAATGCAAGTTGCAAAATATCTTCCAGAGATGTGCGAATTGTCTGCTTTCCTGGAATTTGCTGAAGCTGGGCCAGGCTATCACTGTGAGAGCCCGTGTAAGCCCCAGCCTGATATGACAAAACGGAATGTAGTTGGGCCTGGCCTTGTCTAAGCTCGGGTCAAATAAGCCCAACCTTTGGCCACTGCAATTTCAACTTACTAATGTCTGCCGGTGGGCACTGCATAGCTTTAAATATTTGGTCTCGTTTCTATGGATTGATTTCGGTAGTTCAAGATAATTGAGACCCCAAGGCGATCTCGAATCATAAATTAAAATTTATTTTAATTTTAAATGCGCTATCAAATGTTATAAGAATATTAACTTCTAATAAACGTAAATCTTTATTGTTAATTACCACGATGATTGTTAGAGTCTCCTAAAATAACAAACCTATCTAATAAAATAAAAACACAAAATGAAAAGAAGAAAGGATTCGATTGATTTTTAAAAAAATATATGGTTTAAGTAATGGTATACCTTCACTTTACAATAAATTTTAATATGAACTTATAGAAAATATAAAAGAAATAAAGAAAAAAAGAGTGGAGAAAGAGTTTTGAAGTGTGCTATTGCCCCGCTCCTCTATGCTAGATCACATGGTGCCTGACCTGAATCTTGAAAAGGAATGAGAGAAGTTTGAAGTATTTTCAATGGCTTTGAGTATCGACGATAATTTCGTAGGATTGACTAGTTTGATATGTGCATCGTCAATTGCTTTTAAGGTTGATTAGCTTGAATAATGTATTACTAACTGCTTATGAGGTTGACTAGTTTGAAGGTGTGTCGTCAACTACTTCTAAGATTGATTACCTTTAACGGCACATCATCAACTGCTTGTGGAGTTGACTATCTTAAAGAGTGAGTAACTTGAAGTTAGTAGCTTGAAGGGCGTGTTATCAACTGCTTGTGGGGTTTATTACCTTGACTAACTTGAAGAATGTATCATCAACTGCTTTTGGAGTTGACTAGCTTGAAGGGTGTGTCATCAACTACTTATGAGGTTGACTAGCTTGAAGTGTGGTCAATGGCTTTGAACACATTATTGGTTGACTTCATCAATTTAATAGTATCTCCAACGGTTTAGTGAGTTGGATATAATTTTGAAGTGTAACTGACAACTTAGAGCATACTAGCAATTAACTTCTTTTATATTGATAGCATTACCAACAGCGTGGAGTTAGATATTGTTGGGGAGCCACAAAAGCGTCAAACCAGATCCATATAGTGAGCCGGACACCAAACCATCCTAAAAACTCAAGCTCATGGGATATGGGTCTTTTTCACTATATCTATTGGACTCTATCTATCCAATATCCGATGTGGGACTAATTCATCACACCTGACATTATAACAATCTTCCCCTTCAGTTGTGATTTGATCACATCAATTTAACACTCTTAATCAAGAACTCTTTTATTCGACCACTTCCACCGTGTGACCCATGTCCTCGCACCGTCCTCTAGTGCCCGCGCCCTTGCGTCGGCACATTTGTGGGCTCGCCATCCTAGCGCCAGCGCATGCGCCCTCTCTCCGGCCTCAAGCCAGCCTGGCGCGAATGCCCGAGCCCTTGGGCCTGCACTCACGCCCTTGCTGGTCTCGCGCTCGCATCCTCTCACTGGTCTTTTGCCATGAGACTAACGTGTGACTCAATTCAGTCGCATCATTGCCGTAATTTTTGATCTTAAGAGTTTGCACAGCTTCGAACCTAAAGTTTTGATACCACTTGTTGGGGAGTCACAAGAGCGTCAAACCAGATCCATATAGTGAGCCGGACACCAAACCATCCCAAAAACTCAAGCTCATGGGATATGGGTCTTTTTCACTATATTTGTTGGACTCTATCTATCCAATATCCCATGTAGGACTAATTCATCACACCTGACATTATAACAAGATATAACTTTGTAGTGTAGCCGACAACTTGGAGCATATTGATGATTAATTTCTTTAGTTTGATAGTGTCACCAATGGTTTAAGGAGTTTGGTATAACTTAAACTATTACTGACAGTTTTAAGCATTTTGGAGATTAATTTTTTTTAATAAGGTATTATGGTTGATTGATTGAGTGAGTTTAAGCTCACCTTAATTCTGTTTGATTTGAAGCATTGTTAATTCTTTTGGATTGACTTAATATGGAAGATGCGTCGCTAACAACTTCTAGGGTTGACTAGCTTAAAGTGTGACTAATAGCTTTGAATATATTGTGGGTTGACTTCATTGGTTTAATAGTATCACTAATAGCTCACAAAGATGGATATAGTGTTAAAATGTTGCTAAAGGCTTTTGTAACACACACAGTGAGATTAAATTTAATCTTATTTATTTTTATTCAAATTAATTTAGATTTAGATCAGGGAGGTGACTTCACCATTTATTTATAGGCTTAAAGTACTACCGAAATTTTAACACTCCTAATGGATTCAGTTTGACCCTATTTAGTTTCATCGGGACTAATATAGTTCATGTTTGAGTTTGATTTCATCTAGCTTGAGTCAAATTTGACTTTATATTGGACTTTTATAGAGTTTGGGTCTACTAAACTTTGGCTTAAGTTCAAGTCAATTTAACTTGCTTTCAATTTAAGTTTAGTCTAGCCTAGTTCTAGTTTGACTTTGAATTTATCTTTTAGTTTAAACTTTATTTGACCCAGTCAGGGTTTGATTTAAACTTTGTTCAATTCAAATTCAACTTGATTTTAAATTTAAAATTTTTTTGAAGTCTAGCTCTATTCGAACTTTTAGTCCATTTGTTTGATTAATTTATACCCATTTAAGTTAACTTGACCTTTATCTATTTATTTTAGCTGGATTTAATTTTAATATAATTAAGTTACTTAATATTAAGTAATTTAATTTGAGAGTCTTTAGTTGTTTATGATAATTTTAGATAGACCCATAATCCGATTTTAAATGTGTGAACCCAAGGGTTGGCTAAGACACTAGCTCGAAAGCTAGCTTAGAAGTATATGCCCAAAGTCTAACTGGATGCAAATTTGAAGATTGACCTAGATGCAAACTTGAAGGATGGTTAGATGTGAGTTCAGAGGCTAACTGAGGTGCAAGCCCAAATCCTGGCAGAATATAAGCCCGAAGACTAGGTAGGTGTAAGCCAGAATACTATCTAAAATGTGAGCCCGAAGGCTAGAAGGGTGCAAGCCTGAATGCTAGCTTGGATGGGAGCTCGAAAGTTAGCTTAGATGCAAACATGAAGACTGGCTTTGATGCTAGCCTAAAGGATGGCTTATTGTGACCTCAAAAGCTGGTTGGGTGTAAATCCGAAGGCTGATTGAGTGTGAACACAAATGCTAACTAAGTGAAAGTCCAAAGGCTAGCTTGGATATAAGCCCAAAGGCTAGTTAAGTGTGAGTCCAAAAACTAGCTAGATGCAAGCCCAAAGGTTGGATAGGTGCAAACTTGAAGGCTGGCTAAGCACGAGTCCAAAAATTAACTTAGTGCTAGCCCGAAGGCTGACTAACCTAAATGCTAGCTTAATGTGAGTCCAAAGACTAACTGAATATGAACCCAAAGACTAGCTTAGTATTAACTTGAAAGTTGGCTGAGATGCGAGACTAAAAGCTAGCTTAGATATGAGCCCGAAGGTAGACTTGAATGAGAGCCTAAAAGCTAGCTTAGTCTGAGCTTAAAGTTAGCTAGATGCAAATCCGAAGGCTAGCTTGGATGCGATGAGGATTTATCATCTTCATTACTATCTTCAAAGGGCTATGGGTGGTCATGGTAAGGTTATAGGTTCACTGTTTTCATCGTCGTCTTTGAGACATTGCGGATGACCGTGGTGAGATCATAGGTCCACCGTTTTCATTACCATCTTCGAGGGACCGAGAGTGGCCGCGATGAGATCATAGGTCCACCATCTTCGAGAGGTTGCGGGTGATCGTGGTGAGATCAATGGGTCCGCCAAGAGAAAAATTAGGACAAGAGAAAGTTCCCCCATTTTTTAATCAACTTTTTTTTTTTTTATTCTCTCCTTTTATTTCTCGTTCTCCTCAACAAGCCCATGCCCTGTCCCCAATCCTCTTCTTTGTTTTTTGAGCGGTGGGGGGTGGGGGGGCTAATTACCTACACTTCCCTGAGATTTTTCTTAATTATCAAAAACACCCCGAAATTTTCATAATTACCTACACCCTCCTCTCATTTTCAAATTATTTACCTATAACTCCTAATTGTTATTTAATCAAATTTTTGTTCAGAAATTTTACTTTTACCCTCCGTAATTTTATAATTAAATCTCTAAAAAATTTATTTTCTCACCCTCCACTCTTTCTCCCAATATTTATAGATAAACCCTTTAAATATTTTTTATTTATAGAAAATCCCAAATGTTAATATTTTTCAAATAAAGCATTATAAAGGAGCTGAAATATTTTAAATAGTTTACAAATAAATCCTAAAATTTGTATATTTACAAATAAGCCCTTTGAATGTTTTTTATTTATAAAAAAATCGAAATGTTAATATGTTTCAAATAAAAATGTATAAAAAAGACCTTAAATATTTTAAATATTTTACAAATAAACTCTATATAAAAATTTAATTAAAAATTTTATTTTTATAAATTTATAAATAAGTCCCTTAAATATTTTTATTTATAAATAAGTCCAAAATTTATAAGTTTTAAAATAAAATTTTACAAAAAAGTGTTGAAGGTATTAAAACTTAAAATTTTAAAATACAAGTTCGATATTTTGTATATCTACAAATAGACCCCTCAAATATTTTTATTTATAAATAAATCCAACTTTATCAATTTTCTAATCAAATTTCACAAAATTAAATTTTTTAAAATTACAATTTTGAATTACAAGTTTAATATTGGTATATTTACAAATAGACCCATTGAATTTTTTTTATTTATAAATAAGTTCAAAATTTTATCATCTTTAAAATAAAATTTTACAGAAAAATATTGAAGATTTTAAAACTTAAAATTTTAAATTATAAGTTTAATATTTGTACATTTATAAATAGACCCCTTGAATATATTTATTTATAAATAAGTCTAAATTTTTATCATTTTTTAAATAAAATATTATAAAAAAGACATTGAAGGTTTTAAAACTTCAAATTTTAAATTACAAATTTAATATTTGTATATTTAAAAATAGACCTCTTAAATATTTTTATTTATAAATAAGTCCGAATTTTGTTTTTTAAAAAATAAAATTTTACGAAAAAGTCATTAAACATTTTTAAACTTTAAATTTAAAATTACAAGTTTAATATTCACTTATCTGAATTTTCTTTTCTTTGTTCTTAGGAATATTCTTGTCCCTGGGCATTGGAGCTTATCTCGAAGGTAACATCTTTTCACCTCGAAGTTATACCTAGTTTACTCTCCTCAGTTGAAATATGGTATCATGAGACCAATAATATTTATCTTCAAAATCACTCCTGAGGCTAATCATGGAAATAGAAGACCCTCATCCCCAGTCAGCAATCCCTGAATGTCCTTGGAGGACACGACTGGTTAATAATGTATCATTCAACATTAGAATTAGCCATGTGGGGTCTCCTTGTAGAGAAGTCTTCAAAAACCCTCCGGATAATCTCTTCTATTTTGTCTGTTGGCATAACCTTCTTTAGCATTTTGTATTTAGGATGTTTCTTCCATGGATATTCAGATTAGCTTGACTATGGATTTTCATATTGACTTGACACAGGGGCAAATAAGCTTTAGCATTAGCCTGCTTGATCCTCTCTCGAAATGCCTACTTCTTCCTTTAGCGCTTACTAGTGTAGGGTCTTTTGAAGTGATCATAAAGTTACTCTGACTCGGACATCGAGTCGTATTCATCGTTTGTACCTTGTATATATAATTCTACTAAAATTGGTAAAGCGCATCCTTCCATAAACTCTAGGATTGGGACTTCACCAAACTTAGTGAGTTGAATATTTGTTATTGGGTTACATGATGGAGGCGGGGATAGTAGCTCGCCGATATTTAGCTCGGACTTATGAGTCATCATGCAACAAGAGGTTATAGACTTAGCTAACTCTCTTCAATAGTGTCTAGCTTTCTTGATCCGTCTCTAGAGTAAGTGGCACAAGTGATCGTTCTAATCCTAAGGAGGGTTAGCAAGTGGTTTCTCACCACCCCTATGAGGTCTTTTGTATGACTTTGTCTCTTCTACTAGCACATTTTTCATCCTCTTGACTTTCTCACAAAGCATGGTAGTTGTATTTACCATGCTTTCCATGTGGGTAGCCATAGCCTTCATATGCTCATTTGACATTTGTTTTTGCCTCCTAACAAACCTCATGCTAGTCATAGCTAGCTTTTTCATAGTATCTAGTTGTAGTTTAAATCTATCATAGTCATACTCGCAAGCAAACCATTCTTTAAGATAGTTATCTCGGGAGCAACTCTCAGGAAGACTTGTGAGATTTCTCATTTTATAAATAATAGCCTCAGTAAATTTATTTGCTTCTTCTTATCTTGCACCTTGAATTCTACATCATTAAAGTGATAGGGTGGGAATCAGCTTGGTTGTAAACCTCTGACAGTAAATACAGCAAAGCATGTTACCACCAGAAACTCACTTTCTTCATTTCCCACATCAAGGTTCTCTAGTAAAGTTTTGAGTTTGTTAGAGAAGTATTCTTTAAGAGTTACTTAGTTTCTTTCTTCCTAAATATATTCATCCAAAGTATCAATGTATTCTTGGATAGCTGATTTCTTGACATATTTATATGGTTGAACCGATTTTTTCTTTTTATTTCTATTCTCTCTTCTTAATATTTTGAGCAAGTGAAGTAATTTGCTTTGATGAGTCTTTCTTCATCACCATCAACTCTTTAGAGTTTCTAGATATTTTCTTCATCGGTTTTTTTAACCTTTTTGAAATATAGACATTTCATAAGCGTCCTTATTCTAGAGTATGTTGTGTTTCTTCCCCAAAAAGAATTTCAACAAGTAGTTTATGATTTTTGAACATAGTAATATAATTGATGTATTCAGATGGGGGAGTTTCAAATAGGGCTACCTTCGAGAGAGTTAGCATACCTTCTTAGTATTACTTATCGACCTAATCCTTAAACACAGAGCAATCTTCAATGGTATACCCCGAAACTCTATGATAAGGATAATAGTGTGGGTGATCTGTCTTGTTGGTCTTGTCTGATCTCTTGGATTTTGGCAATTGAAGATCTAACTTCAGCACATCCTAAAATATTTTAACTACTCTTTCTCTTTTAAAAAAATATTTTTTTCTGAAACTTTTTTAGAGATCATTGGATCATTCTACTTCACCATCACCTCCAAGACTTGGTGGATTCTGAGGATTACCTCTATTCATGGTGGGGTTCAGAGGTTTCTTTTACTCAGTTATTGTGAATGCAACTCTCTCATTTTTGAAAGGCTTTCCACAGCTTTACCTTATCTTTTTTTGGCATGAAAGATAAGGTTAATGGGTCAATCCTTTCTAGATTCTTGACTTGCATGATGAGGTCTTAGAAGGTATGAATAAAAGGGGTACTTAGATAAAGTATTATCCATTCTTCCCTTATGTTACCAATGATTAGTTCACTATTTCAAATTGGTTCATAGGTTTTTCATATTTAATACTAAAATTTCTTCACTTTGTGATATAATCTAAAATTAACTCATTCTCGCATTTTGGTATTGAGATAAAGTCTGTAATAATCACATTATCACTGACTCCTCTGAATCTGATTCAAAATTTTTTTTTTCATTTGTTCCCAAATTTGTATGGATTTCGGTTGTAAACTAACATACCACTCAAATGTTACTCCTGTCAAGCTTGCTGAAAATTGACAGAGTAACAATAAGGGGCTATTAATTTGAAACTCCACATAAAGTTATAAAGTGAGCTATGTGTTATTCAGGATTATTCATGTCATTAAACTATTTGAAATTAGGCACTATATAGCCTCTGAGATATGACACTCTATTGTGATGATTTGTCAGCATCATTTACCCTATATGTTTTACTTTCTTGTCTCAACTTTGTAGTTACTATTCATTATACCAGTTGTTATATATATACTGAAAGTTTCATATTGTCAAGAATCTCTAAAATTAGGGATTGGGTATTCATTACTGGAGGATATGCTTGTGAAGGGCCTATATTTTTCATGGATCTCATATATAGGAGATATATCTTCTGCCACTTCTGCTGCTTGGGGTGGTTGTTAAAATCATTCCAACTTATTGAGTTTTTGGCTTATTTGTATCATCATCTCCATCAATTTCATGACTTTCTTTTGAGTTTCATTTTTCTCTTTGTCTTGCTATCTCAGCTATTCTTGTAGTGATCTTATAATCGCTTCTTAATTAGAGTTTTTAATTATCACCAAGGCTTCTATCATAATATGATGATCCACATTTTAAGATAGATTTAGGCTTTGAGTTTAGGCTAATTTCTCTTATTAGTCGAGTTGTTTCATTTAAGAGTCTAGTTATGGAGCATATTGCCACACCCTCTCTTTAATGTGGTAGCAAGGAATGGTCTATAAGAGCCATTTCCTCTTGGATTTCTTTATCTGTAAGCCTCACCTAGACAATCTTCTTTTTGTGTTTGGCTAATTGGGATATGGACTCACAGTCCCTCCTAAAGTCATGATGAGAAATAACTCTAACAATGTAGGTAATCTTCATTAGCAAACCATCCTACTAGGTTATAACTTTACGATGACTCTTGCGATTTTATTTGGTGATTTGTCTATTTGTTACAATCTTAAAATAATATTGTGCCCCCTGTGATTTGCTCCTATCCTTCTCCAAATTATTTAATGGAGAGAAGGAGTTGGAGATAAGGATGGTAATAACCAACTTCATTCAAGGGGTAAGCTTCGCAAGTCGGTTAATAATTCCAATAGCTTTTTCTTTACTTGTGATAGTCAAGATAAGATCTTCTTCCTTAATGCCCATGTCCATATTTGCTTTTAATTGCCCCTTGTGAGGAGTTGGATGAAGGTGGCCAAAAACTAAACTTCGTTTTGATCTTAGTCTCTAGAAGACTACTATCTTTTTTAGTTGAGGTATGACTTTCAGCTCTTCATCCAAACAGCCCTTCTCATTAGGGATGCGACATTGAGCCTCCTTCCCCTTGATGGAAAGTGAGAAATATGCTGATTTTGTATGTCAACAACTTCAATCGGTGTAGTAGCTGATGCCTTTTTGAACTGAATAATCTCAGAAATGGTCCCAAACTTGAACTGAACTTTAGCTACTTCTGTAACAACCATTAATTGAGAAAAATGCATAATTGATTATGCCCCCAGGATGATGGTGAATCTTGGGACGGAGATATTCTTTGTTATTATCAATTGATTCTTTCTTCTATAAATGCATAATTGATTATGCCCCCAGGATGATGGTGAATCTTGGGACGGAGATATTCTTTGTTATTATCATTTGATTCTTTCTTCTATAAAAAAAATATATAATTGATTAGTCTTTAATTATAATTCTACCTTATCAGCGTCTCTATCGTATTAATTAAGTTTCTACACTTAGAGGAGAAGCAAAGTCTCACCGGCCGTGCTAGATTTTGTGGAATAAATTTCAACAACTCAAGATAGCGAAGACTCTGGGGGCGATCTCAAATCACAAATCAAAATTTATTTTGTTTTGAAGTGTGCTATCAAGTATTATAGAAACATTAACTTTCAACATGCACAAGTCCCTACTGTTAATTACTCCGATGATTGTTAGAAATATCTTAAAGTGAGAAACCTAACTAATAAAATAGAGGCACAAAAAGAAAAGAAGAAAGAATTCGATTGATTTTAAGAGATAATAAATAGCTTAAGTAAGGATATACCCTCATTTTACAATAGATTTTAACATGAAATTATAGAAAATATGAAAAAAAATAAAGAAAGAAAAAAGTGGAGAAAGAGCTTTGATGTGTGCTACTACCCTGCTCCCCCACGCTAGACCACATGGAGTCTAACTTGAATCGTGGAAGGAAATGGGAGAAATTTGAAGTATTTTCAATGGTTTTGAGCATCTACAATAACTTCATGATTTAAATTATTTTCATTAGCGAATAAGACGTCTACGATAACTTCTTTGATTTAGGTAGCATTAACAATAGCTTATAAGATTGAGTATAGCTTTGAGAATTGTATCGTCAACTGCTTTTGGGGTTGACTAATTTAATGGATGCAACGTCAACTATTTTTGGAGTTGATTAATTTGAAGAATATTATTGTCAACTACTTCTGAGGTTAACTATCTTAAAGTGCATATCACCAACGGCTTTTGGGGTTAGATAACTTGATGGTGCATCGTCAACTACTTTTGGGATTAGCTAGCTTGAGGGTGCATCGTCAACTACTTTTGGGATTAGCTAGCTTGAGGGTACATCGTCAACTGCTTCTGGGGTTAACTAGCTTGAAGGGTGCATCACTAATTGCTTGTACGGTTGACTAACTTGAAGAGTGCATCGCCAACAACTTTTAAGGTTGACTAGCTTAAAGGATACATCATTAACTACTTGTGGGATTGACTAGCTTAAAGAATATGTCATCAACTGTTTATAGGATTGAATAGCTTAAAGGGTACGTCATCAAGTACTTGTGGAGTTAACTAGCTTGAAAAATGCATCGTCAACTACTTATGGGTTTGACTAACTTGAAGGGTACATCATCAATTACTTATGGGTTGACTATCTCGAAGTATAGCCAACACTTTTGAGCATATTGTTGGTTGACTTTATTGATTTGATAGCATCACCAATGGCTTAGGGGATTAGGTATAACTTTGAAGTGTGGACGACAGCTTGGAACATATTGATAATTAACATTTTTTGAATTGATAACATCACTAACGGCTTACGGAGTTGGATATTATTTTGAAGTGTTGCCAACAACTTGGAATATATTTGCAATTAACTTTTTTAGTTTGGCAGTATCACCAACAGCTTAAGACGTTGGGTATAGCTTGAAATGTTAGCGACAATTTTAAGCATATTAGTAATTAACATCTTTTGAATAAGACATTGTGGCTGACTGATTAAGTGAGTTTAAGCTTATTTTATTTTAGTTTAATTTGAAGTATTGCTAATATTTTTGGGTTGGTTTAGCTTGGAATATGTTACCAACAACTTTTAGGGATGACTATCTTGAAGTATGACCAATAATTTTAAACATGTTGTTGTTTGACTTTATTAATTTGATAACATCACTAACAACTTATGCAATTGGATATAATTTTGAAGTATTGCTGAAGGCTTTTATAATACACTTAGCGAGACTCAGTTTGATTTTATTTAATTATATTTGAACTAATTAAGGTTCAAGTCAAGATGGTAACTTCACCATTTATCCATAGCCTTGGAGTACTACCGAAGTTTTAGCACTCCCAATGTAATTCATTTTGACCATATTTAGTTCCATCGGGACTAATATGGTTTGGATTTGAGTTTGATTTTATTTAGCTTGAGTCAAATTTGTCATCTTACAAGACTTTTATAGAGTTCAAGTTTGGTAGACTTTGCCTCAAGTTCAAGTTAATTCAACTTAGTTTTAGTCCAATTTCAGTCTAGCCTAGTTCTAGTTTGACTTTGAACTTGTTCTTTTAGTTTGAACTTGATTCAACCAGTTAAGATTTAATTTGAACTTAGTTTACTTTAAATTTAACTTAATTTTAAATTTGGATTTTCTTTTGGAATCCAACTCGATTCAGGTTTTTAATCCATTTACTTGATTAATTCAAGTCCATTTGAGTCAACTTGATCTTTATCCATTTATTTTGGCTGAGTTCAATTTTAATATGATTGAATTATTTCATGTTAAGTAGTCTAATTTGAAGGTCCTTAGATATTTATGATCATTTTAGATAGACTTATAACTCGATTTTAAATGTGCAAACCCGAGAGTTGGATAAGACACGAGCTCGAAAGCTAACTTAGAAGTGTAAATCCGAAGGTTTACTGAGTGTGAATTCAAAGACTGGTCTAAATGTGAACCCAAAAGCTGACTAGGTACAAGCCCAAAGGCTTATTGGGGTGCAAGTCTGAAAACTGGTCAGTGCAAACCTAAAGGCCAATAAGGTGCAAACCCGACGATTGGCTTGGATGCAAGTCCAAAGATTGGCTTAGATGCGAACTCAAAGGCTGGTTTAGTACGAATCCAAAAGCTAATTAGGTGCGAACCCAAATACTGGCTGAGTGTAAGCCTGAGTGTTGGCTAAGTGTGACCCAGAAAGCTAGCTAAGTACGAACCCGAAGACTAACTTAGTATGAATCCGAAGGCTAGCTTGGATGTGAGCCCAAAGGCTGGGTGAGTGCGAGCCCAAAAACTAACTAAATGCGAGTCCGAAGACTAGTTGGTACGAGCCCGAAGGCTAGCTAGGTGTGGCTCTAAGACTAGTTTAGTACGAGTCCGAAAGCTAACTGAAATGCTAGCCCCAATGCTAGTTAAGTGCGAGCCCGAAGGCTAATTTGAATGTGAGCCCAAAGGCTGGCTGAGTGTGAACCCAAAGGCTAACTAAGTGAAAGTTCGAAGGTTTGTTAGACACGTGCCCAAAGGGTAACTTGAATGTGATAAGAATTGGTCATCTTCGAAGGGGCGCAAGTGGCCATGGTAAAATCGTAGGTTAACCATCTTTTATCACTATTTTCGAAGGATCACAGGGATCGCAATAAAATTGTAAATTCACCATCTTTATTGTTATCTTTAAAAAATTGAGGATAACAACAATGAGGTTGTAAGTACATCATCTTCGTCATTATCTTCAAGAGGTCTCGTGTGGTCATGACAAGGCCAATAGATTCCACCGCCAGGAACATTGAAACAAGAGGAAGTCCTCCCTTTTTCTTATTTTTTTTCTCTTCTTTCGTTTCTCCTTTCTCCCCGCCAAGCCCGTGCCCTGCCCCCATCCTCTTCTCTTCTCTTTTTTTATCTATGCATGACCGGGCCATTCCCAACCTAGTCTCTCCTCCGGTCAGATCCAGCCGGCTTCTTGGTCGCGCAGTGGGGGACAGCTTTGCCCTCCCACCTCACAACTGGATCCAGTCGTATCTTGACCGGATCCAGCCCTAGTGTCGGTGAGCATCAAGGATGGTAGTGAGGCACGAGTGACGGGCTTCTCATGGCTACTTCGAGTGGCTTGAGGGCATACTGACCGGAGCATCATGGCAGGTAGGGAGGCAACCAAGCTCGGGTTGAAAGGTAAGAATCGCGACATCAAAGGAGTTGAGGCCATGGGAGAACTATCCAGTGGGCTCAGCTTAGCCGGCGGCAACAAGACTCAAGCCCGGCCAAGCCAAGGAGCTAGGCGATGGATCGGAGCTCGGGCATGGGCCATGTAAGAGGGGCAATTGTGTGCAAAAATAGGCGATATGAGCTGCTAGTGCGATTTGGGGTGGATGGGAGAGACGGCGATTGAGCTCAGGGCGGCGATGCATGGTGAAGATGGCTCATCGACGTGAGGAGACTGCCCGGGGCTGCACAAGGCGATAAAGCGATGGCTGACAGTGCAAGAGTGGGGAGCGACAAAAGTGTGGTTGCACGGGTAGGAATAGGAAGCAAGGGAGAAATGGCAAAAAAGAGGAAGAGAACAAAATGGCAATCAGATAAGAGTTTATCTTGTTATATCTTCTTTTTTCTCGTTCGCGGCTGATCGTTAGTTAATCTTTCTTTGTTTTCTCTCTTTCTCCCGCTGCTGATCTCTCACAATCTCTCTATTTTTTTTATACAGATTTTTAGTCCTTTTTATAGGCTTTGAACAAAATTTTAAAACCAAATTAAGGAGATTTGATGAGTATGATTAGATCCTGATTGATTTTATTTTGAAAATAAATAAAATTTGATTGGGGATGAATTTTGTATGCCAAAATCTTGTGAATGATATGTAATTGATTGGGATTTGTTTTCTCAACGAGAAAATTCAAATTTTGTACTATTTTTAGGTAATAAATTTTTAGGAGATTATTTACAAATTTTTTTAAAAAATTAGATCAAAGTATAATTTTATAAATTTTGGAGCTTGTTTGCAAATAGGACATATTTATAAAATTTTAAAAATTTTCAAGATTCTTTTTTGAATAAAATTTGGGTTTATCTATAAATAAAAATTTTTGAAAAATTTATTTGTAAGTTTTTAAACTAAAATGTGATTTTATAAGTTTTAGGAAACTTTTTGCAAAAAAAATATGTTTGTACAAATTTTAAAATTTTTAGAGTGTTTTTTGAATAAAATTCGAACTCATTTACAAATAAAAAATTTTAAAAGTTTATTTACAAATCCTAATTTAGTTTAAATTTTATTTTAGTCTTTGATTTTATTTGGATTTAATTCCAATATTTCAATTTGACTCATCAAAAATCTAACTCAAATTCAAAAATAAAATTTCAAAATCTATTTAAACAAGTCTCTTCCCTTTTTCTTCTTCTTTGCGATTAACAAAGAAAAAGAAAACAAATGGTTTGGATCCTCACCGAAAAATCTTTCAAGGAAATGCCTTTTATTTTGCGGTAGAGAATATGTTTGACAAAGAGGAGAGAATATTCACTTCTCTTTACTCTGCATTGTCGTGTCCAAAAGAGCCAGCAATCACCACTAATAAATTAATTTCACATTACATAATTTTTTTAAATATTTAGTAAAAAATTACATACATTATTATAGATTTACCTAAAATCACATTTATTATCATTAGTAATAAAAAACGATTTTTGTGATGTGAAAAACTTACAAATAATTACTATATAGTCAATATTATTTATTTATTTGATTTTTAATATTTAATTTAATATAAAAATTATTATACTCTTAACCCTTTAAACATAAATATTAAAATTTATTTTATATTTATCTTATTTCTCTCTCCTATGACACTAGAGTCCTAAACACCTAAATATTGTTTTTTTCGCCGCTGATAAATGAAATTTGAGAGAAAATGATATTCAAGTATTTAAAAATTTTCTATTCTACAAGAGAGAAAGAAATTGAAGAGAATAAAAAAATTTACTCTTAGGACTTTTTTATTTTATGGGAAAATAAAATATAGATTTCAAATTTATGAATTTTGATGATACACTAAATCAAATCAACCGAATCAGAGGACTAGAAAAAGTCAACCCCCTAAACTAAACTATAAAGCAATGTATCTGAATTGATAACATAGTTTGACTTCGAGACGTGGAAAACTCAATATATTCGATCAGAGTGATTTAATAAGATGATTACCCTAAGCTCATCTAGTAGACTCGGATATCTTGGTTTATATATGATAGAGGCTAAGGTAATTACCGAGTCTAACGCATGTTTATATCTAAAAATTAATCCAAAAAATGAGGGATTTACAAGGAGTCTAGCGATATCGCAACGCTAAAATCTCAAAGTCTCAAATACTTTGAACCACTTCTACACTCTATAAATACCCTAGTATTTCAAAAAATAAACACTAATGTCAATTTACTTCCTCTACTATTATGATTGTAATTTCTATTAATTTGAGTGTCAAAGCGATTGTTGTTGGAGAATTTTTGGAGACCTTTTTCACAATTTTCTTCCAAATTGGCAGAAGAGATGATCTAGCGGATTTGATTTTGAGTAGCTTCTATCGAAATTGGTTATCAACATGATTCAATCGATAGATTTTAATCTTGAATTTGGAAATTCTGAATTTAATATTTTTGTTTGTGTTTGTTTTGAGGAAATTAAAAATATTGTATTTGAAATTTTGAATATAGATATATAAAGAGATATTATTTAATTATTATACTTTTATAATCTATTTATAATAATTATTGTACTATAAAGTATAAAATTGTATATGTTGTACTTATTTATATATTACATTTAGATATATATTTAGTTATATTATAATTTGATTATGTTTTATGTTATTCAGGTCATTGCACACACAAAAAATGACATGGATTTCCACCTCCAAATTTCCGAATCACTAAAATGGGTGAAAAAGAAAGAACATTTTCTCCCGGATCTCCAAATCAGCCCAAGCAAATTGGTGACTTTTATTATTCACGAAATTTAAAAATCCAGATTTGATTTTTTCACCCTAAATAAACGAATGCTTAAGCTCTCATAATTTTTTTAAATTAAATTAAACACTAAAATTAAATAAAATTAATATTGACTAATAAATTATTATTTCTCCAAACATAAATAAAAGTATAAAAAAGTCTGTTCTCTTTACTTCTAACTCACTTTTAGAAGTAATTCGAAAGTAATTTATTTTTAATACTTAATTGAATAAAAAATATATTGTGAAAGTTTAGTTATATATAATATTATTTATTTAATTTTTATATAATATATTATTTATTTAGTTGTTTATATAAAAATTTTATTTATTTGATTGTTTTCACGAATAAAAATTTTTATTCAATTATTTATATAATTTATTATTTATTTAATTTATTTATAAATATTTTTTATGTAATTATTTATGTAAAATATTGTTTTCATAAATAAATTTCTAAAAATATTATTATTGTATATGAGATTATTAATTTTATTATAATTTAAAATATTATTAGATTCACTTGTAAAAATCAATTCAAACAAAAAGTATGAAAAAAAAATTTTAATTTTTTTACTTTTGTATGAAAAATATTTAGAAATGAGTTGATTCTCAACAAATCACCTCTGAATAATTAAACAATAAAAGTGGAGAAAGTAATTCAATTTTTTTTATTTTTATCAATCAAACAATCCCTAAATTAACAATAACACATATTTCCTTACTAAATTTTATTTTTTAAATTATTTTTTTTTTCCACTTGAGAATGAAGGCAACTGCAGTTCTATCTGAGATCGTGACTGAGAATCAGAAATTCTCGTGTGGGGGCTTGCGGGGGAACTGCATGGGATGAAAACCCAAGCTCGCTGTTGGTCCAAGAACTGTCAGTGCATGGGATGAAAACCCAAGCTCGCTGTTGGTCCAAGAACTGTCAGTCTTATAGAAAGTAAAAATAAACCCGGCCTATTTGCAGCCCTACGGCAGAGAGCTGCAGCGGTTCAAAACAGTGAGCCAACTTTTTCAAATAAGGCCGAACCCGTTTTACATCAAGCATAAGTAACGAGTTGGGTTATATTTTTTTCATTTGGGCTGAATTTTCGTCTGCCATCGGACCGGCCTGGCCCATCATCGCAAAACTTCCCGCCGAAACAAATCTAAAAAACATTAAAAAAGAGAAAATTCTAGGAAAGAAACAAGAAGGCGACAAAAAAGCGTCAACCCATGCTGTCGCCGCTCTCTGTTCCCGAGTGCGTGCTCCCCTCACCAAAATCATCATCCAATCCCTCCCTCCCCTCCTGCCTTCAAATGATCATCATCCAGAGAACTCAACCGAAGCGGCAGCACCAGCAACAGTGACGGGCTCTTTCTCCATTTATCTCCTCAAACAAACAATCCCTCCATTATTATTTTTTCTTTCTTCTCTCTCTCTCTCTTTCTCTCTCTCTCTCTCCCTACTGCACACTCCCCCATGCACTCAGACACATATTCCCTTCCTCCACTCCAATAACGAAGGCCCAAATCCCCCATCGTCATCTTCTTCTTCTACCGCTGCTTTTTCTCCTTCTCCTTCTTCGGTTTTCTTCCTTCTTTCTGGTCCAACATGGTGGACAATTGCTGGGAAGGAGCAGGGATGGCAGCGGAGCAAAACAAGGCAGTGGCGGCGCCATTCTTGACCAAGACGTACCAGCTCGTCGACGACCCCGCCACCGACCACGTCGTCTCCTGGGGCGAAGATGGCTGCTCAACCTTCGTCGTCTGGCGCCCGCCCGAGTTCGCCCGCGACCTCCTCCCCAACTATTTCAAGCACAACAACTTCTCCAGCTTCGTCCGGCAGCTCAACACCTACGTGAGTCCATCACCATCAGTGTTTGCCTTAACCACAACGATGACCCTTAGATTATAATCTCATATTAATGTCGCAGGGATTCCGGAAGATAGTACCGGAGCGGTGGGAGTTCGCCAACGAGTTCTTCCGGAAGGGGGAGAAGCGCCTGCTGTGCGAGATCCACCGCCGCAAGACTAACTCCGCGGCAGTGTCACCCTCGCCGATCTACCACTTCGCGGCGCCCCACGAGGATCACCTTCCTTACTCTCTATCCTCCCGCCTCATGCTCTGCCCGACTTCAGAGGACACAGCAGAAGGGAATATTGGCGGCGACGCGGCGGCGCTGCTGCAGGAGAACGGGCGGCTACGGCGGAGCAATGCTGCGCTGCTCTCTGAGTTGGCGCACATGCGGCGGCTCTACAACGACATCATCTACTTCGTCCAGAACCACGTTCAGCCCGTGGCTCCAAGCTCGAATTTGCTCATGTCTTCTCATGGGTTCTATCACAACAACAAGGTCAACGGATTGAACTCCGGAAGCACTACTTCCAGCAGCTCGCTCACCATTGCTGAGGAGCCGTCACCCCGGTTAAACAGCAGCAACTGCGAGAGCAGCAGCCCTCAGGCAAAGCTCTTCGGCGTGCGGCTTTGCAGCAGCAAGAGAGGGTTCGACATCGACGAGCCGCTATCTCCTTCTCCTTCCAAGCCGCGGTTGATCTCGGAGGAGGAGGACGAGTTAGGGCTGAAGCTGAAGCCTGCTTCTGCTTCTTCATGTTAGCTGTATTTCTTCTTTCTTTGAACTGGTTTCTTCGTTTGTTCTTTGTTTTGCTGAGATAGTACGTTTTGATGATGAGCTGTGGCGGATTGCTCGATCGGTGTACATAGTGCGCATGCAGTAGTGATTTTGGTTTGATTATCTTTAAAATCTCACGGAGATCTTGTTTCTCAGAGCATTCTTGTTCTCTTTTGTTTGTGCTGTGCGATCCAAATCTAGACATGTGATGCGAACATGGGTGCTGCTCGCCATGTGAGAAGAAAAGGCTGGGGTTTTAGCAAGGAATGATTAGCGATGAGAACAAGTGAACCGATATTTATCATATGAGCCCACCTAGAGATGCTTATTTATCTGACAGCCCTCAAGATCAAAACTTGGTTAATCAAACATTGACAATGCTACCATCGTTCAAAACCTAAGAACCATTACCTCATTCGTCACAAGGTTTAGTAAATAATTCGCCTGACGGATAACGATCGGAAATTGTAATACTAAGAAGCTTATAGCTTTTTAATTAATTTAAATTACTCATGGCTAATGAAAACAACCGGTGAATGACTATTACAAATTCTAGACTGTAATAGCGCAGCAATGAGGATGACTATGACCAGTGTCTAAACTCAATAACGTTGTAGCTCGCCATCAACCAAAATAAAACTGACGTCGCGGTCTGGCCTGGAACTGTGGCCTACTGCGTACAGACTGAACCTAAACACAGAACCAGAGCGATCCTTCCAATTCATTAAAAGGGCAAAAAATAAAAAGATATCGGGTCGCACTAAATCAATGATACCGAGCTTGAAAATCGTAAATCGAACTAAATCAAGACTGTATGTAAGCCAAAAACATTTTAACGGTCCCAATGTAGTACAGAAGAGTATAAAAGAATTAGAGCGACCATTTCTGATAGAGAGATAAGTCACGATCCAAGCGCATCAAAAGAAGTAAATTTTCTATTTCATTTCTGGCTTAGTTTGAAATTTGATATATTACTATAATCGAGTCATACTTTTGTAAGGAGGACACTAAAGAAAGTAAAAAAAAAAAAACTGGAGAGATAAAGAATTTTTTCTCTCTCAAAAGAATACAATTCTTTCACGATTAATGCTTTGAGCGTTCCCTCAAAATGTTTAGAAAGTCCTGCAGGGTTTGGTGAGATGGGGCATCCTCGGCTCAAGTTATCCTCTGGTGAACCAACTGGCTTATCGGAAATCACTACAACAAAAGCTTTTGTAATTTAGAAGTCTGTCTAGTTCGTGAGTAATGAACATGATGACTTTGACTAATACAACTACTGAACAAAGTCAGCTAAAGATTTATAGGCAGTGTGCGCAATTAGGCAGAATTAGAGGGACCAATATGGAAAAAGAAAAAGATGGGTTAAAAAAAAGAAAACGGGGTTAGCTAGAGGAGGACACAGAAGGGAAGGGCAGTGGGTCTGCAACCATGTAAGGGAAGGGAATCCGTTCCTCGGAACGTGGACTTAAATGTCAGGGACCGTTGCCCCACGAGGTTCTCCTGCCATTTGCTCCAGTAAAAGAAAGAAAGAGAGAAAGAAGAGGACAACAACGAGGCCACGAGTCATCAGAACCATGAGAGAAATAAGATTAAGAGAAAGATACAGAGGCTACCGGAAGAAAGAGAGAGAGACAGAGAAAAGCAATAAAAAGAGATAAAACAAAGCTTGATTCTTTTTGCGAGAACTGAGAAGTGATCAGAACAATCAAATGGGTTGTGACTTCGAGGCTAGGGAGCCATTAATTGTTCCACTCGTATGGCCGTGCCCTTTCTTCCATAGGAACCTTAGTCTCACGTATTAAGGTTTTTTACTTTCTGCTTTACTTGAGAGAAAATTTGTTTTATCATCTCTTATAGAGAATCAATGGTTTGAAATTTTGTATTCAATTGTCCGGAATTCAGTGTTCGATTGTTTGGGCAAGAGCGGCGAGGAGATGACGAGCCGGGGTGTTGGTGGACGGGCGCATGTAGTCAGCCAGACACGCAAGCGGCCGACCGGCCGAGTACTTTCGACAGAAAAATGGTAGAAAAAGAATTTTAAGGGATTAAAAGAATTAAAAGTTTGATTAAAACGATAAAAAATTAAGAAAGTTTTTAGAAATCGATAAGAAATTAACTCTTTATTTTACCACCTTATTTCCTTGTTTCTTCTTCTTCACTATGGATATATACTTTTTTGCCATCATTTTTGAAAGGGAAGCTTCACATGGCCTCTCTTCTCTTCTCTTCCTCTCCATGGGTCTGAGACATAGTTTGACCCGATCCGATCGACCTTTTGCCTGTCTTTATCGTGCAGCGCAGTGACAGAAATTGTGCGCTTTTGCCTTTTGTGTTTGCTCCCTTAGGCCTGCTTTCTTTCTCAGCCCAAAGGTTTTCATAAACTATATAAGATCATATATAATTACATACTAGCCCTTAAATTACCCCAAATTACATGCAAGTTCTCCGGAGCTTTGTTGCAACCGGTATCTCGCATCAATCCTGCATAACGGTTACTTTCATGATAAACATGAGATATCTTCCCATGTGGAATATACATGCGAGAAGAAACTGATAAATAATGAAAATGCTTGTACGAGATTTCGATAGATATTAGTTCTTGTATGCAATACGAAAAGATTTGACGAAGTGATATGCAATACGAAACCCTTTTGGTTTTTTTCCAGGGTTTTTTTGCAAAAAAAATAAAATAAAGACAAATATTAGAAATTCAGATAGCTGTGCGTGATGATATCACGTAAAGGCTTGCCTAGGATTCTTCTTTTGACTAGCAACAACAAAGCTTTTATCAAATCCCAAACACTCTCAAGTGAAAGGGAATAAAGAAGTGTTTTTCGGGCCATAAAAGCTTGTCAACCATTTTAGCTTTTTGGAGTTGGGAGTAGACCGCTGCGAGCCATGTCAGCTGTGCTTTTCCTTTTATTCTTTATTTTTTATAAATTTTAAAGAACTTTTTTTTTTTGTAGGGTTTTGTTTTCTAGTCTGTTGCCCATGAAGCCAAAAGGTTGGCTCGCAGGAGGACTGAATCTGAATGGAAAAGAATCTTGAAAAGAAGGGAAGGAGAAGGAGAATGGAAAGAAGAAAAGGGCTCAAGGGCTCACGTGAACGTGAAGGGGGCCATTTGTAAAGGGGCTTTTTCTCATTGTTGTGATCTCTCTCTCTTTCTCTCTCTGTATCTCTATATACAAAAGGATTGGACCGAGTTGACACTATATAACAATTGGCTATTGGTTGTTGTCATCGATCCATGAAGAGGACAAGATCGGTTTCCCTTTGAATGTGTTCACTCATTCATGGTGGCGTTTGGATTGAAACTATTCCAATGATCATTATTTTATTCATCGTTTTTTCTTGCTATGATCCCAAACCAAACATGCGTTGGAATTTTGTCAGTGCGTTGCCCATTAAAAACCCGATTAGTCCTCAATAGGCTGAGCTGATGAAGCCTATCTAAGCCCGGTTTGGCCCGTTTGACAATTCAAATACAAGTTGATCATCAAATTTTCCTCGCTGTATGCTCGGCCCCAAGCAGCCATGTACATTGCCAGGGCCCGTTTCGTTTAGGGGAAGGCTGCTTATACAACCATTGATAGAGACCAAGCAGAGATGAATCACACACCAAGTTTCCTGTGAAAAAAAGCATCTCAGACTTTCTGTCCATGGCCTTGGCTTATTCTGCACTCGCTTTGTCTCTTCCTCTATTCTTGCCGGAAACGAGAAAAACGACTCCCTCATTTTTCTCTCAACTCCAATTCATGTCATCATTCGCAGAAGAAGAAGAAGAAAAAGACTGCAATTAACAACTCATCCCTCCCCTCGATATTTCCTTTTCATATCATAGAGGAAGTGTTCGTAGTACTGAAAGAAACTGTTTGATCCAGCTCAAATTCAGTGTCATTTTAATTTTACTTCGACGTAATAGCTTTTAGTAGAAAGTCATTATTTAGAGTAGGTCTCAGTGCCTCGCATTTGCTCTTCCCCGATTTCTGAATTGCATAAATCGAAACTGAATGTGAGATAAATCAATCTGACTCATTGGAATTCCCGAAGTTTTGTGAGAATTCTCTATGTTGTAGTCTTAACCATGTTCAACTGGCAACTCTAACATTCGGATTGGCTGAAATTCAATAGAAGTATGCTACATAGATTGTTCCCGGAGAAACTATCGGTTTAGGGTTTCGTCGTCGCAGCAGAGCGCTTGGCGGCCGCAGGCGCAGGCGGGCGTGTGCGGGTGAGGGCGAGGGCGGCTACCGACGACCACGGCCGACCGCAGGCGAGGGCCGGTGAGGGCGGGCGAGCTCGGGGCGGCTGCAGGCGACTACGGGCGAGAGCGTGCGAGGGCGGCTGCGGGCGACTGCGGGCGAGGGCGGGCGAGGGCGGGCACTGCGGGTGACTGCGGGCGAGGACGGCGTGCTCGAACGGCCAGCAGGCCGCGCGGGGCGGGCACAGGGCGGTCGGGGCAGCCGCAGGGCGTGCGGGCCGGCCGCAGGGAGCGCGTAGTTTCTGCAGGGAGCGCAGGTCGTCGGCAGCGAGCGCAGGGCGCGTGCATGGCGAGCTCGGCGCGTGCATGGCGAGCGCAGCACGCATGGGGCGAGCTCAGCGCGCGCGGGGAGACCGCAGCGTGCGCGGGGCGAGCTCGGCGTGTGTGGGGCGACCGCAGTGCGCATAGGGCGAGCTGAGTGCGCCGGCGGCGAGCTCAGCACGCGCAGGGCGGGCACAAGGCGCATGGCGAGCTCGGCGCGTGCATGGCGAGCTCGACGCGCATGGGGAGACCGCAGCGTGTGGCCGGCGAGCTTCGCGCGCGTAGGGCGACCGCAGCGCGCGCAGGGCGAGCTGATTGCGTCGGCGGCGAGCTCAGCACCGCAGGTCGGCCGGCGATGATCGGTGCCCCCGCGAGCGCAGTTCGTTTTAGGGTTTAACTGGTTAGTTTTATTTAATTAATCACGTTTAATTAAGTTAATCACAGTTTACTGTGCTACTTTTGCTTTTTTCCCTGGGAATCACGGGGAGGTGCTGGTCGGCTGGTCGGTTGGTCGGTTGGTATTGGCTGATTAACTGTGATTTAGCCGTGAATCACGTTGATTAACTTTGATTAATGCCCGTGAATCACGGGTTTCGGCTGGGTCCTGAGGCTTATATATACTTAATATAAGTCTGTAAGAGCAGACGATTTCATTTGTGTTCTGCTGTAAATCGCCCAACTATTCCTGTTTCAATTGCAGAGGTATGAAATTTTCTATTATCATAAATTGATGTATCATAATTTTTTTCTTTTTGTTTGTTCTACTTGATGTATCAGATATAGTATGTATGTTGAGACTTGAGAATTGAACTGAAACAGGAATATCAAATTATTTGTTTTTATGGATTTGCTCAATTTGCATTATGCGCATTATGTATCTAATTAATTGAAACAGTGATATGATAAATTATCCAAAATTAAGTTAGATTTGCTGCTTAAAATACGTATTAAATTATTAAATTATTAAATTATTTAAGTTACATAGTAAAATATTAAATTAATAAATTATTTAAATTATGTATTTAAAAATGTATTTTGTATTTAAGTGTATGACAAAATAGTAAATTATTAAATTATGTAAATTACGTATTAAATTATTAAATTAGTAAATTATTTTAATTATGTATTAAGTTACATGTATTTTCGTATTAAAATATATTTAAAAAAATATTAATGTACGGATTAAATTATGTATTCAATTACATATTTTATATTAGAATATATATTCAATTACATATAAGATAATTATTTTTGAAACAGATAATGACAAATCCGGATGATTATATTACAGTTCCAGACCAAGTGACACTGCAAGCAGGAAGAATAATTATGTCAATTCTTCGTCAAAAACTTATATTTTATCGTAGAATTATTCCACATTCGGCATATGATCTACTTGGACAAGCCTTAATTGAGCAGGCATTACAAGACCGTGGAAGAGTCAATGATCAAATTTATCTGTCCTCTCAACAAGGTTCACTTCATGCTATCAATCAGCGTCTTGCCGCAATTTTCCCTGAGCACTTCGCACAGTGTGATATTTATTTTTCATGGGTTATTGGACCACTTTTACTATGTGTTGTCAATCATTATAGTTATCATTTTTATTTTGGACCTTCGATGTATGGTTATACTCCAGAACCATTGCCACGAGATCGCGCTGAGCTAGTTGTTCTGGCTCGTATGCCTACAAATGCTCGTCCGGATCATCCAGGTACTGAATTTGTAATTCCATACTCAGATGTTCCAAACTCAACCGATGATGACTACGATGATTAGTTATATTATCTTAGACTTTATAAATTATGTATGTGTGAAATACATTTTAATGAAAAGTTAAATTTGCTTATGTTAATTTTTAAATTTTAATCATATTCATATTATTTCTTGTATGTTTTTTTAATACACTAATATATATTAAAACTAGACAATATCAGTGACTAACTATCAAAATTAATTTTAATTAGCTTAAATATTATTTAAAATTATTGTAAAATTAAATATAAATTCATTCATAATTTTTCAAATTTTTTCAAATTTTTTCTAATATTTTATCGTATTTTTAATTTGAAGTCAAAGTACAGTCAAAGTATAGTCAAACTCTGGTCAACGCTCAATTAATAATTTAAAAAAAATTTTCGGTCGAAACCGAAACGGCCGAAACTGAAACCGAAACGGCAGAAACGGCCGAAACGTATCGATTTCGGCCGGTCCCGAAACCGAAACCGAAACCGATACCCAAAACCTTGGGAGAAAGGATTGCATTCCTTTGTCAATCTCCGCAGGCGAACCCACAACCTATAGCAAAGCGTTTTCCAAAACTCTAACTCGGCGACCTCTGATCAATCGTTCGTGCGCGCGCAAGGATTGCATACTTATTCCTGCTCTTTATATCAAAAACAAGAAGAAAGCAGCTAGCATGCATTCTCGCGTACAATAAGATGCTGATTCCGAATCCATGTTTTGTGACTTTCGAAGGTTAAGAGTTTAAGAATAGAAGGAATATAGAGAAATAGAGGAGAATAGATAATACTTCATTCTATAATGAGGATGCCACGACCATTAGAACTGGCTTTGAGGCACAAGAGATTGATCTTTTGAAATTCAAGCACCTCATAATCATCTCCTAATTAGGTGACAAGACCAAACTAAGATAACAAACAAATGTAATGAAAAATGATACCCAAACTTGAATTGGTGATCCACTCGAGACCAAGCTATTTGAACTTGGATTATTTCCAACAATTCAAACCATCAAATCAAGGTCAGACACTGAAACCTGATTTTTGAAAATCAAATAAGATTAACATATGGAATTGAAATTTTCAATGAATTTCCTTCATATTGCCGAGATTCTTTGCTTCTACTCATCCAAGAAGTTGTTGTTGCTTGTACTTCTATAGGAGAAATAGTCTCTTTCTTCTTTTCATCTCAGAGGAATAGAATATTCCTAGCTAGCACCAGGCTCAACCTGTCATAATCCTCTTGATCAAACAAAGTATTTACCAAAACTAGAGAGAGCACAAATGACAAACCAATAACATAATCTTTATTAACATCATTATCTGTTGGCGTGCAAGGTTAAGCCAAAACACGGGGTCTCTTTGTTTAAACAATCTTTAAATATCTCAATCATCAACCTAAACCCTAATCCTAAAACAAGAATTCAAAGGGTATTTTTAAGTCCACACATCTTTACGTTTCTGTTTACCAAATTTATATGCGCACAAGTGCTATAAAAAATGGTGTCAGCCTTCATCACTAAGCCTTTCGTTATACTTTTATTAGTTCATCTCCTCATTTCCTTCTCTCCTCCTCCTTCTCTTCTTCCTCATCATCTTCTGCCTCAATTGGTTTCCTATGGCTATGGAGAATATAGATTTCAGTGACTACATGATTCTGAGGCCGGACAAGGCCGGCATTTGTGATCTTTTCCATCTCCTATATTCCACCAAAGTTAGCGAAAACGGGTCGGTGGATTGCCCTGGAATGAAGGAGGCCTTTGAGATGAGAAAAAGATGGGCGATATTCATATCTCTTCTGCTGCAAAAGCTCCTCCTGTTGTTTAGGAAGCCGTTGTCATGGCTTGGGACTGTGTTCGAGTTCTGGGTGAACCTGTTGATGGAGAACAGTGGCCTCCGGTCCCTCCTCTATAACCTGCTCACGGGTCAGTTACTCTCTTCATTCTATTTAATCTCCATTGCTTCTTGGGATTCAAGACATTTCTGTTTGTTTTAAAAAGAAAGAATGAAAACCAGTACATGTGTTCTGATGAAGATAGAACTTGATGGAAAGAATAAAAAAAAAAAACCTTCAACATTCTGTCATTTTTTTATGCAGAATAAAGCAGAAAAGAAAAGAAGATATTCATAAATTCAACCACGAAGAGCATTGGATGCTATTTTCCTGATAAATACTGCATTATATACTCAGGCTTCAAGAAATAATACCAAACTTTGTGAATTCTGGTACACAAAAAAGAATTAAATTCCACAAAAGTTATCTTTTTTTTGTCTCTAGTATAAACAAGAATTTTCATGAAATAAATGTGTATGATTATTCCACATCTATAGTAGTTAAAATCTTTGGGTTGGTAGGTCCAACCAACAGTCCAACACCATCTTTTTATTCTTTTTAAGCTTTGTGAATGAGACATCTGAAGCAATTCCAAGTCTCATGATCATCTCCACCCACTAAGGTGCACCTTGCAGGCAAAGGAGCCATGATTCCAAAACCTATCTACATTGCCTTAAAGGGTAAAGGCAAGTGCCAGGTAGTGCTCATGAATTGTGATTCATCTGCTTCGAAAACGACTATTTGGAAATTATGACTGGCTATACATGTGTAGAATTTGGTGAGAATCGACCATTGTCTTTGGTTCCCACTTGTGCTGGTGGAAGCAATTTCCCGAGTCAACTATTATCCCAACATTGGGAGATATTGATGTGCAAATAACTTTAAGATTTTTACCTCAATTGTAATCTTAGTTGAAGCTTTCAGGATGTGTAATATGACTCTTAGTTAGCTCCAAATGACAATGTGAAAAATTATCAGCGGTCATTAGAAACGTAGGCTTCCTTTCTGGGTTTATTATGTTCAGAGAGATTCACTATGGATGTCTCTTAACTAGGGAAGGTTATAATTCCGAACAAGAAATCGTTGACATATAGGTCAGCCATTGGGCTCTTGGACAAGAGGACGGACTTGGACAAGAGCATAAAACCAAGTGACACTAAGTACTTTGCAGCACTCTCCATAATGGCAGCTAAATTGGCGTATGAGAATGAATCATCCATCAGGGCCATAGTCACAAATTGGAAAGTACAACTTCTATTCCTTGGATTTGCTCAATTTTGAACTAACCCTTAAGCTTCAAGTTCCATTCATTAATCTTTGAGTCAATTGCATACAGATGGAGTTCTTGGAGTTCTACAACTGTTGGAATGGTATGTAAATTCAATTGCACATTAAACATCATAGATTTGATTGGAGTTCTAATTAACGAGGATAACATGCAATATCTTCAGACTTCCAGCAGCAATTTTCCACCCAAGCCTTCATCTTCAGCGACAAGCAACTAGACAGAGAGCTAGTAGTAGTTGCATTCAGGGGCACCGAGCCCTTCGACGCTATCCAATGGTGCACCGACTTTGACTTCTCATGGTACGAGATCCCGCAAGTAGGCAAAGTCCACGGCGGCTTCATGAAAGCCCTAGGGCTGCAAAGGAAGAATGGTTTTCCAAAGAAGATAGAGCAAATGCAACACGAGCCACCATTTGCCTACTATGCCATAAGAGAGAAGCTAAGGCAAGTGCTGAGCAACAGTCAGAAGGCCAAGTTCTTGGTGACAGGACATAGCTTGGGCGGAGCTTTGGCGATCTTGTTCGCAGCGATCTTGGTGATGCATGGAGAGGAAGAGATCCTGGAGAGATTAGAAGGGGTGTACACGTTTGGGCAGCCTAGGGTCGGGGATGAAAAGCTTGGGAGGTTCATGGAGAAGAAGCTTGATAGACCACGGAGAAGGTACTTCAGGTTTGTCTACTGCAATGACATGGTTGCAAGGGTGCCCTATGATGACAAAGCCCTCTTGTTCAAGCACTTCGGAACTTGCCTCTACTACAACAGCTTCTACATAGGCAAGGTCAGTGATAAGGATCTCTCCACACTATAACTTTTACAAATAGCCCCGAAAATTTTGCCCTGTTTATGTGAATCATTAGTTTCACCTAATCTTCAATGGAGAGGTCCACTCGGACTCTGACTCATCTCCAGCCAGTGATTGAGCCCGCAACCTGCATCAAAAGATGTTCCTAAATTACGAACTAGTGACCTCACTCACAAGTTGAAATAAGAGACTATTTGTAAATAACAAAATGTTCAGGAGTTATTTGTAAACATCATCTTATATTTGCCCCTTTTTTAATTCCAAATGAAATCGATGCAGGTTGTGACTGAGGAACCAAACAAGAACTACTTCTTGTTGTGGACAGTGTTGCCAAAGTATCTGAATGCATTTTGGGAGCTTATCCGGAGCTTCTTCATTGGGTGGGTCAGAGGATCAGACTACGCCGAAGTGTGGTCGATGAAATTTTTTAGGGTTTTGGGATTGGTGATTCCAGGATTGCCACCACATGCTCCTCAAGATTATGTCAATTCCACAAGGCTAGGGCCTTCTCTTATACAACTCGAAGACAACAGGAACAACAAGTTAGATTGATTGAAATTCGATTAAAGGAAAAAAAAAATGAGCGCTACAGATAGATTTTTATAGTATATACATTCAGATAAGCACGTTGTGTACAATGAAACTGTCACACATATGAATTCTAGGGCCTTGAAGCACACAAGAAAAGAACTCAGTTTAGATTCATTTCGTCAAATATATTTTGAGACATTAGAGATGAATGCATTTGATTTTCTATCAGAAATGCCACACGTATTGCTCGGTGCACAAGCTCTATTTTTTACCACATTCATATTGTTGTAGCATTTTCTTTCATTTGCATTCTTGCTGCAATGGACTATCGATTGAGCTACGGCCTCGCTCTCCAAGCGCAAGTATTGTTTGCGGTGCTGACCTACCGATTGAACTTCCTGACAGTACTCTTGAACTGGCCTAGTTTTCACAGGACCAGGTATCCAATGGGCTTCATGTATTTCACCTCCACCAGATGGATTTATTTCCCCACAGAGGCCGCCGATATTCTCCACCAGTGCTTCGCATGTAAGGAGCTAGCCGTGCGTCACATCGATGGCTCTCGTCACATTGCTTGTCTGCTCGGCATGTTCCTGATAGATGCAGCAGGGACCACGAGAGGCGCACGGTTGTCACTGCAGTTTATTAAATGCTGCACCCTTCCGTCTCCCTACAGGCAAAGAAGGCTGAGAACCTGCAAGACAGCAACGGAGAACAAAGGTTGAACATCACAAATAGGAGGGACGGGCGGTTTGGAGCAGGTCCTTGCAGGATAAAGGTCATTATAAGAAGAGGTTTCGAACATGTGGATGCGCACATGAGAACAGCAGGACATGGCTCCTGCGTCTATCTTTATCCAAGAGGCCACCTCAATTCATGGTACAATCTGCAAACTCTTACTAGTGTTCATTTTATCGTCAGCAACTAGTACAACTAAATTGCTAATTTTAGCTTTTCCTCATGATCTTTTAGTTCATTTGCACATGCTCTGGCAAATCTTTCTATTAGTTTGGTGACACAACAAAGATTCAACAACTGATCAGCAATAGGTTTTAAATATCGGCAAAATCATGATGCATAGTGAATGCAATATGTGCTAAATTTTGTAAACTAGAGTTAATCATGTGCTATGCAACGTGATTGTGTTAATTTTTGTGATTATTTATGTGTATGTTTACTAAATTTCTCATATTCTGCTCTAAGTTTTCCTTTTTCTGATTGCCAAAACATTTGAATTTCAATGTCTTATGCGAGAGGACATGAAAATGGAGTGTCATGTCTTGTTATGTCATGTTTTGCTCGGAAGCGTTGAGGCAATAAGGTACACAGCTAGATATCAACGTCTTCCAAGCAAGAACTACGATTCCAGTGCTGATAATGTCAAGAACCCAAAATGATATGCTATCTGGACAGCACAAATGAATACTCATATTCTTCTGGAATTCATTGTGAGCCTTAAAACTTTCAGAATGCTTGCGAGGTTAGTCTATCTCATTCTCGACTTCAATTTTCATACATTTATACTGCTAACTGGCAAACGTATAGAAAGTCAGAAAAAAAAATTTTGTCTGACTCGCAGAGAAATCAAGGAGCATTCAAGAAGTGCGAGCATCATATATTCCAACTATACATGAAGGTTCCTCCTCCCTGCTTGCACGGCTTGTATCTCTGGGATGGTCAACTCAAAGGATAAGTTTAACAATTGCAAGAAGGATCCCTTCCCTGAGATTACAACTCCATGTACAATAACTATGAGTTCAGGCGATGATGTCATTGACAGGATGCTGCAGGCATCCAATATTGAAGGAACAAACTGTGAAGGAAGAAAGCAAATCTCCAGCAAATTTGGACTGCAATAGATCGCTATATATTGTAAGAGCAGCTAGAGTAGACAAAATGTAGGACTAACTGATTCAAAAAAAGAGTTCATACAATAGGCAATATTGGTGCTGTTTGTACTCTTCCCTTGTATTCCAATAAGGAGTCAAACTTCAAAGCAAAGAAACAAAAATGATGCATAGAAAACAAATATATCTGATATTATTGAGCTACCGTCCCCTCCACAAGAAACAAGGACGAAAAAGGAACTACAGCAAACTTGAAGTCAAGGAAGAATATCTGCCCAGAGTAGCACAGTTTCTAACCTTTTATGTTCCATATGGAATACTGGAAGCTAGAGTTGGATATATACCTACCGAACTCCTCTCTTTATGCTTACCAACTCTCGCTACAACTGACAGTGACAGAAACAAAGAAAACTCGGACAATGACAAATTTCATTCCAAAATGAATGAACCAAAAAAAAAACCCATAGTTGGCTTGAGAAAGTAAGACACCCTGCTGCATATGAATCACATTTGGTAGCTTTCCATATGGAGCAAAACTCTGCAGCAATAAATCTCATTCAGTGACTACTATTATAATGCATAGCAGAATGGGATTAATCCATAATTTCTGATACAATAATTGTCAAGAGGTAAAAGTTTTAAATGATGAGCCTTCTCTAGATACAAAATAGTTAATCTAAAACCCATATGATACAAAGAAATAGTATCCCACTGTATCCATAGCAATCTAGTTGTTTTTCTTTCAATGGCTGCAGCTTCACAACACTTCCACTCCTAAAACAGAACCAAGATTGTTTAGTAATCATACAAAAGATAAGCATGAAGCAAGAAATTTTAGCTTGAAAATACATCAACTCAGGATATAAAAAATAGTCAGATAATAGAAGATAACAAAAGGCAGAAAAGTGAGAAAATACCAAGTTAAAACTTTATACATCAAACAAAAGCAAAAATATGTAAAGGTGCAGGTCAATGAGGTCCCCCAAAGTACAAACAATGAGATTACTATTACTTATTCTCAGTATCTCTAATTCCTTCAAGTGCAGGAGAACAAAAAAAACCCTAATCTGCCGAAAACAACAAAACATCTGTCTGGTCAAATTCAGAAACTTCACAGTTGATGTAAATTAAAAAAGGATGATTATTTCAAATGAAGTCTTAATGAGTAAGCACACTGCTGTATGGATGTGTTGACATATAGAAAGAGGTTAAGGGCAGCCAAGGGCATGGTAAAGTGACGCATAACAAAAGAATGTGTATCAGCCAAGTGAGAACGAAACATATTAGGCACTTGAGTCAGGCTGCCAGAGATAGATATTATACCGATAACTTCAAAACAAACTAGAAAGCATGGCAAGTGAAGCAGCCACCAAGAGAACTCTTCTGTCCAGTGCTCCGGAAGTATGAGACCCTTTTAGTTGTTCTAGCAACCTGGTTGGCTTGACTGGCATTTACTGCATTTCGCATCTCCTGTGCCTTTCTCTGAGCTGATCTTAACTTGTTCAAAATCTTATCCATTGAAGAAGATCTTTTCTTCTCTAGTTTCATCTGAAATAACAAGTCAGAATAATCGGAACTCATTTTCCTCTTAGTTAATACAAGATAATGATAATAAGATTATGGTATGATTTGAAATTTCCAGAATGCAGACCCAAAGAGATGAGAAAAAGCTCACTTGGAGCACACAATCTCTGTGATTCTGAATTGATTCATTGTAAAGCATACAAAATAAAACACATTAAGATGCAGAGGAATGCCTCCATCAGGAAAGTACCTCCAGTTTTCGAATTGCTGCCTCAGCTTTTGCCTTCTGCAAGTTCTCCCAGGCTGTGATCTTCGCTTCCTCTCTTTTATACCTAAAAGAATTCTCAACAGGTAAAACATTGTTTAGTCCTTGAATTAGGGTATTATCGACACAACATTTCCATTGTGACCCAATCATTAGTAGGAAGACAAATTCAAGTAAGAATTGTGCAGTACTTTAAATCTCTGGCATAATACTGCATGAGAAAATATCTTTCTCAAATAGCATGAAAAGAGTGAGATGAAGCTACAATGACATTGGAAGGTCATTCATTACCAATGCATGCACATGAATCATGCTTTAATAAAAGAAAATGAGTCAAAATTTTCTTTGTTATAAATCGCACAATGCTCTGAGAAATAAAACTTATTAGTTAAAAACCAGTTGAACTCCAACTTGACATAAGAATGACATGGTGCCAAAATATTTCTGGCAAATAAAAATAAGTAGAGGAAAACAGTAAGCTGAGCCAAAATTTGTTAAATGATTGAATGATTACATACACTCTTTGATGTTTCCTACATAATATTTCCCCACATACTTTATTATTCTTTAAGCATCAACATGCTTTTTATTGACATGGGACATCATACATTCCTTGAACATTAAGTGTCTATCTCCGTCTGCAAACAAACCACATGAGTCTATAACATTGCCACATAAAAATGAGTCTATCTTGCTTATTTATGCTTCATTGGCCATTTTTCAAAGTAGGCACATATGCTCTAGTGTCAATAAATGGCAGTGTTACATAGAGATATAGGAGCCAGATTTGGATATTTGCTGGCATGACTCATGCAGTAAGAGGTAAAATACTGGATCAGAAACCATTGAAAATTCTTTAAATAAACTCTAGATTCTTCTGTGTAATTTAATATCATAACAAAAGAACATAGTGCTATTCTACCCCTCTATTCTTTTTATTTCACTTTTTTGTGTCATTTGCTTCTTGTTGAGTCTGTAAATCATGATTTTAGATGGCCAATATTAGACATGCATCTGACTCATGGGCATCAGCAATATATGCTCGTTCAGGAGTTGCCAGTGCCCATGTAAGAATACCAAAAAGTGGTGGTGGAAATGAAAAAATAGCTTACTTTGACATGCATTTTGATGCCTCTGCAACATCCCAAGCACAAGATCTAGCTTCTGCAGGTCTCTTCTTCCATTGAATGATGTTCGTTGAGCATCTGTCAGATGCGCGTGCAACATGCTTCTTGGACCACCTTGTCACAGTAACCCTATCATCCACCTGCACATCCCTGATCTCCAATTTCGGAAATTGGTTCTCAAGCTCAAAAGTTGGTTGGGTTGATTTTGGAGAAGGAGACAAGGATGGCCTCTCCTTGGGAGAAGATTGTGTGCTTTCTGCAGGACTCATCTGTGTTGCCATGTCCTTTTTTATTACTACAGGAGATATCATGGTCTCAACATCCTCAGTCCTGTCAATCCCTTCATCTGTAATACCAAACTCAGAAAATGATTAGCAAAGAAGGAAGAAGTTCACATGATGTTTATTGCAATTAGAATGTTTTGCCCATATTTTGCAATTTATGAATAAAGCCACATGAAACTAAAAATATCTTAGAAAATATAAATTTTTCAGGGATATGATTAGATCAAGGTGCAGAGGAGGTCAATCAAAAGATAGAACCCAAGGTGCAATTCAAATCACCAATCCACCAACATGTTGTCAATATTAGCATATTTACTTAAAACAGAAAATTAGTATCTTCACTCAATATATGATTTTTATGACCATACCCAACAAGCCATCACAGTGATAACAGCAAATGCTTTTACAGTATATGTGAATGTGACTGACACCAGTTAGGAAGTGATATATAGTTAACATTCTAAAAAAGCTTTGCCCCTAAAGTCTTCTTGATAGACTAAATCAGAGTAATCAGGCATTGAGATGAGTTTTGGCTGACCAAAAAAAGACCTGGCAATTTCTCAAAGAAGGAACTTATATCTATTACACAATTCCATCCATTAACACACCTAATATATTAAGAAGGAAAAATAAATAAATTAAGGAGAATAGGCTTATTTGACTTCATATCTGAACAGTGTTCTCCCAACAAATCGTTGCAGAGCCCTTCATGAAAACACCGTTTCACTAGTTCAGTTGCAAGAATTTACCAAGAACCAGCTAATTTTACAAAGGAAAAATAACGGACTTTAGAAAATATGAAGAGAGCGTACACCATACTCGATATGACTATCATCAAACAGGACACCCATGCTAGTTGAAGTCAGCTTAGAAAAACAAAGAAGGCAACATACTAACTGTTATTGTAGCCCAAGAAGTAGAAATTAGTCATTCATTTAAGCACTATGGATTCTTCACCAAAACGAAGGAAAAGCAAATAGCACTTAGCACATTCACAAAGAAAGAGACTAGCAAGAACCTGGAATGCTTCCTTGAGAGCTGGGCGAAGAGCATGGCGACTCAACCAACATATCTGACCATCCATGCACACTCGCAGATCGAACTATATATGGTTCGTCATTAGCAGAATAAGATCTCCTTCCACGACCATCTCCTACAACACAACCACTTACCTTCCCAATACCTCCATTGCCGCAGCATCCCCTTTCCGTCACCAAAACTCCGGCCATAAAAGGAGAGTTTGCGGTGAAATTTACCCTCCCACTATCAAAGCAAGGAATCAGGGGTGAAGCCGCTGCCGATGAGGACACAAACCGCACCGGAGCTCCAAGAGGGCCACTCTTTGACTTTGGTGGCCGGTGATATCCCGGGGTCAGTGTGGACCTCACCACCCCATCAGTCGATACCGGACTCATGATCCATTTCTCCGCATCCTCCCATTTCGAAGGCAAGGCCCTGCCATTGCCAAAAGGCAACAATGCTGAGCTCCCACCATACCTCTTGCTAAAATTTGCCGGCAATAGCACATGTTCCGAGCTCCATCCCTTCGGATATCCCCCAGCCCCGGCACCAGGAACATAATTTGGAGTCCCAGGGCTTGGAAACGTCCCGGATCTACTTCGGGAAGAAGCAGCCAATGCACCAGACGGTCCCTTCATGCCTCCCGCTGCTCCAACTAAAAAGCGTGGTGACAGAACCGTCACATCACCGGCACTCTGGTTCGAGTACAAATCAAGGGACGAATGCCGCCGTCTGCGATACTTCTTACCGCACAATGACAGTGGGTGAGCCTCAGATCTGAACCGCCGGTTCTGGCATTCTATCAAACACCAAGAAACAAATAAAAAACACTCGCAAAGTTTGGATTTTTACCACTACAAACACAAACCCACCTCTCAGAGCACGAGAGAAGGACTGATTTCTGGGGTGTAACACTCCCCCATCTTCCTCCTCCTCCTCCGGCTCCGTGAAACCTATGGGAAGACGGAAAAGCCCCAACGATGAGGCTACCCCCAGGAACAAAAAAAAAATGGCGGTAAAAATCCCAAATTTGGACACGAACCTGGAGATCTCACGGGGTGGAAGCGAGGAGACGGCGAGGCAGTCGCGGAGAAAGGGAAAGGCCTGCGTCGCGCCGTGTCCCGGCCTGGCCCCGCGCCGCGTCCTGCCAAACTCTGTATCAAATCACCAGCAAGAAAACATCAGAAAAAGAAAAAAAGACTCCACCGTAAAGGCAAAAGGCGCCATTCCCCCTCTGTCACCACCATCACACAAAGTTGACATATTTTACCACAATTTGTCGATTTGCCCACCTATTATTCACCGTTTTTGCCCAAATTTAGATCTAAAAGAACGGAAAAGCAAACGAAAGAAGATTGGACCAGGGGAGAGAAGGCCTCTGGATCGGAGTCGGCGGTGAGATCGAACTCTCGGGTTCGTCGCTGGCGCGAAGGAGGCGGCTCCGGCAGCATTCTCTTCGCATTCCGGAAGCGGGTTCGCGGAAGGCGGGGTTAGGGGATTGGCAGAAAAATGTTCGATATTAAATGACGTAAATGCCACGACGAAAAAGGGCAATAATTATAAAATATTTATAAATGGTTAAAATTCTAGGGGTATTTTCGACATTACACTGAGATTTCGGTTTGGAAGCTTTCGTCGCCGAACCGGGAATAGGATACTAATAAAACAAACACTCGCCAACAACTAAATTGACTATTTTGTTGACAACTTTCTCGAAGTAGAATGCCACGTCTGCAATAAGGGCAATATGGTAAATCGACTTAGGCGACGTTGATGTTCACGTTAATTAACCAGTTGTCTGAATTAAATGTGGGTCCCACAGCTCGGCTGGTACGTGGCGGCTGCATGTGATGTGATGCATGAGTCTTTTCCTGTTCGTCGTGTAGTTGCTCATCAGCCTGCATTATGGTGTTTCGCGGGTATTCGAAAAGCCGAAACATCAAACATCTATGGCTTCCGAACCGATTGATCGATGGAAGGGCGAGGGAGGGGCATAATGGCTGGTTAACGGGAGACTGCGGATGAGAATACCGCGCGGTGAGTTGTTTTATGGTGCTGGACGGGAAGAGACAAGGATTCGATGCATTACGCCGCCGATCTGGCGGCGAACTGGTGGGGCCAGCTGGTTTTGTTTGTGGGTCGGGGCTATTTGTCCAGCTCATCGTTGTCGAATAAGACAAAACATGTCCTATCGTCGGGTCCAAATTGGTATGGGTTCGTTTGTCTGGTCGATTTATAGTGCTTCCCGTGCTCAAAATCTAGCCGTGCGGCTGAGTTGAGATCAGGTCGGGTGCCAATCTCGAGGCATAAGGAATTTCTGGCATACAGCCTATTAAAAAAAGAAAATTACTAGAAAATTATTGGTGATTTCTAAAATTCTTGATCAATATCTCATATTTTCAAAATTTTTTACTAATTTTTAAACAATTTTGAATTTTAAAATTAATTTCTAAAGAAAGTAACTTTTTAAATGAAGTTATGAGTATATTATTATTTATACATATTAGACATAGTATTTATATACGAGATAAAATATTTATATATTAAGTAAAATATTTATAGCTAATAATAAACTCATTTTTTTAATTTAAATAGGTAATTATTTTAGAGACTGATTTTAAATTTTAGAAATTTTCGATGGTTAATAAAAAAATTTTAAAAATATAAAAGACTAATTAAAATTTTCAAAAAAAATTAAAATTATTTGGTAATTCTCGCTTTAAAAATTTAGATTATATTTGGAGTTCCAGCATCCAATGCTCGACGAATAAACCCAATCCTTGAACACATGGAATAATTTTCTTATTTTTGAAAGTAAATTCCTCAATTTCAAATGGCAAAACAGACTTTTAGGTGTATCACTAATAAGCTTGATGATTTGATTAGACTATGTTCATTAAATACAGGTAAATTATCAATAGACCCCAATAAATTTAATTTTTTTAAATAACCGATGAAAGGCTTTATAATTTCTAAATAGTCTCTCATATTTTTTAAATGATTAAATAATCCATGATGGCAGACCGACCCCAAATACAAGAAATCAACTGACAGAATACGAGTAGAATTAAACTTTACTTTGTATGTAATACCATCTTCAAAACACCAACCGTATTAAATATATTTTTTTACTAGAGAGACCACCCTATTTCAGTATCAGCAATATCATATACTTGAGAGTCATTTGCTTACATACAAATACTCACTCATATTCATACTGATATTAGACGAATATATATATCTTCATAATATTTAAACTATACTCAATTTTACTTTGATTTCTATATATACATTTTAAAAATATGGAAAATAAGTTTATTTTCCATCTTTATTTATTTATTTTTACACCACTTATGATCTAACTTAAGTATCAGAGCGTACGTCACCAACAATCATGTTTCATAATATGTTGTTGTGTGTAAACTAATTCGAAAAGTCCGAGTCCCAAAATTTGAACCTTTTCTTGAACACATTCCAAATCATTGACATAAAAAAAAACTTATATACAACACTTGAGATATGTTTTATTTACAAATAATTATCCACGATTTCAATATTTACTTATAATTTTTTTTCTAATTTTATGACCTACAACTTGATTAAATTTTAATCAAAATTTAGACAAAAAATTTCACTTTTATCCTTAAGTCAATTTACATATAAGTACTTAATTTTTCAAAAAGTGATATCAAAATATTTATTTTATTAAAATTTATAAAAAAACCCCTAGTTTTATTTAAAATCCTTAACGTTCATTTTTATTAAAAATTTACAAAAAAAATACTTTATTTCATTAAAATTTGCAGAAAATTATGGACATTTCTATAAATCTTTAAGATCAAGGGCTTTTGTGTAAATTTTTTTGTGAATTTATAGAAAAATAATGACTTTTCTGCATATTTTTAACAGAGACTTTTGTAAATTTTTAAGAAAATAAACACTTTTGGTAATTTTCTAAGGATTTAATTGTTTTTATAATTTTTTAAGAAAATAATGACTTTTGTGCAAATTTTTTAAAATTAATATTTTTCTTGTAAATTTTCCAAAAATACAATGGTCTTTTTGTAATTTTTTGTGAAACAAGGACTTTTTTATACATTTATATAAAAAAGAGTCATTTTATGTAACATTTTTCAAAAAATTGATTACTTTTTTGTAAAATTTTCAAAATTAAGGGCTTTTTTGCAAAATTTTAAAAATATGTGGGCCTTTCTACCTTTTTAATAAAGTGAGGACTTTTCTATAATTTTTGAAAAATAAGGATTTTTATGTAAACTTATAATAAAATGAAAACTTTTATATAAAATCGTAAGAAACGAGGTATTTTCTTTAATTCTTTAACAATTTTGGCCTTTTTTATAATTTTTGAAAATGAGGTTTTGGTAAATTTTTAGAAAAACAAGGTCTTTTTGGTAATTTTTGAAAATAACATTTTTATATTTTTAAAATTTCATTATTTTTTGCAAATTTCATAAAATTAAGCACTTTTCTGTACGTTTTTAATAAAATATAATTTTCTGTAAATTTTGAATAAAAATGAAGATTTTTTCTAAGATTTGAGTAAGAGGAGAGATTTTTTCTAAATTTTTTAAAAAATAAAATATTTATATTAATTTTAATTATATAAAAATCTCACTCAACACCCGCACGGCCCCACCTACAACAACCCATGAAATTAGGAAGCAGCAATGCCGGGTGCTTCTCCCTTCTCACTTTTGCTATTTATATCATTTATTTTCTACAATACTTATCTTCCTTCTTTGTCTCCAGAAGAAGCAGATCTATTAAGGGTCTATTTATTTGGTAAAATTTAAAAATTTTAAAAAATTTAAAAATTTTAATATTCTAAAATTTTAAAATTTTAATATGTTTATTTTGTAGAGCATGTAAATTCAGATTTTTAAAATTTTATATTTATTTTGTTGGATTTGTAAATTTTATATTTATAAATTCTTTATTTGTTTGATTGAAACCACAGAATTTGGATAGCAACATTACCCCACTTCAAATTAATTTTATTTTTTTATTTTAATAATATTTATATATTTAGTTTTGTTTATTTTATATGATATTAAAAAAGAAAATTATAGAGAATGATGAAAGAGATAAAACAAAAAAAATAACAAAATTCAAATCCTCCAATTTATAATACACAAACATAAATCTATAGCCCTAAATTTCAAATAAATCACATAAAAATAAATTTAAAAAAGCCATAAACATGAAAGCTACTGATTTTAAATTTTTTTCGTAATTTGTTAAATATTTTGGTGGATTAGAAAGATGAACAAGATAGAAAGCCTTGCATTAATTATTTGTGGTTTTCTATTTTGTTTGTAGTAAAAAAAATGTTAAAGTCCATACATGCTGTTTTGTTTCTACATATTGAAATATGGAGCTAAAATCAATAGATAATTAATATTTGTTCTAAAATTTTTTTAAAAAGAACTAACTTTACAAAGATCAATTAAAGAAAAAAAATACATGGAATTGAATGACAGAAAAAGAGACATTTGAGATAATACGATATCTAACAATGGATTTTATAGTTCATCACGTGATCTCATGTGGTGAATTTTAAAATATGATATTTTAAAGTCTGGCCAATTTTGAAGGACCAGTAAATCCCACATTTATTGGAATTTGAAATTTCTAGAATTTTAAAGTTTTGCATAGCAAACAATGGATTTTATTATTATCAAAATTTGAAGGTCTTAAAATTTTCAAATCCAACAAAACAAACATGTCCTAAAAGTTATTTTTTTGTGAAATTTCAAAATTTTTAAATTTTTAGATTCTAAAAATTATAAAATTAGGTGTTTGTTATATAGAATTTTAAAATTTTAAAACTTCTAATTTTGGTAATCGTAGAATTTAGTGATTTTTGAAAATTAGTTGGACTTTAAAATTCTAAATTTTAGAATTCAATCGTGATGTCACGTGCTGAATTTTATCCTCAAATAAAACACAAAACTTATAATTTTAAAATTTATAAGTCCAATAAAATAAATATAAGATTTTAAATTTTTGAATTTACATGTTTTATAAAACAAATGTATTATTAAAACTTCTAAATCTAGGATTTCGAAGTTTTAAAATATTAAAATTCTTAGAATTTTTAAATTTTACAAAGCAAGCATACCCTAAAGTTGGTTTCCATATTACACAACTCCTGCATTACTAAAATAAACTATCACATCACATGTTCTACATCATCAAAATTATTGCACAAAAGATGAATATCCACAATAATTCATAATATGAAAAAAGAAAAAAAAATAGCGCATGAGATATTTATATAGTTTAGTCTATGACCTACTCTATGAACGAAGACAATCCAAAGAAAATTATATTAATGAGAAAGAAAAGAATATTATAATGATAAAGACGAAATTCTAATATCACAAACTCTCACAAGAAATTAACTGCTTTAGTAGTTACAAGATATTTTGAAAATTTTGATTTATATCACTTTATCTCATTATATGAAACTCTTAAATGAATAAGGTATTTATAGAAGTGATTTAATTAAATTTGAGTAAAAGTAGGATACTAATTCAAATAAAAATCTGCCCCACTAATCTATGTCTTCCAGTAAGAGATAAATTTGAAAAAAGATTTGAGCACTAAACCACTTCTTAATGTGAATTCTAATTTGATTAGGACTCTTCAAAAAGTTTGGATTCAAGATATGACTAAGTTAACAATATCTATCTTAGTTTGAATTCTCTTTTTCTTTGAATTTTAATCTTCAATAGATACATTCGCTATTGGTCAATAGTGATATCAATGATATTGAAATTGATCAAGTTTAAGCAGAGCTTGAACTTATCAATTGGAATCACTTTCATTAGCATATTTGCTAGATTGCTTGAAATATGGATCTTTTATAAAGAAATTTTACCATTTTTAGTAATGTTTCAAATAAAGTAAAATTGAACATTTATGTATTTTGATCTAGCATTATACATCTGATTCTTCACAAGGTGTATAATATTTTAATTATCACAAAAAATCAGAACACATTGAAAAAAATTAATTTTACTTGCCAAACCTTTTAATCATAAAGCTTCTTTGTTTGTTTTTGTAACCACTATATACTTGGATTCTATTGTACACAATATCACAGTTGACTACGAGGTATACTTCTAACTAATAGGATCATCGTAAAGGATAAAAAGGTTATTAGTGAGGGATTATTGTTGATCAAGATCTCCGACATAGTCTAAATCGACATAGTCAATAATTTCAATCTTCTAAATTGTGTTCTTATCGAAACATAAACTAACATTAAGAGCATTTTTTATGTATCATAGTAATCACTTCACATTTTGCCAATATTTTTTTTCTAGATTTGTCATGTAGTGACTAACAATACTAACTATTTGTGTAATATCAAATCTTGTGCATATTATAGCATATATTAGTTTTTCAACAGTATTTGAGAATGTGATATTCTCTATATATGTATTCCTCATTTGTAAAAGAACATAATGAAGCTAAAATCTTGAAATAGACTATTAATGGATTTTGAATTCTATATATCAAAATAAAAAATAATCTTCTCGAGATGTTTACTCTATTTAAGCCATAACTTATCATATTTTTTGTCCCAATCAATTTTCATACTAAGAATCTTTCTTACAGCACCTAGATCTTTCATCTCAATTTTTTTTTATTTTATGATTTGATACTTCAAATCATTAATTAAAAGTATATCTTGAGCACATTATCAATGTGAAAAAGTAATATAATGAATAAATTATTGACATGCAACTTAAAATAGACACAATAATTATGTTTCGGTGGATAAAATTTTATCCCAATATGAAATCATCAAACTTTTTATATTATTACTTTGGAGACTATTTCAAATCATAAAGTGATTTATTCAATTTGTAGACGTAAATTTCCTTATCTTCTTAGATAAACCCTCGAGATTATTACATAAAAATATGTTTTTCTAATTCTCCATATAGAAAGATGATTTTGATATTCAGCTATTCTAACTCAATATTATGAAAAGTAATTAAAATAAGTATAAAATGAATATATGTGTATTTAATTATAGGAGAAAAACTTTTATTAAATTCAATATCCTCCTTTTATGAAAAATTCTCTTTCTTCCAAAATACCCACTTGCAACCAATTGGTATTTTACTTTCTAATAATTTCACCAAGTCTCAAGTATAATTCTTTTAAAGAGAGTCCAACTCTTCACTTATAACAATTTGCTACTAATAAAAATTTTTTTCTTGCATTGCTTCTTTATAAGAAGAAAAATTATCATTGTTAGTAAATAAAGCAAAAGTCATTATATCCTCAAAACCAAATCTTTTAGGTGGTTTTATGTTTTTTTAGATTTTTGAAGCGGAATCTTTTTAGAAATCTCAATTTAACTTTCAGAATTCTCTTGAAAGTTTGATACACCCTGAATATTTTCTTGTGGAGAAATTACAAACTTCACTTTTACATGAATTGTATCAGTAGGTCTTTTTTGAGAGATTTTAATATAATACTTTCATTAAACACTACATCTCTCTCAATAATTATACTAAAAATATTAAAATCTCACAAACGATAGTTTTTAACTCATTTAGCATAATTAAGGAAAATATAGTTTTTAGAATGTGCATCTAATTTATTCTTGATAACATGCATATAAGCAAGGTAATAAAGAATCTTTAAAGAAGAATAATTTACAGACACACTAGTTCATACCTCTTCACAAGTTTTACAACTAATAGCAATTTGAGAAGTGTAATTCACAATAAAACATGTACTTTTTCTAATAAAATTCTATTTATCCTATTAGCTATACTATTTTATTAAAGTTTTCTGTGATGGTAAAGTGACATTCAATGCCTTCATATTTACAGAATTTAAGAAACTTTGCTGATTTATACTTATTGCCATTACCACTTTTGAAGTATTTGATTTTTCTGTCAATTCTTCTTTCAATTAAAATTTTTTACTGTATGAAAATAGAAAATACTTCGGCTTTATAATGAAAAAAATAAAACCACACATTTTCAAAAAAATTATTAATAAAACAAACAAAATAATAAGTACTAAATTTTAATGGAATAGGAGAGTACCATACATCAAAATAAATATAATCAATCAAATTCTTAATGTAATGAATACCAATATTAAACTTTACCTTGAATTATTTACCATATAAATAATGCTCGTAAAAATCTAATTTGTATAAGTTGAGGCCCTTCAACAGTTTTATTTTGTTGATTTAGTAAAACTTCACTCACTCATATATCCGAGGCACATATGCCATAGGTGAGTCATATCAAAAGAGTTCTGAGAAACTGTTACTCTAGTTTTAATAGTTTTTCCTACTAACTTATATAAAATTTCATGTTTTAGATCTTTTATTATTATTAATGAGCTCTTAACAACCTTTAGAACTTCACTTTCAGCAAAATACTTACAACCAATAGAATCTAAGACATTCGAAGAAATTAAACTTTTTTTCAAATCAAAGACATATCTAATATTAATAAGAGTCCTAATAATATTATCAAATATCTTAATTTTAATTATTCAAATTATAGTAATTTTGTATTAATTATTGTTACCTATCAAAACTAAACTACCATTATAAGATTTGTAATTTTCAAATCAATTCTTATTAGGACACAAGTAATAAGAACAACCAAAATTAAGAATTTAAATATCATAGTAATGATTAAAATAAGAACTAACAAAGAACATGTTGTCCTAATTATCATCAGAACTCCCTTCAGTAATTAACACTTATTATTTGGCTTATTCTTTAGATTGAAATTTTTTTTCTTTCTTTATTTTGAGCTTCCAATATATTTCAATTACATGTTCCATTTTCTTACAATACCTACAATTTTTTTTTTTGAATTTGGATCTAGAACGACTTGATTTTGATATTTTTTTAGTATAACTTTTAACAATTAGTGCTTCCGAGTGTGAATCATTATCTTCAGTCTTTTTCAAATATTCATTAGATAGAAGGATAATAAAAAATATCATCAAATTTTAAATCATTACCATATATAAAAGTGGTTTTTGGATTCTTAAAGGAAGGAGATAGAGAAAAACTCAATTGAAAAACTTCTGTCTTAGGTAAACTCAATTTGTAATAGACTTATTTATATCTCATCGAGGAATGAATAAAGTATCTCATCGATGAGATTAAGGAGAATAATATTATATACACTAGCTTTCTGTTCTCACAGTTACTTTCAGTGACATCTTTAAACTTGACATCCTCTAATATTCTTCTCGATCTTTGTTGAGTAAGGATTAGGCGAACTTTGATTTGTCAGATAGGAAGCCGTTACTTTTTATTGAATTTTTTCACATCAAACTTCACGGTAGATATCTTGAACCGGACTTTGATATCAATTATTGTACAGAAGATGAATATTTACTATAATTTACGATGTAAAAGAAAAAAATAGCACATAAGATATTTACGTGGTTCGGTTTATGACTTAGTCTACAAGCAAAAGTAATTTAGAGGAGTTTTTATTAATGAGAAATAAGAGGAGAGTATAATGATGGAGATAAAATTTTAATATTATAAACTCTTATAAGAAATTAAGTAGTCTAACCGCCACAGAATATTTTGAGAGTTTTGAGAGTTTTGAGAGTTTTGATCGATGTCTCTCTATCTCATTACATGAAATCTTTAAATAAATAAAATATTTATAGGAGTAACTTAACTGAATTTGAGTTAAAATCGGAGATTAATTTAAATAAAAATTAGACCCATTAATCTATATATTTCAGTAAGAGACATATTCGAAAAAGAATTTAGACTATTAAATCACTTTCTAATATGAATCCTAATTTAATTATGATTTTTTATAAAGTCTGAATTCAAGATACGATTAAATTAACATAAAATTGCTTCCATGCTACTATGCGACTATGTGCCTAGTTGGCTTCCATACCACAATGAGGCTACGTGCTTGCTTGGCTTCTATGCCACTTTATAGCTATGTGCCCACTTGACAACTCGATCCTCGACTTAGCTGCTTTCACGTCGTCAATTCAGCCCTCAACTCACAACAACTTTAGGTCGTCAGCTAGACCTAAGCATCGTTTGGTTGGAGACTCAAAAATGAGATTATTCCATTTCTAGTCTGACTAGTTATCAAACACTCTAAAATTAATTTGGCTAGAAATTTAATTATTTTTAAATTTGTTATTAAATTAAATTATTAAAAAATTAATTAGCTTCTCAATATTAAATTATTGTAAAGATAATTTTGAAAAAACTACTAATTTTTCACTAGTCCAACTAACAATTAAGCATCGAAAAAATAGTTCAACTATCTTTTTCACTAATCTAGTTACAATTTAATCTGATTATCTCATATCATCTCAAATCAAATGCTCTCTTACCTCTCAGCAGCTCCAGATCGTTAGTTTGATCCTTAGCTCTGTGCAACTTTTAGGTTATCAATTGGGTCCTTAGATTTCATTTGATTTAGAATGATCTCGATTAGTCGGATTAAATTTTAGTTAAATTATTTTTCTAGTATTTGAAACTAGTACGAATAGAGAGAGTTTTGTAAAATTTGTTTTCAAATTTATCCTTACGTTTATTTTCATGAGTTGACTATTTTTTTTATATAAATATTTTAATTTAACAGGTAATTAGAATAACTTAAAATAAGTGATCAAAATAATTATATCATACATAATTGAGTAATTCGTCGAAAAATATATTTCGAGCTCCTTTCCGATAGCGACCAAGACAAATAATCTTGTAGCAGTGGAGATGACGGACAATGGTGGCGATGAACCCAAACGTTCAAGCAGTGACAGCAAGTGGCGAAAATTTCTGGAGCATATAACAAAATGTCGGACTAAGAAAAACAAAATAATTCTTTTTAGAAAAACAAATACTTAGTCAGATTAAATTTATGTCATTTAATTACTAATTAAATTAGAAAATGGGATGATTCCATCTCTAATCCGAAACCAAATGACTCTTCGGTTCTCAACGACTTCCGAGTTGCAAGTTCAACCCTCAAGCTCTTAGCAGCTTCAGGTCGTCAATTTAGCCCTTAGCTCGTCAATCGGACCTTGGCCTCTTGGCCTTCAGCCCACTAGTTTCGGTAAAAGTGAGGGTCAAACTTATAATCTATCTTTCGTTGGTCGGTTTGCAGTCTGACCCTCAAAATCGAAGAGAGTTAGGTTCTGTTTGATTTAGAATTAAGATAAAAATTAATTCATTTCAGAATTATTTTTTTAAAAAAAAAATATTAATATTTATTTATTTTACAATATTATTTAATTAAATTATTATAAAAAATCAAATAGTTTTTCGAATTTTAAATTATTAGAGTGTTAATTATAATTTTAAAAAAATTTAATTTATAAAAATAATTCATTAATTTTGATTCTGATTTTTATTTTGATTTCAAACTAAATGATGACTTAATGGTCAGTAATGGAGGACTGATACAATGAGGTTTGGCTAACATAGCACGGAGAAAACTAAACCCTAGTCCATGTGCAATACCATCTTCTGGACACCATTCACATCTAGTACATATATATATATGTTCGTATTGGGCACATGTACGTTCACAAGTTTTTGAGGTCTGCCGACCTTTATCTCTATATATGCAATTAAAAACTATAGAAAGGGGACACACTTTCTCCACCTCGCCTTCTTGAGAGGTCATGACCCTGAGCTTGAATCCCTTCCGCATCAACCCCTGTGTTTTTATTTTTACATACCATTGTGTTTATATTTAAATATAACTAATTTATAATTAGAGTTTTGTCCTCAATGATGTCGTGAAATTTCAAATCAGTTTAGTTAGAGTTTAATAAATTGATCTGAAATCAAATCTAAAGAAAATCTACTTCTAAAAAAGCAATTCAATTTCAAGATATAATCATGTCAATTTTTTCAAAAATTATAGATATTATTTTTGATAAATACAATCTATTAATGTATAAATAGAGGTATCTCTATTCCTTTTATATAAAATAATATGTTCTAAATTCCTGAATTATATATTTTTTTTCTCTTTCAAATATTATTATTATTATTATTCTTAAAGCGATATTGATTTAAGTTTCGAAAAATCACTACATTTTGGTAATCTCCCTCACAATATCTTCATCAACATAAATTGACGTAACAAATCGATCTTAAGAGATCTTTTAATTCGAAATTAATGACGAATTTGACTCAATCAACAATATTGATTATGAGTATTATCAATTTATCTTATTGTATTTCAATTTATAAAAAGAAAATATTAAAGAAATTAGCTGAAAAATTCCGAAGTTATTATAATTTTTGTTTAATATGGGGTTGATTGCATACAACTCCGTGTGACCTTTACCGGTTGCATATATTTCTTTTTCGTCGTCGCGAAGACCTTTTTTTTATGCCAACTCCTATTCGGATGGAATTAAGAGTATAAATGATCTGACTTGAGTTGAGTCGACCCTTTTTCGAGCTGAGTTCGATCTCCAAAGACTCAAGCTCAAGTGCTGCTCAACCAATAGAATTTGAGGCCAACTTGGTTGAGCTAGTGAGCTCAAATAAGTCAGAGTTTGAGTTGAGCCGAATTGAACCAAGTTAAGCTCGACTAAAATTTAAATATAAAAATTAATTTTTAATAATTATATATTTAAAATAAAAAAAATTTACATTAACTATAATATTATAATTAAATATTTGTTATATCATATATTTTTAAAATTATATTCTTTATATATTAAAAATATAAAATGAGTTTTTGAGTTGGAATGAATCTGAGTTAGGTCAAGCTGGAAGTGCGCTTGTTTTAAACGAGCTGAGTTTTCAAGAATGAGCTAGTTCGAGCTCCTCAAAATTACATCTTAGATGCAATAACCAGTCTCGAGTTAAACATTAATCCAAATTATGAAATTACCCGGCTACACTCTAACCTACCGCTCACCCCAACCTTAAAGACTTTGGTTGCTTGGCGCTGTAGAAGACCATTGACACCGGCAGGATCACAGTTCACAAAATTTCCATTATTACAAACTAAATTATAGACACAAAGAACTACTTAAATAATTATGATATTTGAAAAAAAAAAAAAAAAACCTCAGTCCACTATTAAACTTTAATCTCAATAATAGGATTTATGATTTTTTTTAAGATTGAAATTGTAAATTTTTATAATCTACCTCAAAACATACGTCACTAACAAAACACTTGCATTGAGCTTTAAAACAATTGCTTATTGAGCATAATTGAAGAAGTTTGATTCACATTTATTTCCAAAAAGAAGGCATTACTACCAAGCAGTCGAGATTAACAAAAATCTCAGAAATGCATATCCGGAAATGAGAGTTTAGTGTAAAGTTTGATTCGGAATTAGGGTTAACTTCAAACTCAAGTTCAAAATTAAAATATATATAAAAAAATAATTAAAATTTTGGTGTTTAAATATTAATCTGATTAGTGAATGATTTAAAATTTTTTTAAATCTTATGCTTTTGGATATATTATTTATTAAGATTTAAATGAATAAATAAAAAAATAATATAGTAATTTATTTTTTAAAGTAATATAAAAATAGTCTAATTATGTTTTTGGTGTTTGAATGATATGTTGGCCAGGACAAAATAATTCTGATACTGATTCCGAACCAAACGCACCCTAGAACTTCAAAGAATACACAAGCAAAATTTGAGAACTTGCATTGAACAAATAGGTACGATTTGATTTGAGATTAACATCACGATTAATATTTTTTAAAATTATTTTTTTTTATAAAATTAAAATTACTTATTTTATATCGTTATTAAATTAAATTATTATAACAAATTAAATAATTTTTTAAATTTTAAATTATTATAGCGTTAATTTTAATAAAAAATATTAATTTATAAAAATAATTTGTTAGTTTTAATATTGATTGATTCCGAACTAATAGCATAATTCATCAAATAAATCGGAGGAGTCCTTTCGCAACTCATTAGTAAGAATATGAGGATTTATACGCAGAACACAATATTTTTGCAATTTCTTGAAATTGTAGGGTTGTTTTGCAAACATCCAAAAATCTTCGCTTCCCCGGGACGGTACGGTTCTAGGGTTTTTTCCGCTGGCCCTTCGAGTCACAGCCGTCAGCAAAGCTCGCTGCGGCGGAGCTGTTGGAAACCTAGCGCCGCCATGGAGATTGACGATCCGCCGGCGAAGCGTACCTCACACGAGCTTCTCTCCGAGATCCGAACTGCGATGGAGGAGGTCGCCGCGAGGATGCTCTTCATCAAGAAGGAGTCCCGGCCCAAATCCGAGCTCTGCGAGCTCGTTACCCAGATGTCCCTCCTCTTCATCTCCCTCCGCCAGGTCCTCTTACTAGTTTATGTTAGGGCTTCTTGAAATACCTGGAATTGCATGCTCATGTTGTCTCGATTTCTCTTTGGGCAGGTGAATCGGGCGATACTGGTGGAGGAGGACCGAGTGAAGTCGGAGACGGAGAGTGCTAAGACGCCGGTGGACTTCACGACGCTGCAGCTGCACAACTTGATGTACGAGAAAAACCACTACTTGAAGGCCATCAAGGCCTGCAAGGATTTCCGGTCGAAGCATCCGGATATTGAGCTGGTCCCCGAGGAGGAGTATTTTCGCACTGCGCCGGAGGATATCAAAGGAAAGATGTTGGCCAGCGATGGGGCTCATGACTTGATGTTGAAGAGACTCAACTTCGAGCTTTTCCAGGTAATACTTTCTAAAATGTGTTTCAGAGATGCTTTTCGCGCTCGATTTCCAACTTCTATTTGTTGTAAAACGATAATATTCTAACTAATATTTGCAATGGGCAGACAACTGAAACTTTAAATTTTGTCTTTTGCACAATGTGGTTTCTAGTAGGTACCCAATTACTTATTTTCATGGACTCGGCCATGAGATTTGGACTATATATAAGTGGCATTTCGTTGACAAGTTATCTGTACAGGCTTATTTCTTTTTTGACTTTTGTTTTTTTTTTTTTTTGTAGAATTTATAGATTCTACTTGGTCAAACATCACAATTTTCTTGTGTTTACCTGACATTTAGGCCAGGCTTTGTTCTTTGTTCCTGGTTCACATACTATATAACTTTGAGTTTATGAAGGGCAATTGAATATATTTCTCAAATTTGTAGCACATGCAATCAAACTATTGCTGGCTTACCTGAATTCTCAGTGTCAAGTGTTGACTTTGTAACTTACATTGTGACTCCATTCTAGGTAAGAGTAAGGCAAAGGTTGAACATGATCCGGATGTACCTGTCCTTATTATGTAAGAAAAAAAGTTCTCTGCCCTTGCATCACCATGCTTATAATGAATGCCAAATGCTTAGTAGCATACACCTACGAGAAGGTGTGGTAATTCACATAGTAACAAAATTGACTCTTGGCTAGATACAATTCACACAGAAATTTGCCATCATTTTTCAGATAGCTTAAATTTCAAAAAGTTGGACTTATGCTTTTGGAAATTGTGACCAATTCTTCTTCTTTAGGAGGAAAAAGAACTGAAGGTTAATTGGCAAGGGATGGTAGCTACAACATAAGTCTGCTTTTGAGGTTTTTTAATACACAATCTCACAATCTAAAGGGATTCCTAGCTCTGGTATTCAAATTCTATTTCCACACATTTCGGATTCATTCAGAGGTTGGCAATGCGGATAGTATTGTTGGTAGGAAAAATTGACTTGACCAACCTTGCTTGGCTCAATGAGACCTTTTGCCGCTAAGTGGAAGCATTATGCACTTATTTAACTATTTTAAATGTAAAATTTGGAAGCCTAATTTGACTGGACATAGTGTGTGCAATGTTTTTGAGCTGTGCAGTTGTCCAGTATTTAGTTGCTATGCTTTTGACATTCCCAACCAGTTTGCTGTTGGGTTGAGGAAGTTATGGAGTTGTTGTCAAGTGTGTTCTGTAGCACATTTGTGTTCATTATGAATAGGAATTTTAAAATTTTCTCAGCAAATTGAGTGTTAAAAAACCAATATTTTCCTTTACAGAAGGGGTTTTTTTTTTTCCATTCTACTCCTGATTGCCAGAAATTTTTTCTAGCCTTTATGGTCTCCCCCGCATTTAAAATTACACATCAATACTTTTGTTTCTTCATTGTTCATCATAATTGTCATGTGTCTCTTGTGTCATGTTGATATTTGGATAAAAATTCTAGTTACCACATACTATATGAGCTGTTTTCCCTTTTTCGTAGAGAGCTGGAGAGACTCTTTGAAACCATTTTGCGACTATGGTCTAAAAAAGGACTTGAAGTTAACACACAAAAGATACAAATCTCCTAAAGCTAATTGCTTAAGTAAAGAATTGTGATCCTAGCTAAAGAGTGAAAATTTCATCTTTTAGGTTTACCTTAGTCCATTTCCAAATTTACTAGAGATTGTGAATTTTGCAGTGTTCGTTATAGTATTATGCATAATTAACAGTCTTTCTTGAAATTTGTGATGATGAATGTTAGTATAGATTCCCTTTACAAGGTTCTTGTGATATTCTTTGAATCAGAAAATATTTTAATTTTCCCTTTTTGGTTAAAGAGTTGATTAAGGAGGTCCAAATTTGTTTAATTTTGAACGTCACATGATGCCCTTTGTTATATAGCTTAAGCTTTTATAAACTTGCAATATTGGAGTTGTATTTATGGGTGCCCTTTTAATATGAGACATGTTTTTCTGGATTCATTATCAGAAATATGTCGAAATATATGGCCTTATGACTAACCTTCCATCACTGGCTACTTATCAATGATGAGAAAAGTAAAATGACCAAAGTTTCTTGATATGCACATGTTTGAATGTTTTAACTGTCAACTTCAATAAACTGCTGCCTTTTGGAATGGGACCATGAAAATTATCCATATCTGTACCTGTATAAACTAGCGTTTTGTTTGATGAGTTTTTTGTGGACATTGAACATATTAATTTTAAAGCTAATGCTTTTGTAATTAAGTGACACCAATAGTGCAGAACGATGATGGTGGAAATGAACTCAAGCTAATTTCTTTGGATGTTAGGGTGTGTTTGTTTTGTGTGTAGTTTGTGGTACAATAACAGGGGAAAGTTATGCAATTATGATCTTTCTAAGAGTGTATATGCGGACAAAAAACTCTTTTTAATACTTTATTGAATTCTGGGAATTCTTATATATCTTAACTTCTCAATTTTTTCAAGAATGTGCACCTATACTAATTATGCTTAGTTCTAGTCTTCTGTAATTATGTGCTCTTTTGAAGTCATATTATCTGTGGCTAACTTTTCAATTTCTTTGTAAAGAGAAAAGAACTGTGCAAACTTCATGAGAAGTTGGAGCAACATAAGAAGAGCCTTCTGGATACAATAACTAGCCGTAAAAAATTCCTCTCAAGTCTCCCTTCACATCTGAAGTCCCTGAAGAAAGCATCATTACCTGTACAGCAGCAACTAGGGGTTTTGCACTCCAAAAAGCAAAAACAGTACCAAGCGGCAGAGTTGCTTCCACCACCACTCTACATAGCCTATTCACAGTTATTGGCTCAAAAAGAAGCATTTGGAGAGAAGATTGAATTGGAGATCCTTGGAAGCGTAAAAGATGCTCAAACTTTTGCAGTACAAGCAGATAAGGACAATGGTAAGAAAATCTGAGGTTTCCATCAAATAATATTCCTATTTGGAATTTTTATTTAAAGCAAAATGATAACAACTTTGATTGTTGTAATGGTTGATGTATCTTGGATAGGATCATATGCACAAACACAGCCCAAACACCCTTTAGCCACTTGTTTCCTTATGATTCTTGCATCATGCATTGATTCAGAGCTAATTATTTTGTTGTAAGAAAGGGGGAAAGAAGTGCAATTATGTAAGATTAGCCTTTGGTTCATCCTAGATTTTGAAGATCTGTGAGAGATACGGTTCTAAACAAGAAATTGAGCTGTTTGGATGCTAATATACTGATTTATGGTGTAAAGTTGCATGCACTAGCTTAACCTAGTTCATAAGCCAGTAAAAATCACTCTGGGGTTACAGTTCTTAATCTTGAGATAAGTAAGTGAATCTCAAGCCGCTCAATTTGTTGCTAGTTTATGGGTGTAAGCTGGACTTGATACAATACTCTTAATTGCAGGCACCTATTTAGGATTTTTGTCCTGTTGCCTTAGTTACCAATATTACGATAAAACTTTCTTTGGATTTGCTGCCATCATTTTATTGTAGACATACATTTGCAGTGTAGAGGAATCTTGTTTGAAGTTACAAGGCGAGTATAATGGAAGAGAATCTGCCTTGTCGCCAATAAATGCTACATATATGTGATATCCATCAGTAGCTTGTGAGTTTTCTAAAAGTTCTAACCTCATAATAACCAAAACTTGAGATCTGCATAAGGATGCTTGGATATTTGACATTTTCATCAATCAGCAATAGGCTCTTCATTATTTTTTTATGTTTACTCTTTGAGAATGAGGAACCTTCATATGATTCTTGATTTTGGTTATTTTAACCATCTAGTTCTCTTCTTAAACGTCTAACAATTATTTGTACACTTATTCCTTTTCTCTTCTGTGGAGGTTGCTACCCTATAATGAAATAGATTCCTATCCTCTCGATATGCCTGATAACTTCTATCATTGTTGTTAATATTGTCAGGAAAGTGTTTCCTCTTGTCAACATATGGATCTTCACTTGCCATGTTAGACGAAATAAATCTTCTATTGCTTGATGTGAACCTTAAATTTTGTGTTTGCAAGTAATGTCTAAGGTGGGATTTGATTCAGGAAATCCTTTTTGTTGTAGATCTATGTCCTCACTTATTCAAATTAACAAATTTTACTTGAAAGAATATAGAGACTTTAGAGGTGTTTAAGGTTAGCGAGGTTGATATTAATTAATGAAAGAAATTCTTTTTGGTTTTAGAGGCATTTCAAGGTTGCAAGTTGTTCATCAGGCCAGTTGAGTGTCTTGACATGCAGAAATCCTGAGAAGAAAGTAAAGATAATTTTGTGCATTTCATTAAGGTTTGCAAAGATAAAGCTTTTCATGGCAATGGATTTAGTACATTCTTTCTCTATGTTTCTTTTCTAAGAAACCATATTAACTGCATCTTAAGCACTTTGGAGAACTATACAAAGGTTGAATTGCTAACCAAGTGAGAGGTGTGCAAAAACTTCTGGAACAAAGTGAGACATATAGAACCTTATGGATAAAAAATTTGATATTAAACTAAATTCTGGACTACAATTAGGTTTCATATAAAGATGCTTTTCTGCTGTGAGTCCATCAATTTGACATTAGTTTGAGCAAGGTAACTAGTTATTGGTGGACATCATTTTTGCTCATTTTGTTAATTATTGAAATGACATCAAAGTTGTTTGGATCATCCAAAGTAGAATGTGTTTGCAATGACCACATAAGGAAGCTCTATTGTGCATGGAATTTCATTTTGCAATTAGCTTTTATTATATTACCATGAATACTACAATTATAGCCTTTGCTGAAAAAAATGCTGCTGTTTATGACATGACATAGGTTACAACCATCTACAACAGAATTTATTAAATAATTAGCTGCTAAAGTGATGGCAGTGCTCATACTTGCTACAAACTTTCAAGTAGCTGGATAAAGCCTACTTTCTTGTTATTTCTACAGTGTCCACCTGCATGCAGCTTTATAAATTGCTAGACTATATTAGAAATAGTTGTGTTTCTACCACTCTCTGTTCTTTCAATGTGGTATATTTTGGTTCTTAATACTTCTGATGTTCATCTCTAGTAGCAATTAACAGATGAACTTGGTAGGGTTTGTGACTAAAGAGTATGGTGAGCACATATGAGACTTCAATTGAGTGGTAAAGTGGGCACTTGCTGAGTTATGCTATCTTATTGCATTTGCTGGATGGTGGATTGACATGTTGTCTCAGTCAATGAAATTCTCTTTCTGATTTGCATATCCTTGGAATTATTTAAGCTTTATTATGCATAGTCAATGAATCCCTGTGAAGCTGTAGTTTCTTAGTTTTATGTTTTTTCTACTTTAATAATTTCAGGTATGTTGTCAAACATTGAGAACAATAGGCTGGAGGATGATGGACCTGATGAAGAGGAAGATGTCCAGAGAAAAAGGAAAAGATCAAAGAAAAACCTTGTAAAGGACAGCAATGACAACACAGGAACTCACCAGTTGCATCCATTGAAGATCATACTCCACATATATGATGATGAAAATCCTGATGATAAGCCATTGAAGCTAGTAACTGTGAGGTTTGAATACTTGGTAAGGTTGAATGTTGTGTGTGTTGGAGTTGAAGATGCAGAAGATGTATCAGACGGAGATATCTTATGCAACTTGTTTCCAGATGACACTGGCATGGAGCTTCCCAATCAGGTATGCCTATATAACTACCCTTCTAGGCTTGGTGTTGATTTGCGGTAGACTTGTCATCCCTTCTATCCATGGCTGAATCTAGAACCTGATTCTTGGTTCTGTGCATGTTTTTGAATTTTCACCTCAAACTAGCAGTTCTGAGCATTGCAATGATAGTTTCAGCTGGCCACTATCCATTTGATAAATAAATTAGGATCCCAGTTAGGTTAGCTATGCCATGGATGAAGATTTTTGGGTTAGTTTCTGCTGAATAGTTTGCCCTTATATTTCTGTTTGCGTTTTTTAAGACCTTAGAAAAACAAGTTTTCTCTATTTTCTGATTTATCTTTTTTGTTATGGTCTGTCACACAGACTGCAAAGCTTTATGCTGGGGATTCTTTTGTATTTGGTGAGAGGAGAAAATATCGTCCATACAAGTGGGCACAACACTTAGCTGGAATGGATATTTTGCCAGAGGTTCCACCTTTGCAAGCATTCACTGATGCTTGGGAGAAACCAGTAAAAGCTTCGGATGTCGCATCTGGACTTTCTCTTTATCGGCAACAACACCGTGTGCAGACTGTTGTGCAAAAGATACGCTATAGAAAAAAGGCTCAGATGGCTCTTGTGTGAGTCACTGGTCTTGAGTTGAAACTACCAAACTAAATTTCTTTCTTTTGGACATGCATGAATGTACTTGCAGCTGATCTTTTTAAAGCTCTTATTTCTTCTATATGATTGCTTTTGATATTTTTTGCTAGGGAGAGGCAAAGCTCTTGATGCTAGAAACAACTGCTCAATTGCCAAAACTAACACCCAAAAATTGGAAGCTTTTCATAATCAGATCCTTGTGGGAACTATGTTGCACCTATCTTAACTTTCCTTGTGCAAATACTAGATTATGTCTATCATGCCTGACTTTCCTGACAATAAACTCGCCAGATGTGGTATGCTCATCTTGAGGTTGGAATACTTTATTGCTTTGCAGGGAGCAGCTCAGTTCCTTGCAGAAGCTTAAATGGCCCTCACTTTCATATAAAAATGTCCCATGGGCCCAGAGCACCCCTCTGTCGACTTTGCATCTGTGGTCAGCGACAGGGATATCTGATACTTCATCTCTTTCTTCTGGTGCTATTGAGCATGCTGCAGACCGTGCAGGTTCAGACATGGATAGGAGATCTGTGGTTTCCTGGGATGAAGTAGAGGGTGCAAGGGAAGACGGTGAACTTCCAGTAGCAGTAACAGTTGCTTCTGTGCCAGAGAACCTGAAAGTTACAACTTCTGATGGACTCTCTGAGCTTGAGCTTTCTAGAAGTTTGGCTTTTATTTCAAAGAATTTGACACCTTCCAAGAAGATCAAATCTCAACCTTTGCGCAAGGATGAGGAGGATCTAGAACTTCTGTTGGATAGTGACAGTGAAATGGAGGAGCATATTTGCACTGATCAAGGAATTGAAAATGTGAGGACTGCTTTTGAGAAACCTTGGGTAGACCATGCTGCAAGAGAATTCCATTTGGTTTTGAGCAGAATGGACAAAACCGACCAGGTTGTTAAGTTGGAAGCCAAGGTAGAGTTTGTTCTAAGATATATCTGTTAGGCTATGCCATATATTTGAGTAATAAACTAAATCACATGTGTCACAGGTGAAGATCAGCAGTGAGTACCCTCTCAGGCCTCCTTTTTTCACTTTGATGTTGTCAAGAGATGGCCCTCAAGATTGCTTTATATGGCACAATGAACTCTGTGCTATGGAAGCAGAGGTATGTGGTCAGGCAGTTAGTCATGTTAACTTTCTTTGGAAGTTGATGTGATTCCTCACTGAGTCATTTGGCTTACAGGTTAATCTTCATATAATTAGGCTTTTGCCTGTTGAATATGAAAACTACATCTTGGCTTACCAGGTGTATTGCTTAGCCATGCTCTTTGATGCTCAATTTGAAACATGTGAGAAAAGAAAGAGTGCTTCTGTAGTTGATGTTGGACTTGGTGAGCCAGTCAGCGGAAGTATTCTTACCAGATTTTTCAGAGGAAGAGACAGAAGGAAAATGTTTTCTTGGAAGGGCATTGGTTGCAGTCTGGGATATCCTTGAAGTTGTGCAATTAATCATTCCTGACAGATATTTTGCACCAGATGTGCCATAATACTTGCTGATACATATTGCTTTTTATTTGCAAGATTGTTCATTACTTCGAGTGGTGACAAATTTATTTAATTTGTTGGAAACACAGCCCATGTGTTTAACCTGCTAGTTGGTTGATGACAGATAGCACCAATATATGTGCCATGTAACTTTGACCTGTTCTGCATTCTGTTAGAATCTTGGCCAGCTTTTTAAGCTGGATCTTAAACATGTCTGCAGTAGCATTTTGGTTATGTAGAGCTTTATTATTGCCAGATGTATATAATGTGTATTTTTTGGATTTGATGACAGGTGAAGAATATTTAAGTTCCTGGGTTTGAACCTTTCATTTTTCCATGATTTCATAGGGCAGCCAACTTTAGGACTACATGGACCTTTAGCTACCCCCATCACCAAAGAGAAAATATGATTCAAGCTCTATGGCCTCAATTGCTTCTCATCACTGTATGATGATCCAATAATTTGCATCGATGCATTGATGGTGGCTGTAGGAGTTTAACTGGAGTAAATTCTCTGTACTCCAAATGGTTCAAAAAAAAAAAATGGTATGCAACAGAGCAACAGCTATAATCACTATGAGAAACAAATGCTCTTGTAACATCAATCAGAAAATATTTCAACATTTAGCTAATTTCTACAACCAAGCTGGAAAAGGGAAAGGCCTTCAGTTTCAATGAACAACTGAAGCCCCTGATGCACTCGAGGTATTATACAAACAGCAATTCCTCAAGCATATAGTATCAAAAGGATCTGGTAGGCAAGAAATGCCGAATGTCAGGGAACTAATGGCATGATGGTCAGGTAAGCAAAGGAGCTAAGACAATGTTGCAGTTGTGTATTACAAAATTAACAGAAACAAACAGATGTTTACTTATGCATTAGACCATAGACCACAGCTTGTATGAGTCACCAAGTAGATTGCAGATCCATTTATCAGCAGAACCTGCCACATAAAAGCACCTGTGAGAAGAATAATGGACTCACTTGGGCAAAAAATCTGTGAAGGGTGGGATTCAATAGCAGTGAGTGGTAAATTACTAAGATTTTGACTATTCATTTTGCATTAAAACTGAAGCCTATTCCTTCAAATTGTAAATCTTAAAATTTGTTTAGAATTCAGAGGGCATTCCGTTTGTAAAAAGAAGAATCCTGGAGGCTGCATGGGGCAGTAGAGCAGCGAATATGGCAACTGCATAGCTTAACACTACAAACTGGAAATTTTGTTTTGTAGCCATGTATGCACTAGTTGTATTCTTTGTTTTGGGACCAGATGTCATCCATGCTACTCCATGCTACTGTATGTCCAGCATTTGGGCTGGCATATGGGCCATATTATCCAGGTTTATCCCTTTTTTTTCTAAACGGCAATGCTAGTATTCTGTCAAAAGCACCATAATAGATTAAGCTTTTATCAGAAATATTTCTGCCAAGCAATTCATCTGCAGCAACCAACATGAAACTTATACCATGGCCAACCATAAAATAATCAATTCCTTATTCTTGGTCTTTGCCTAAACTAATTGTTGTAGGTCTTTTACCAACCCACTGCTCCTCTGTTCCCATACTTCAGGTTTTACATTCTTACTAACCAGTTTCCACGGGATAGCAGCCGCGTCCATGGCAAACACATCATCCATGTTTTATACATATTAACGTGGTTCGATGTCCCATAACCACCACTTCACCAAATAGCTATAGAGGTGTTGTTAAAATATTAAGCGAAGTTCCAAAATCTCCATAACACCATAAATAACTAAAACACTAAAACAGTAACTTAAATAAAAAGTTTCTAACTATAATTCTAAAAATTAAATTTGCTAATCTATGAAAATGATGTGTCCCCAAGCATCAACCTCTTTGTACAAATTGACAAAGCCCTAATGCGACTCTCTAAGAAAAAAGAATTGAGCAACAATTACATCTGGTCGGGAGGTTCCACCTCCCAAAAGTATAGATAAGACGAAAAGGTAACAAATCAACAACAAAAAGGAATAAGGAAATGAGCACTAATAAAAAGGAACATTATATCAATATGACAATAAAATGGAAGGATGATGATTATCATGAATACAACAGATAATGACTGGCACTTCATGTGCTAGGGAATTGCTGTTATTCTAATTGCTTGAGTAATACCATCACGAGGGATGGCGTAGCGTCAACCCTAGATAATTGCTTGAGTAATCAAGGGATGGTTGTAGCCTCAATCCTAAAGAATTGTACCTTACTGCACTTCCAATAGCTAACAAATTAGCATTTTCAACAACTCATAAGGTGGAATGTGTCTTCTATATTACCAAAGACCATCTGACAATGCTGTTAATCTGAGAAAGGAACCATCAAACAAGGTTGATCTCAACAGGTCTTATATATACTCACCCAACTAATGCTGAGGCTAGACAAACAACTATAGAAAAGACCAGACCTTCAATCCTGACTCCTGGAAGTGCAGTGTCCTATGAATCTCGGGTTGAGGTATGACCATCCTGAGTTGGGATTACACATGCAGCACAAATAGGCAATATTAGAACTTCAAGTGCTGTTGCCCTTTGCTCAAAAAAAGTGCTGTTGCCCTTCCATTGATTGGTTGTCATATTCATATACAAGGAAAGTTCCCCTTGAATATATAAAGGAGACACCTATGCTGAAATACTGCATTGTCTACATAAATAATTTCTTATCATCAAGTTATGCTGAAAATGCCACGACATAGCTCTATGCCCATTAAATAGAAAAAACCAGAGAAGTATATAATGTTCGCAAGCTTAGGAAAAAATACCTCCATTATTTTGAGAACAATGGATTAGATGCCCTTGAAATTTTGATCTACAATGTATATAGTTTCCATATCAACTGCAAAGACAATTATCAACATTTTATTCAGTTGGTTAATACTACAGAACATCAACCCCTATTTAGTTATAATTTTCGATATTATCCATAGTCAAATCTGCAATTCCCTTCTTTCAAAAAGAGCATTCATCCAGTTGGAACATCTCCAAAAAAAAAGACAACTAAATATCTTGATAATAATTCACTGAAAACACCTGATACAATCCTATCTATGCTCAGCTGTGGTATAATTATTAAAAATAAGGGAGCCCACATTACAAAAAAAGGGCTAATGCTTTATTTCAATAGGCAGTTACCAGTTCTAGTTAATCAGAAAATTCACCATGGAAATGTTGCATAGTTAAAAAAAAAGTTTTGCATACCATACCATAAAAGCACACTCCAGAGAATTCAAGCATCCGCAGCATCAGATCCCTTTGTTGCAAATGGATCGTGTGTCGGCCCCATGTCCTGCCCAATATGCCTCTGCACCAATCGTTGCAGGTCTGCCATGACCTTGTGCTCCCGCTTTGCCTTCTCCTCGTAATTGAACATAGCCAATGCACGCTTATCTTCAGCACTATAAACTTGGTTTTCTTTCCTGATACGAATAGCATTCATCCTCTGGTGCCTGCTCCCACTCATCACATACCCCAAGCTCTCAAATTTCTGGATCTCTTCAGCTGACAAACCGACCTCTCCTCTCCTTGGTATACGCTTCCCTTGCTGTACATACTGTGCAATGGCATCTCCCTCACCAGGCCTCAGCGCACCACCATAGCTGATATGCCCCTCAGCACGGGGCAATGGCGCCGGACCAACAAACGGCTCATTATCCAAAGCAGGCTTCTTTTGTGACTCAATCATCTCCTTGAATATGAGAGCTTCAGTATCAATCTCAGGAATCTTGTTATTGTTCTCATTAGGCCTAGCATCACGTTCCAAGTCTGAAGAGCTCGAAGATTCTGACCGCTTGCTTCTTTTGCTCCGCTTCCCTGGTCCCCTCTTCTTGCCTCTCACCGGGCTTTCAAATGCCATAATTGAATCAGATCCCGATTCCTCGCTCTCATCCGAGCTCAACTCCCTCCTCCTAGGCCTACTCTTTCTCCTGCTATTCCGCCTCCGATTCTTATTCCCCCTTCTTCTCCTTATCTTCCCCTCCTCCTCACTCGAAGAATCATACAAGCTCTCCGCCTCCGATAAGCTGACTTCCTTCCTCCTACTGGAGGTACGCATCTTTGGAGATGGGCTCCCGCTCTCAGAATCAGACTCCTCCGTTTCTGACGCACTCTCATCATCAGAACCACCAGATCTAGGGCTCTCCCGCCTTCTCTTTCTCACCTCCTGCACCTTCGCCGGCGGCGGGCTGGGAGAAGAATCGTGCTCATCGGACTGCTGTTCGGGCGACTCCCCGCGCGGCGGACTTGGGGTGAAGCGCCAGATGCACTTGTAGAGCTGCTTGCGAAGCCGCCCACGCTTCATACGGCGCGCCTCGAAGAATCCGAGGCTCTGGAGGTCCTCATCGCTGGGGGCGCCATCGTCCACGCGGCGAAGCTTCCCTTGACGCGGCGACGGGGAGCGGCGGTGTCGGCGGCGGGGCGAGGGAGAGCGAGAGAAGGAGCGGGGGCTGCTGCGGAGGCGGCCGTAGGGAGACGAAGAGGGGGAGGCAGAGAAGGGGGAGAGAGAAACCCTAGTGCGGCCGGGAACCTCTATCCGGGAGGCAAGTCTCCTCAATTCGACGCGATCCATCAAGGAAGGAGACGGCGGGGTATTGTGGGAATTTTCGGTTCTTATTATCGCGATTTGTGGTTTGTTGTGGGGTGTGTGGTTTGTTGTGGGGTGTGGGTGGAGGTGAGGGGTTGACGGGTGGGTTGTCAAAGCCATGTAGGCTCAGAATGGGCCTGAGTTAGTAGAGGCCCAAACCTACAAGGACCATTCAGTTCGGTTCCGGCCCATTTGCTTGGAGATCATTTTTCTAATTTTTTAAATTAATCATGTTAACTTGACACCAAAAACAAGGGTCAATAATCCATGTGCATCTTGCCTGCTCGCTCAACACAGAACAGAGCCCACATGCAACGCACGTGACCGGAAGTATGAACGGACCAGAGACAATTGTCGGGACGCGCAACCTGCGGCCGATATCCGCCCACGTGGCGCTTTGCCAATCGGCGAGGAGTCAAACCGTTTGCTCCCCAACTCTCTTGCGCCGCCACGTTTCCTCTTTCACCACTTCGGGGGGTCACCCCTCCTTAAATCTCGCCTCCCGACACCTGTCCTCCGACGCCAGCGCCACCAACCGACAGCCCCACTGAAGCAGGTTCCCCTTCCTTCCGTTTCCCCCTCTCGATCTCGATCGAATATTTAATTTCTCCGCGAATTAATCCCTTTTCTCTCTGCAAAAAATGCTAATTTTTCCGATCATTTTGCGGTGTTTGCAGCCATTTCTGGTTCAGATTTCCATGAAGATATGAATTTCAGGGGCATGGGATCGGAGGGGAAGCCCGGCCTGCCAGTGGTGGCAGCGCCTCCGCCGCTGCAGCCAGGGTTAGCACGGCAGTCGTCGATTTACTCTCTGACGTTCGATGAGTTCCAGAGCACGATCGGAGTGCCGGGGAAGGACTTTGGGTCGATGAACATGGATGAGTTTTTGAAGAACATCTGGACGGCGGAGGAGAGCCAGGCCATGGCGTTCGCTCTCGCAGCGGAGGATGGAGGCGGCGGTGAACTACAGAGGCAGGGGTCGCTGACTCTGCCGCGCACCTTGAGTCAGAAGACGGTGGATGAGGTGTGGCGGGACCTTGTTGGCACCGTCGACGGAGGTGGCGCGCAGGGAGCGGCGGGGACGGAGGTAAGGGCCCAGCGGCAGCCGACGCTCGGGGAGATGACGCTGGAGAAGTTCTTGGTGCGGGCCGGGGTCGTGCGCGAGGATGTGAACCAGAGCTCCATCAATGGTGGCAACGCTAGTACTAGTGCCGTGCTCTATGGGGATGTGTCGAGTTCGAGTGGTAATGGAGGGATTGATATTTCGTTTGCGCAGGTGGGACGGCCGAATCCGATTTCTGCTGGTGCTGGGACCAATTTGCCGATAACTGCTAGTGGGACGAGGTCCTACACCCCGCCGTCAAGCGGTCAGCAGGGGATGAGAGGCGGAGGAGTCGTGGGGATTGGGGAGACGGCATTTAACAATGGGTTGATGCAGGGAATGGTGGGGGTTGGGGCGGGAGTGGGGTCGCCGGCGAACCAGGTATCGTCGGATGGGCTGGGAAAGGGGAGTGAGGATCTTTCATCGTTGTCTCCAGTACCGTACTCATTCGGTGCGGGTTTGAGGGGGAGGAAGTCCAGTGAGGTGGAGAAGGTTGTGGAGAGACGGCAGAGGAGGATGATCAAGAACAGGGAGTCTGCTGCAAGATCACGGGCTCGGAAGCAGGTAAATTTTCTTGTGATTTTTTCTATTTCTTGTGCTAATGATGCTGGCAAATTTTCTCAAATTAGTGGAACGTGTGTTTCTTGCAAACAGTTCTTATGGCGCAGTTTCTGAGATAGTACTTCTTTTTCTTGTTGTTTCCAATTTGTGCTATATTCTCCTTTTCCATTGAAGAATCACATAAGTTGGTGGGTATCTGCATTGATGCCTTCTACGAAGCACAGCACTTGACTAATCCATGTGATAATGTGCAAGAATATTTCTGCCTTTAGTAGGACATGTTGACAAATTGTGTACTGCATGTCTACAGCCAGCACTTCTAATATAAATATACAACAGCTTTATCCCTCGTATACTTTGAATTTCCTTGTATAGTAATCTCAACTATTCATGCAATGGCAGGCACTATTATTAAAAGCTTTCTTGGACTTTTGTTTACTGTAGCTGCTTGATGGTTCTTCTTTATTCATGTCTAGACCTTATGGCTGTCCCTCCCTTTTTAACTTAAATTTGAACAAAGTTCAATACATCGTAATACTTCCATGTGAGACTTGTTGAATGTACTTTTTGATGACATGGATATACGGAAGATTATATACATTTTAGAAGCTCATGACCTAGGTATTATATCATAGTCTGGACCACAGGGAAGGAGAGAAATCCAACTTTTTATGAAAACAAAAAATAAGCATTACTATGAAAATGATTGATTTTGCATATGTTTGTTTTAAATTTCTGGTTTTTAGCTTTTCAAAAGTAATGACATCATTCCTCTAGCTTGTACTGACTATTAGTTATCACAACAATATGTTTTAACTGTATGCTTGGATCAATGACATATAATTTGGCTTTAAATTAAACAGGCATACACCATGGAGTTGGAAGCTGAGGTGGCAAAACTTAAGGAACAAAACAAAGAATTGCAGAAGAAACAGGTGTTAACTCCTGATTGAGAATTTGTTCGCTATTTACTGGTGTTTGTAGTATTGTACTCATTTGGAAATTAGTCTTTAAAACCTGTCCTTGACAGTCCTTGACAGTGTTTTGTTGTTTTCAGGCACAGATCTTGGAAATGCAGAAATCTCAGGTGCTTATCCTTTCGCTTATGCATATTTTGAAGGGAAGATCCCTTATACTTTCCTCACATATTTTTTTCTTCCTCTTAGACCCCTTTCTGAAAACCCTTGAAACCACATAAACTTTCCAAACTCATAAAAATAGCCGATGTGGCATTACCACATCAGCAAAAAGAATTTTTCCCATCTCCTGTGCTCTAGAGCGGAAGTTTGCTGACATCAAATCCCACGAGCTCTTTCTTCATGACAGCCGGCTCCCTCCTCCTCCTTTTCGCCTCTCTTGCCGCCAGAAAATCTCTAGCTCAACGAGATCTTTGCCTTGCTTCCTCTCACGCCACACGCGACCTTGCCACATCATGTCTGTGTTGGGTCTATGTAGACGTTTCATCCTCTCACGTTGTAGGCACGGCCGAGGATAGAGTGAGATCTATTGGGGTGGGTGATGGCGAAGGCGAAGGCGAGGAGGACAAGGAGGAGGGTGACGAGGATGACCATACAGAAGAGATAGGTGGCGAAAAGACTGACGGTTTTAGATGGCACTAATGAAGTTGGCAAGAGAGACAAGGAGGAGGACACTGAGGATGATGACTGGCCAACAAAAAAATGAATACTTATGTCTAGAAAAATAAAAATTTAGAGCGGAAGTCTGCTGGCCCCAGAGTGTACTTCCGTTTTGAAGATTTAAGCCAAAAAAATGAAGAACGGAAGTCCACTCTTTCTAAACTTTTATTTCTACATACAGGTATTCATTTTCCTGCATATATATATTCATTTTCCTACTCATAAGTATTCAGTTTTTTGTATATATATATATATATATTCATTTTATTACATATTTATTTTTCTACAATTATGTATTCATCTTCCTACACTCATGTATTCATTTACTCGAATGCCGGAGTTTGCTTGTCCCTAGAGCAAAAGTCTGTTGGCCAGTCATCATCCTCAGCGTCCTACTCCTCCTTGCCTCTCTCGTTGATTTTGCCGGCGCTATGTGGCTTCAAGAGGTTTTTAGTAAGGGAAAATATCATTTGGATTTAAGGGGAAAAAAATATTTGAGAGGGGTAAAAGGAAAATTTTCATTTACTTGTTTTGTTGCAATTGTTTTCCATCAAGCATGCTTACATAAAATGAGTTACTGTGCCAGACATGTTTTAAGAGCTTCCTTGAAATAGACCACATGCCCATCCATAAAGTGGACCTATGGAATTTTGCTCTATCCTTTAATCAGTTTTCAGTGCATCCATGCTAACTATGTTTTTTGAGTTGACCTGTCATTCTATACTCCGTAGGGTCTATTTTTTTGATGCAGTAGAATGATATAGCTCAAAAATGGTCTATTGCTGATATCATAAGATCATACACTTACATCCTACTTTACAGAAACCTTGTATGAGCATCGATCTTCCTTTTTATTTATAAGCCACTACTTCTATTTCCTTCAGAATATTAATAGGGTTATCCTCTCAATGTACCTTTTCTGATCTTCCATGGCCCATCCACCAACTTATGTTGGATCCAATAATATTGAATGTGCATTGCAGGGATGTATAACTCCAGAATGGGATAGTATATATATGTATATATATATATATATATAGGAACAGAATACAACCCACTTAGACTCCATAAAGCGCCAAGATAAAAGCAATGTTTGCATGTCCCCACAACATGTCTTTTTATCTATGGCCACGTAGTGTGCTCTAATGTTGGCACAAAGAGAAACAATAAGAAACAATTTTCACCTCGGAGACTCATTTTCTGCATCAGTATTGTTTGTCTTATAGTATAGTTTCAGCCATTTAGGTATCATTCTGGGCTATTTATCATTTTCTCTATTATAAAACCACTCTTAGTTCACAGTATACATTGTTTTTTGTTATCTACATGCAATCTTGCGTATAGTTCAACTCCTTGTGCTATTCATATTTTCTTATGGCCCCTTTAGTCCGTGTGTTTATTACTTGCTCCTGCTGTCAGTTTCTAGTAGAACCTAATTTTGGTCAAGACTTAGGTAGTCTTGTAAAATTATATTTACACCCATCTTCTATATGTCAGATTCAGGAGAAAGTTTATGTGAGGTCTCTTTGAATAGTCTATTCAAAGGGATGTTCTACAAAACACTGATGGATTTCCTTGAACTTATAATAGTGTTATGATATGCCTTATTTAGTAACAAATTTAATCAATTTTGGGTTTGTTTGATACCCAGGGTTCATTAATGCTTGATCTGAAAATGAATTCAGTACCAAGGGCACGAGGGAGAAAAATATAACTTGAGTAAACATTTTTAACATCCTCTTTAACCCAGGGAGGTAGCTGTCCTGGATATCAACCATTTCACTGCATCTGTATGCAAACGCCTAAAGAACAGGTAAAAGACAAGATTATGAGGAGATATATGCAAAAGTTGTTTGTTTAAAAGTGTGAAAAATGTCGAGTGATTGCATAATGAAATTGTGTGGATTGATTTGATGATGTGAAATCATGTGTACCTGGTCTTCTTTAGGAAAGATTTGACTATTTATTTATATTTGTGGGCAAATATACATGCACAATTTGCTTGCTAATCAGAAAGGATCTGGTGAGAGCATGGGATTTGTTATTGAGAAATTTTAATTTCTTTCCGGACACCTTATGCCTCATCTATTACTTGTATTGTCTTTCCTTTTTGCTTCTTTTGTCTCATAAATTCACTATCCTTTTATTTACTTTCTTTTCCATCACATCATCTGTTATTTTGTTTCTCCTCAAGCCTTTTCCTTTTCTTTTCTGCCTTAATTTAGGAACCAATTGACCCCCTAGGCACCACCTAGGCATTTAAGTGCTTGACCACCTAGGCATAGCCCAGTTACCTTGACAAACATGATTGTTTGCCTCTCCATTGTAAATGGCAGCCTGAAAAATCCAAATTCAGTTACTGGCATCTGATGCTTATCATTGTGCAGTCAGACATGTAAACATTGCATGTGGTGTTGCCTTTACATTTTCGTTGTAAGATAGTATTGAAATGGGTTTCACTTTCTCTTTCTTTGTACTATGACTAATATTTCACTAGAAAATGTGGTCGTTTTGAGTATGGTTTTTCTTGAAAATCTTTGTTTTCATGAAGTAATATGTAGATTATGTGAAATCTCCATTAGCCTTGTCTAATTTATAACCGATAAGGTCCTCTTTGGATACCCTCAAATTCCATGGAATACACTAGCTCATTCCAGCCCTGTGGAGTTGGGGGTTTCTAATGAAATTTTTTCCTTCCAAGAAAATTTTTCAAATGAGGGTGTTTGGTAACAATCTTTTAGGAGCCATATTTTCCATTGAAATCATGTGATTATTCCATAGGAAAAAAATAAAGAGGGGCCCCATGTTTTTTTATTTCTCCTATGGAATGGAGCTTGCATGTCACCCCTCCCTATCATTGATGAGCACCCATCAACCATATGAGCTTCCAAAGTATCTAAAAAGGCCCTAAGAGTAGAACTTTTGATTCCCATATCTGCATAGAAACTAAAATACGTAAGTTCTTATTTAGATTTCAGTATGACTGCTTGAAAACTGGTTAACCAAGGTGTGATCGAGTAATCCATTAGTTTATGATGTTACTTGGTTATTGCTTTAAAAAAAGATTAAATAACTGTAGCCTACCCATCAAATTCAACATATTTTCGTACTCCATGCCCTCATTAGTCAGATGATAAATATCTCGACTGTGTTTTAGTTGGATAGATGGTGAACTGTCAAATTTTTAATTTAACCTGCTGTTATTTTTTTGAGTGAAAATTTGATCTACTATTATTCTGCTAAAAACATTTATAGTCCAAAAGCTAGGTATAATCTATAGTGGAACATGCTGGCAACAAGTGAATATAAATGCAAATGAACTACATCTATTTATGCCCCTTTATATGCACTTTAGGTCACCAGGTAGAGGAAGGTGTCTTTGGTGTCTCAAGTTATGGCAAACTACATGGTAGAACTGAAGTTCATTGTGATATAATTGTTGGAACAATTTTTGTGCATAATAAGCAGTTGTATCCACATGCTAGAGCTGTCAAATGCCAAAATTGATGGTTCTGTTTTTTGTTCTATTATATTGCTTGGGTTACCAATATCTTAGATTCTTGTGCTTTTCCTATCATGTATAAATACTGAAAAACAATCAGTTTTTAACTCAATAATTTGTTGGCATTGACAGGCACTGGAAATGATCAACCAGCAGCATGGACCTAAAAAACAATGCTTGCGGAGGACACTGACCGGTCCTTGGTGAAACAATGATCCACTTTTACTAAGATAATGTAGCTGTATTTATAGGAGAGAGAGTCCTGTAAATTAAGGACCATTAGTGTTGTAGATTAAACTTCCCGACCATTCTTCCTGGTTTGTTTCCGATGAGATCCTCTGTTGTGCTCAATGACAGAGAATAGCGTGCCTTCTAGACTCGGTCATATTGTTTGAACTTTGTTGTACGGGATTTAACTGAGGGTTGTAAAACTGTACTTTTATTTTTACTCGACGGGGTTTGTGTTCCTATTAAGAGCATGCCCCTTTGTGAATTTACATACTCTTCTTTGCAGTATTCATGGAACATTTATTTTCTAGAGCTTCTAGCTTTTGGTCTGTTTCCTCCTCCTCTGAAAATGCTTTGGGATATGTATCTAGCCTAGGTTCACTCATGCTGCATTTTTTTTTTTTTGGCAATTGTATATACTTTGGGTGCACTTCTTTTCGTATCTATTCTCGTCCTAAACAGGCAGAAGAGTCAATTTTGTTTATTTTCCACCTCATCATATTTAGCAACACGAGTCATTGTTTTTTGTGGGACAGATTCCTATTTGTGTTATTGTCCCAATACTGCATCTTTTCTGAATTATTAAATTACCGAATTTACTGAAAAAGGAGTAAAAATATGTTAAAAAATTATTGAGAAAAACAACTGATCATGACATTATAAATACTAAAATGGCATTATAAATGAGTAAAGAAAATCACAAGATCAAGTATCAAATAATATCTACTATAAATACTAAAAATTATAAAATCTTATGAAACTAATTAAAGGCGTATATTTATCAAGAGTACAAGATCTTTAAATCACTTTTAAACTCACACAAATAATCTTTATAAATAAGAGAATTAAAAGTATATTTTTTAAAAAATAATGAGATTTCTTGTTTCCACCTATGATGAGGAAATCCAAGATGCACATCTTAAAAAATATAAGAACAACTTAAAGTGGTGAAATAATGTAGCGCAAAATATCGATATCCATCATAATTCACGATATAGAAGAAGAACAGAAAAGAGGAAAAGATAGCAGACAAGAGATATATGTGGCAAAGACGATCTAGAGGATATTGTATTGATGAGAAGAGAAAAAAAAAAATTACAACGATGGAGACGAAACTCCAATATCACCAACTCTCACAAAAGACTAAGTAGCCTAACCGTCACAAGACGTATTGAGAGCATTGATCTATATATATATATCTCTCACTTTATATTGAAACTCTTACATCAATAGAGTATTTATAGATGTGGCCTAACTTTATTTGAGTCAAAGTAGAAGATTGACTCAAATAAGACTTCTACTAATTTAAGTCTTCTAGTAGAAGATAAATCTAGATAAGGATTAGGTCTACTAAATAATTTTCTAATATAATTAAGACTCTCCGGAAAATCCGGATTTGAGACATAATTAAGCCAACAATCTCCACATTGGCTCGAATTATGTTATTATCTGAATTTGAATATTCAATAGATGTCTTTGTCATTACCTCATGAGGCAGAATCAACGACCTTGAACATTGATCAAGTCCAAACTGAGCTTGAACTTGTCAATCGGAATCACCTTCGTTAACATATCTGCAGGGTTTCTTGAAGTATGAATCTTTTGTAAAGAAATCTCGTCATCTTCAATAATGTTCCGAATAAAATGAAATCGGACATCTATATGCTTTGATCTGGCATGGTACATTTGGTTCTTCACAAGGTGTATGACGCTCTGACTGTCGCAAAAAATAGGAAGAACATGTTGAGAAAAACCAACTTCACTTGCCAATCCTTTTAGCCATAGAGCTTCTTTGACGGCTTCTGTAGCTACCATATACTCAGACTCTGTTGTAGATAATCCCACAGTTGACTGTAAGGTACACCTCTAACTAATAGGTCCTCCACAAAGAGTGAAAAGATAACTAGTAAGAGATCGACGTCAATCAAGGTCTCCAGCATAGTCTGAATCGACGTAACCAATAATTTTGGCCTCTTGCACTGTGTTCCTATCGAAACATAAATTAATATTAAGAGTACCTTTGATATATCTTAATAGCTATTTCATAGCTTGCCAATGCTTTTTTCCTGGATTTGTCATGTAACGACTAACAATACTGACTGCTTGTGCAATATCAGGTTTTATACATACCATAGCAAACATTAGACTTCCAACAACACTTGAAAATGAGATGTTCTCCATGTATGCATGCTCCTCATCTATAGAAGGACATAGTTGAGCTGAAAGTTTGAAGTGAGATGCCAAAGGAGTACTGACGGGTTTTGAATTCTGCATGTAAAAACAAGAAATAATCTTCTCGAGATACTTGCTGTTTGAGTCATAATTTTTCATGCTTTCGATTTCGATCAATCTCCATACTGAGAATCTTCCTTCCAACACCTAAATCTTTCATCTCAAATTTTTTTTTCACTTTAAACTTTAAATCATTCAGTAGAGATATGTCTTGAGTAGCGATAAGCATATCATCAACATAAAGAAGCAATATAATAAACGAGTTATTGGCATGAATCTTAAAATAAACACAGCAATTATATTTGCAGCAGATGAAATTTTGTCTCAACATAAAACTATCAAACCTTTTATACCATTGCTTTGGAGACTGTTTCAAATCATAAAATGATTTGTTCAACTTGCAGACAAAATTTTTCTTACCTTCTTGGATGAACCCTTCAGGCTGTTGCATAAAAATTTGTTCTTCTAAATCTCCATCCAGAAAGGCAGTTTTGACATCAAATTATTCTAACTCAAGATTATGAAAGGCAACTAAAGCAAGTAGAAAATGAATAGATGTGTGTTTAACCACAGGAGAGAAATTTTCATTAAAGTAAATACCCTCCTTTTGTAAATACCCTTTTGCAACTAAATGGGCCTTGAATTTAACACCATCTATCTCAGAGAAATTCTTTTTTTTTTCGAAATACTCACTTGCAACCAATTGCTCTTTTTCCTTTTGGTAATTTCACCAGATCCCAAGTATGGTTCTTTTGAAGGGAATCCATCTCTTCATTCATAGCAGCTTGCCACTGAGAGGAATTCTTATCATGCACTGCTTCTTTATAAGAAGAAGGATCACCATTGTCAGTAATTAAAACAAAAGATATCATGTCTTCAAAATCATACCTTTCAGATGACTTTATTTTTCTTTGAGATCTTTGAAGTGGAGTCTTTTCAGAAATTTGATTCTTAGAATTTTATTGAGAGTTGGGCATACCCTGAATATCTTCTTCTGAAGAAACTACATGCTCTACCTCTACTTGCATTATATCATTGGGACCTTTTTTGAGAGATTTTAGCATAACACTTTCATCAAATACTATGTCTCTCTCAATAATTATATTTGAAATAGTAGGATCCCAAAAACGATAGCCTTTGACGCCTTTAGCATAACTCAGAAAAATACACTTTTTTGAACGTGCATCTAACTTATCCTTGACAACATGCACATAAGTAGGGCAAACAAAAATCTTTAAAGAAGAATAATTTGCAGGTTGACCAGTCCATACCTCTTCAGGAGTCTTGTAATTAATGGCTGTTTGAGGAGAGCGATTCACAATGAAGCATACTGTATTGACTGCTTCTGCTCAAAAATCTTTATTAAGATTAGTTGTACTGAGCATATTATGTGCCTTTTCCAACAAGATTTTGTTCATCCTTTCAGCCACACCATTTTGTTGAGGTTTTCCCGGGATGGTAAAGTGGCGTTTGATGCCTTCATATTCACAGAATTTGAGAAACTCTGTTGATTTGTACTCTTCGCCATTATCACTTCTGAGGTATTTTTTTCTGTCAATATTTTTTTCAACTGAAGTTTTCCACCGTTTGAAAACAGAAAATACTTCGGCTTTGTGATGCAAAAAATAAATCCACACTTTTCTAGAAAAATCATCAATAAAACGAACAAAATAATGAGCACCAGGTTTTGATGGAATAGGAGAGCACCACACATCAGAATGAATATAATCAATTAAGCCTTTAGTGCAATGAGTACCAGTGTTAAACTTTATCTTGAACTATTTACCATAGAGACAATGCTCGTAGAAATCCAATTTACATGAGTTGAGGCCTTTCAGTAATTTTTTTTTGTTGAGCTCACTTAAACCTTACTCACTCATATGACCAAGACGCATATGCCATAAGTGGGTCATATCAGAAGAAGAAGCCTAAGAAATTGCTGCTCTACTTGTAACGATTTTTCCTACTAACTCATACAAATTTTCATGCTTTAGGCTCTTCATTACTATCAATGAGCCTTTAGCAACCTTAAGAACTCCACCTTCAGTAGAATACATATAATCAGCAGAATCCAAAGCACCCAAAGAAATCAAATTCTTTTTCAAATCAGGAACATGTTTAATATCAGTAAGCGTTCTAATAATATTATCAAACATCTTAATTTTGATTGTTCCAATTCCAACAGTTTTGCATGGATTGTTATTATCCATCAAAACTAAACCACCATCATAGGACTTGTAGTCTTCAAACTAATCCTTATTAGGACACATGCGGTAAGAACAACCAGAATCAAGAATCCAAATATCATGGTAATGATCAAAATTAGAATTAATAGAAAGAACATTACCAAAATTATCATCAAAACTACCTTCAACAACTGATACTATTTTTTGGTTTGCTCTTTAGATTGAGATTCTCTTTCTTTCTTTACTTTAAGCGTCCAACACTTTTTAATTGCATGTCCCATCTTCTTACAATACCTGCAGTTTATTTCTTTTGGATTTGGATCTAGAATGACATGTCCTTGATCTTTCTTTAGTACGACCTCTGACAATTAATGCTTCTGAGTGTGACACATCTCCTCCAATTTTTTTCAAATATTCATTAGATAGAAGGACAACATAAATATCGTCAAATTTCAAATCCTTCCCATACATATGAGTAGTTTTAAGATTCTCAAGAGAAGGAGGTAAAGACGATAATAAAATAATTATCTTGTCTTCGTCTTTAATTTTAACATCAATGCTTAACAATTGAGAGACAAATTTATTGAAAGCATTAAGATGATCAACTATATTCGTACCTTCTCTCATTCAAAAATTGAAGAGCTTCTGCTTTAAGTAAACCCGATTTGAGATAGACTTACTCATATATTGTTTCTCCAGCTTTTTTCATAACTCTGAAGGTGATATTTCATTAAGAAACGGATAGAGTACCTCATCGGTGAGACTGAGGATGATTGTACTATGTGCACTAGCCTTCTGGTTTTTCCAGACACTTTCGGCGATATCTTCAGGTTTGACGTCCTCCAATGTATTTCTCAACCCTTATTGAGTAAGAATTGCACGAACTCTTGCTTGCCAATTAGGAAATCCTTGCTTTTCATTGAATTTCTCTATATCAAACTTTGTAGTGGACATGTTGAACCAAGCTCTGATACCACTTATAGTGCAAAATATCGATGTCCACTACAATTCACGATGTAGAAGAAGAATAGAAAAGATGAAAAGATAGCAGACAATAGATATATATGGTGAAGATGATCCAAAGGATATTATATTGATGAAAAGAGAAAATAGAAGATTATAACAATGGAGACGAAACTCCAATACCAACTCTCACAAAAGACTAAGTAACCTAACCATCACAAGACGTATTGAGAGTATTGATCTATATATATATCTCTCTCACTTTATATTGAAACCCTTACATCAATAGAGTATTTATAGATGTAGGCTAATTATATTTGAGTCAAAGTAGAAGACTAACTCAAATAAGACTTCTACTAATTTAAATCTTCTAGTAGAAGATAAATCTAGATAAAGATTATACCCATTAAATAACTTTCTAATATAATTAAGACTTTCCAGAAAATTCGAATTCGAAACACAAGTAAGTCAGTAAAATAGAACCTCATCAATTTGAAAATAAAAAATTCTCAACCAACCCACAAAATTGAAATAACAATGAAACACTTATTTTTCACATTTTCTCTAGTTTGGAGAGAAAAAATAAAATTGAAGAAATTAAAATTATTAAAAGTTAGCCCAAAAATTTTAAATTTTATTCTCATATATTTTTTTTATATAAAAATTATGTCAATTTCATGTTATACCAAGTGATTACGTAGTGCACAAATGAGAAGGACACCGAGAAGGACACCGCGCCAAAATTCTGGGTTTTTGTTATTCATATGAATAATAGTTTAGGAAAAACCACAAAAATTGAAAATTTGCAATTGCAAACGGGGCCAAGCACCACTGCGGCTTCGCCACATGGCGAAGCAATATAACCCACTCAATCCACATGGTCCAGACGTTTCCGCGCCACGTGGCCATCTGCCCGCGGTGACTCCAGTCGTTGGTGGAACACTGCGCTTACTTCTATGTCCACCACCGCCCCACTTCCGTCAGCTCCCTCATCTACGCTCTCTCCCGGCAGTCCCGGCATTTCATCAAACACCTTCCGGCATCCCCTGCATCGCATCGCTTCTCATGGCGCTTCTCTACAGCCCCCTCTTCCCTCTCCCCAAGCCCATCCTCCCAATCCCCCTTCCCGTTCCCTCCAATTGTGATTTTGCGCCTTCTTCCTCTCCAAGCAGCAGGCTTTCCCACCAGAATAGCACCAGCAAGCATCTGGGAAGGAGGATGAGAGTAGTATGTTCGGCTTCGGAATCGGCGGAGAGCGGGGAGTCAAAACCGGAACGGAAGCTGCGGATTTTGGTTTCAGGGGGTGGGATTGGAGGGCTGGTGTTTGCGCTGGCGGCGAAGCGGAAGGGGTTTGAGGTGGTGGTGTTTGAGAAGGACATCAGTGCGATTCGCGGGGAGGGGCAATACCGGGGGCCGATTCAGATACAGAGCAATGCGCTGGCGGCGCTGGAGGCCATTGATATGGATGTGGCCGAGGAGGTCATGCGGGCTGGGTGCATCACCGGCGACCGGATTAATGGATTGGTGGATGGGGTCTCCGGTACTTGGTATGCGGTTTGCTTTTTCTTCCTTTTTTTCTTGCTGGTTCGATTTTGCGTATAACACCCTCACGTATGGCGAATTGAGCTGTTTATGGTTCTTGTATGATTTGGTTTGTACAGAAAAGCACCATAATCATCCAAAACTAAGATATTTGTTCAGGGTTTTATTTTGCGCGTAAGCCCCTGCAAAATAACGAAATGTAATATGCATACCTATCTAAGTGTTTTTCTTGAACTCTTTCTAACCATGATGGTAATCAAGTTCATATCTTTGACGGTCAGATCAGTTCTTGTATTTTATCCAGGTTGAATTCATCATTACTGTATACTACAGTTTTAGAAAGAAATACTATAGCCTGTGTATGCTTCAACTTTGGCATGATATCATGTCTGTTAAATTTTCTCTATGGTAGGTTTGTCAATAGTTTTCTGTTGATACATCTGGAATGGTTTATATTCAGGTATATCAAGTTTGATACCTTTACCCCTGCAGCGGAGCGCGGTCTTCCAGTTACAAGAGTCATTAGTCGTATGACACTTCAACAAATATTGGCCCGTGCAGTTGGTGAAGATGTTATTTTGAATGATAGTAATGTAGTTGACCTTGTTGATGATGGCTCAAAGGTGGATTGAAATCTCATCTTCTTTTTAAAGATTTTTTTTCAAAGATGAATTGTAATTGGATGGGATTTGAGCTTATTCTAATCACATATTGTGCAGGTTTTAACTTCCATTTTGACTATAATAAAAAATATGTATCATTTTCATGCTGTTATCTTTATTTTTTACAACCTATCCTTTGCGCTCAGGTTAATGTGATACTTGAGAATGGGCAGAAGTATGAAGGTGATCTTCTTGTTGGAGCTGATGGCATATGGTCAAAGGTATGAATGATTAGATTAGTAGAGCAAAAAGAGAATTGTCTTGCAGTTGAATGGTTGTATGTAAGTCACAATGATGAATGTGTTCTTTATAGGTGCGGAAAGTTTTGTTTGGACACAAAGAGGCATCTTATTCAGGTTATACTTGCTACACTGGTATTGCAGATTTTGTGCCTCCTGATATTGAAACTGTTGGGTAAGCTTTTTTTTCAGCATGCTTCATTTATTTGTCTTGGTCAATGTCCTCACCGTAAAAATTAGACATTTGAGAATGAAAGGTTTGATCAATTAGCATACCGATGCTTACCATTTTACATATTATCATCTCCTGAGAAACTATGGTCTAATTCATGGTTGATTCTTTCTTGAAGGTACCGAGTATTTCTAGGTCACAAACAGTACTTTGTTTCTTCAGATGTTGGTGCTGGAAAAATGCAATGGTATGCATTCCACAAAGAACCACCTGGGGGCACTGATGTTCTAAATGGTACTTTGGATCTCATCATCTTCATAGGATTTCTATGATGTTTTCTAATTTTGTAACTTTTTTCAGTTAATGTAACTGAATAAAAATGCATGGATCCACTCTAAAGTTTGATTACAGGTTAGGAACATAATCATTTGTTGTCTATGCTAAATGATGAAAAACATATTGGAAATTAAACAAAGTTAGAATAAGAAAAATTATATAATGATAAACATGGGTGTCATTTTTAATTTTGGTTTCTTCTTCGACGGAGCCTTTTGGTTTGGTCTTTCTCTCACTAATGAACTAGCTAACTTCTTATGTTTGAGAAATCTTGGAGAAGGCATGCAATCCTACTTTGTACCAGGAGGGGCTTCACCTATCCAATTGAAGTCTCTATTACTATAAAGAATTTAGATAGAAATGAAAATTCGAGCACTTGTATGTTATCCCTTCTAGTTTTGATTCTAAACAAATGATATTTAATGATTCGTTTGAGTTGTATTTAGTTAAAATACTTAAACCTCTCAAAAAAATATTCAAAAGTTTTAAGAAAAAGAAGAAACGTAATGATAAATTGGCAACCGTGACTTGATGAGATATAGAAATGTCTTGGATGTGAAAAAACTACTTGAAAATTCATAGGTGATCCGATGACTTGGAGGTGAAGAAACCACTTGAAAGCTCATGAGTGATTTGAATAAGGCTAAGGTAACTTAAGAAATTAGCATCGATTAGGTCTAGTTTTTTCTTTATTTTAAGTTGTGTTGAAAGTTTGTTTGAAATAAATTATTTAGTATTCAAGCTCGCGTAAGAGTTCTGTAGCAAGCTCTTAATAGAGGTTTTCTGACAGAATTGAATATTCGGTTCAAATGTCCGGTTGAATCAAGCTGAAAATTAAAATTTTACATAAGGTAGAACCGAATATCCGGTATATGATCGGATGTCCGATTGAGTTTTTGGATCCGACAAAACCAAATATTCGGTACAAAACCGGATGTCTAATAGGGTTTTGAAGTCAATTTTATGAATTAGAATCAGGAGTCCAGTTCTTTGGTCTGGTATAGGTTTTCTACATGATTAATGACTAATTTTTTAACCGTTAGAGTAAATTAATTTATGGGATATCACCCATAATGGCTAGATTCGACTTCAAACGTATAAATAGAGTTGAAAAAACTTTCATTAATAATTTTTGCATCATCTAATCTTTGTTCAAAGAGATTAATGCCTTCTTTAACTCACTAGTCATTTTTGAGTTCTAAACTTTCTAATTTCAAGTTAGCTTTCATTACTCTTTTCTTTTAGTTTTGAGAGTTTTGTATAAACTTAAGATTATTCAAATTTTTATAAATTTTCTACTTATAATTCACTTCAAAATTGTTTAGAGTGGTTGAGGGTTACTAACTCTGATTTGAAATAATATTATCGGTTGGAGTAAGCAGATTGTACGAGATTAATTTCACAGACGAAACGACACTCTTAGCGAAAAATTAAAGTCCTCAAGAGTAAGATAAAAACTGTAGAGTAGGAGGAGTTAGTTTTTTAACAACGTTAAATTTTGGTATACTCTATCTTCTATTTTATCTTATTTAATTAATGCACTTTTGATTGTAGATTGAATCAATTTTGAATTTTATTGAAGACAGTTACATTGATATTCAAAATCTAATTTACCTCTCTCCCCCTTTTAAGTGATTTATTTGCTTTTAATTGGTATCAAAATTAGATTGCTCTTATTTTTCGGTTTAATCACCTGACCTTTTTAATTTTAGTAGTTTTTTTTATCATTTCTTCAAGATCGGCAATCTACCACTCATCCTCTTTCATTCAATAACACTAATTTCAATTATTTGAGAGCCCAAATTCGAACCTTTATTAAAATTATTAATTATGATTTAGAGCAGTTAATGTAGAAATGGTATAGTCCATACACAAAAAAACATGATCGAGTGAGAGTACCTAAGCTTAAAAACGAATGGGATGATGGTGATTAAAAAATAGATTCATTAAATACAAAAAGAATGAATATTTTATATTGTGTTCTTAATTCGTTCAAGTTTAATCGCATTGATATTTGTGAGACGGTTCATTAAATTTGGCATTACTTTAAAGCTACTCATAAAAATACAAGACAAGTAAAAGAATTTAAAATGAATATATTGGTAAACTAATATAAATTTTTTAAAATAAAATTAAATGAGTTTATCATCGAAATATTTACACGATTTACTGATATTATCAATATTTTAAACTTTATCGGTAAAACTTATATTAATAATGAGATGTTAGAAAAATCTTGAGATTCTTATATAAGTCATGGAATCCAAGGGTGACGATAATATAAGAAGTTAAAGATGTTAACACCTTATTTTTGGAGGAGTTTCTAAGATTTTTAATTACTCATGAAATGATAATGAAAGACTAGATCCAAGAAAACAGCGAAGACCAGAAGAAGAAGAATTAAGTGAAGAAAAAAAGGTAGAGAGTGATGAAGATATAGTGCTTTCAGAGAGAAAATTTAAGAAATTTTTCAAGAAGAAACATATGTCATGAAAGCAAAAAAAAAAGCGAGAGAAGCAATCCAATTGTAGAAGAAGAAAAGAATGTATTAACATACTTCAAGTGTAAAAAGTCGGGTCACGTGAAGGCAAATTACCCACTTAACATTTAATCTAAGAAGCTAAAGATAAAGAAGAAGAAAGTTATGATAATAACTTGGGACTATTTCGAAAAAGAGAGTGAAAATACTTCCTCTCACAATGAAATTGTGAACCTATACCGTATAGCAAATGAGAATTAGATATGTGACTTATCTTTTGAGAAATTATAAAATGTCTTTGAAGAATTATTTACAAGATATGAAAAATTGAATCCTAAATATACTTCATTGAGAAAAAATTATCTACTTTTGAGAATAATTTTGATATTTTGAAATCTTTTAAAGGCACTTGTAATTTCATAAAGGATATAGATACTCTATAAATAGAATATGACATTTTGAAATATTCTAAAACTACTTTTGAATGTCATAATGAATTTACTATACTTAGAGATGAAAATAGTCATTTGAGAAAAGATTTGAAAATTTTTTTCTATGAAAATACTATTTTAAACATGATTTTTAAAAGTCAAAAGAATGCTTTAAATAAATTCGGATTATATTTTGTTTCATTGTCCAAATTCAAAGCTATCAGAATTACTTTTGTAAAGGCTTCTAGCATAACTAGCTCTCACTAAATTTGTACCTATTATTATAGAAAGAAACAAATTTTATCTAGTTGTGCAATTAAGAGAATTTTTTCTCCTAGGTAAATATAGGATTTAAGGAGTTGATAATAAAAAATGATGAATGTGTTACTTTTGGTAACAACGATAAAGATAAAATTATTGATAAATGTGATATTTTCATTGATTCCTCATTTATTAATGGTATATTTATTGAAAAATTCAAACATAATTTATTATCTATTAGTCAATTATGTGATAAAGACTTTCATATTTTGTGTAAGTTTAATCATTGCATAGTAAGACGTAATGATAATATTGATTTTATTGATCATTATGATGAAAATATTTATACCATTAATCAATATGACTTTAACATGAACAAATATTTTGTAATCCATGGAAATCGTCAGTGATTTTGGCATAAATGACTTGGACACATGTATGAATATACTTACTAGAGTCAACCGGAAGAAATTTGTGAGAGAACTATCCGAATACAAGTTTATTAAAAATCAAGTATGTGATGCATATTAAATGGAAAAATAAGTGAAATCCTCACATAAACCTAAGAAGATGGTGTTAACTACTACACCACTTCAACTTCTACATCTAAATTTGTTTGAAACCATAGGGACTATAAGTTTAAGAAGTAAAAACTATGCAATTGTAATTGTTGATGACATTTAAGATTTACATGTGTCTTGTTTCTTACTAATAAAAGTAATGTTTTTGATGCATTTATTAGTTTTACAAAATGTATTCAAAACAAGAAATGTTACTTTATTTTCAAAATTAAAGGTGACCATGGAGGAAATTTTGAATATTATCCATTTAAAAATTTTTGCATAGAAAATAATATTAAGTATAGTATTTCAGTTTTTTGCACTCTATAATAAAATGAAGTTGTTGAAAAGAAGAATAGATCTTTTCAAAAGATGACAAGAGTCATACTTAACGAGTATTATTTACCAAAGTATTTTGAGTAAAGGTCGTTAATATGATTTGTTATATCTTGAATAATATATTTATTCGCTCTATTATTAACAAAACTTCATTTGAGTAATGGAATGGGAAAAAGCCTAATATTATATGTTTTTATATTTTTTGGTTACAAATACTTTATTTTGAATACAAAAGATTATTTATCAAAATTTGACTCTAAAACTCATGAAGGCATATTTCTTGAATATTCATATAGCTCTAAAGCATTAGATTCTTTAACAAGTTTAATTTGACGAAGAATCTATAAATATTGAATTTGATGAATCTAACCGTTGATTTGAGAAAAAGTCTTTTGATGATGATATAAAGATCTTCAAGAAGATAGACAACTTGTAAATTTCGAAAAAAAAGAAAAGTGAGACTAGTAAAGGATCAAATGAAAAGAATATTAATGATGTAAACATTGAGCCAAAAGAGTAAGAGTATGAAAAAAATTATCTAAATAATAAAGATTTAAGAAAAATTATTCAATAAATCAAATTATAGGTGATGTTGATTAAAGTGTACAAACTCGTCAAGTTCTTAAGTTTAATGCAAATCATATTGCATTTTTTTTCTCATATAGAATCCAAGAATCTTGAGAAAATTCAAAAAAATTAAAGTTGGATTCTTAACATATAAGAAGAATTAAATCAATTTGAGTAAAATTAAGTTTGGGAGCCTTTAAAAATTAAATAACTACCCAATTATTAGTATCAAATGGGTCTATAGGAATAATTTAAATGAAAATGGTGTTGTGGTTAAAAACAAAAGTGAATTAGTGGTTAAAAGTTGCAACCAAATTAAAAGAATTCATTTTGAAGAGACTTTTATATTTATTACTCGCTTAAAATCTATTTGAATTTTGTTTGCATTTAAATATTTCAAATTAATTCAAATGGATGTAGAAAGTGCTTTATTAAGTAAATTTCTATTCGAAAAAGTTTATGTTGAATAACCTCTCGGATTTAAATATTTAAAATTTTCAAATCATGTTTTAAAATCGAAAAAGATATTCTATGATTTAAACCAAGTTCAAAGGGTTTAATACGAGAGCCAGTTTTTTCTCAGTATCAAACAGTTTTGGTTGCGTAGACACAATACTATTCCTTTTTGAAATGCATGACTTATTAATAGTATAAATTTATGTTAATATTATATTTGGTATTACTAATAAAAATATTTGTGAGTTATTTGCAAACATAATAAAAAAGGAGTTCAAAATAAGTATGATAAAAGAATTACACTTTTTCCTTAGTCTCCAAGTATAACAAATAAAAAATGGAATGTTTATCAAACAAACCAATTACACCAAGAAGGTATTTAAAAAATTCAATATAAATAAAATCAATGCTATAGGAATGCTAATGAGTCTTTCAAACAAGTTGAATAAGAATGAAAATAATAAAAAAAATAATGAAAAGCGGTATAGATATATGATTGGTAGTTTACTATATTTTACTGTAAATAAACTCAATATCATATTTAGTATTTGCTTATGCGTTATATTTCAAATATTTCTTAGTAAATCACATCTAGTTGTTATAAAATGCATATTTACATATCTTAATTGCACATTAAACTTAAGATTGTAGTATCCAAGAAATAATTGTTTTGATTTGATTGACTTTTGTGACGCGAATTATACCAAATGTTATGTGGATAGAAAGAATACCAGTGGGACTTATCAATTTCTTGAAAAATCTCTTATTTGAAATAATTTCAAGAAACAAAACTCGGTGGCGCTTTTTACTGTTGAAGTCGAATATGTAACCATGAAGTATTGTTGCTCTCAAATCTTATGAATGAGATAAATACTTCAAAATTTTAGTTATATTTTTTCAAATATACTAATTTATTATGATAATATTAGTGCAATTAGTTCGTTTAAAAATCCAGCATTACATTCTCATTTTAAATATATTGATATTTGCTATCATTTTATTCGAGATATATCTTAAAAAAAGATATTTTATTGATGTTTGTTGAAATCAATCGTCAACTCGCATATATTTTTACAAAATTTTTAGTCGAAATGTGGTTTTGTTTCATTTGTAATGTCATTGGTATTACAAAAATTTTATGATTTTTTATAACTTTTGGAATTGTGATATCAACTTTGATTTTTAGTACTTTTACTGGTTGAGTTCTTTTTGAATTGAACATCTGATTTTGAACAATCTTGCGTTGCCAAACTTCCTATCAGACGTTCGTTTCTGTATGGGTTGTCTGATACGATAATTCTGCATATGCATTTTCCTATTGAATCGGACATTTGACACGCAGTTGTAAGACTCAATTTCAAAGATTTAAACCCTAGTCGCTAGTCTTTTTCTCATCTCCCTTGCACGCAATTCGTCTCCGGCGATTCATTCGAGCACTCCGACCATCCTCTCTGGCGATTCAAGATATTCTATTTCAATTTGGGTTCATCTTCTTTAATATCTCCTCTTCTCACTCCTCTATTTCAAATTTTCTTTTTCCAATAGTTAATAGAGTCAAGAGTCTTGTCTTCAAAAAGGGAAAGGCTGAAGGTTTCTTTTTTTCACCTGATAATGATCCTTTTCCTTCCCCCCAAATTCACTTCTCTAAAATTTTTTTACTTGATTTCAAATTAAATTCCCACTCTCATATTATTGTTTTTCGCGCCGTTGATTTTGACAATCTTGATTCTCTCAATATTAAAATTTTTTTTATGCCTAAGGTTGGATATCGTTTTTAGCCAAATATGAAATTTATTATGATTTTGATGTTTGAGCTTTGTATGCAAATGTCAATTTTGATGAAAATTTTAATATTTTTGATACTCACTATAGTGATAGACAAATATCCCTTACTCTCGTATTTCTATATTCTATCCTTAGTATATTTGCTGCAGAGGAGAGATTGATTGTAACCTGCAAATAGTTTGATTAGATTCTCTTTTATTAGTTTGTTGTTGAAACCGTTTTTAAGAAATATTGGGGTGAGACTATGCGAAAGTTTCAGTCTCCCCTTCTCTGTTCTAAAGTCTACATTCTTTATTAGATTCTTGCTTGTATTATTCTTTCCAAAAGTGATCATAGAAATAAAATCTCATTTACTGAGTTATTCATATCTTCTATTTCTTAACTGAACGTATGGTATATCTATCGTACATTATTACTCACCATATGTGTCATTATTTTTGATACCTGCATGCCACTCTCGGCTTTTCTATCTTCATCACCTTGATTTTTAGAAATTTGGGTGTTCGTTTTCCTCAGCGTGACTCCTTTCTAGCTTATTCGTATCCTATATACATGTTGACACTTTTTTTTGCTTCGCCCTCTTTCGGATAGACTTCATTTTGCACAATGGTTCTTGGATTCGGGGAAGAATGGTGATGAGCAGACCGAGGTGATTGCAAAGTGTAGTTTGCGAGGGAGTTATGGACGTGTTGGACCTTTCTATGCCTTATGTATCAAATCTGAGGCTAACTTTGTGATGTAGGATGCTCAAAGAAAGTTCAGAAATGTCAAAAGAAACTAATTCAGAAGTCAAGAGGTCATGACAAATGATCTAATTCACTTTTTTATTTAACTTAGAATTTATCTTATTTAGTACCTTTTTATATTGAAATTCTCTCCATTATGATGTCATGAATATCTCATAGTATGAGTCAATTAGGTCAATTAGGTCAATTAGGTCTTAAGATTAAATTTGAGCTGAATCATATTCAGTTGAGGACTTGGAAATGATGAATCATTATTTAGGATTTTATTTTCGTAGGTTAACTTATTTAAAATTTCTACTAACCCAATTAATGGGTTCAAGCTGAGTTGCATTTAGTCTAGGACTTGGGAAGCCAGAAACCTACTCAAATAGGACTTCTGGTATTTGTATAAATAGGCATTCAGTCCTATAGACGTGAGAATCACTTTTATTCTCAATAAAGTTCTACTTTAGTGAATTTTCTCTTTTTCTTGTGGATTTGAGTTTTTAACAGAGGCAACGGTGTTTTTCTAGTCTACCACGCTTGTTGCTACGTCAAGTGTATCAAAACGAGACTCTCTTTGTTTAATGTCAAACGACAACGTAACCAGCAGCAACCCTAAAGACGGTGCTCCTGTTGGTAATCACATCAGCCATGAGTATTTTGATTGTCAAAGGAATTAGCCAGTCATTCAAAGTTAGCAGATTCTATGGCTGATTTTATATCAAAAATAGCAGATTCTATGGCTGATTTTATACCAAAGTTAGCAGATTCTATGGCTGATTTTATACCAAAGTTAGCAGATTCTATGGCTGATTCTATACCCGTAATTATGATTGTAAATTCTCTATATTTTTCTTATTTAGGATATGCTTTATTTTCTTCAGCTTGTATTCATTATATAAGGGGCATTCTTCTCCAAGGAGGAGACCGGTTTTTTGCTCAAAACTTTTTAAGATTATCATGGTATTAGAGCTTGAGTTCTGAATTCTCCTGTATCTCTTCCTCTCAGTCCTAGTTCAGTTCCTTATTCTTAGTTATTTTGATCAAGTTATCTCAGCCTCATGTCTTCAAACAAGCATGAATTCTTGATTCGTTTCAATGGAAAAACTACTCAGCCTGCGTATTTCACTTCAAGATATTTGTCAAAAGTAAAGATCTATGGGGTCTTATTGATGGCAGCAAACCTGCACCTGACCAAGACAAAGACAAGGATGAGCACTCCAAGTGGGAAGTCAATGATGCTCAAATCATGACATGGATTCTAGGATCTGTAGAATCCAATATCATCTTGAATTTTCGACACTTCAAAACTGCAGCTGAAATGTGGAATTATCTGAAAAAACTCTATAGTCAACACAACATTGCTCGTCGGTTTCAACTTGAATACGAGCTAGCAAGTTTTCAACAGGGCAGTCTCTCAATCTCAGATTTTTATTCTAGCTTCATGAATCTTTGGGCTGAATATACTGATATTGTCTATGCTACCTTACCTCCCGAAGGTCTTATTTCTGTTCAATATGTACATGAAACTACTAAGAGGGATCAATTTCTTATGAAATTGAGATCTGAATTTGAAAGCACCAGATCTAATCTTATGAATCGAGAAACTGTTCCATCCTTGGATGCATGTCTCAATGATTTATTTCGCGAGGAACAACGGCTTTTCACTCAAGCCATCATGAAACAAATTAAATCCACTCCTATTCCTATGGCTTCAAGGCAAGTCAAAAGGTAAGGACATGAGTACTATTCAGTGTTATTACTGCAAAGAATTTGGCCATTATGCTTCAAGTTGTTTAAAAAAATTCTGCAACTATTGCAAAAAGGATGGACATATCATCAAGGAATGTCCTATTCGACCTCCCAAGAGATCTGGAATGGTATATACTGTGTCAGTTGGTTTTTCTAATGCTGATAGTTCTGAGGATACAGCTCATCTGACACAAAGTGCTCTTGCTCCTGTTCAATCTGTGACACCTGAAGTGATTCAGCAAATGATCATTTCTACATTTTCCGCATTAGGATTCTCAGGTAAACCTTTCTCTAAACCTTCACCGTGGTACTTTGATTATGGGGTTTCCCATCACATGACAAACAATGTTAAATTCCTCACCAATGTACATAAATATCCTGGAAATCTCAAGATTTTAACAGCTGATGGAAACTCCTTGCCTATCACTGCCACTGGTGATGTTTCTTCATCCATAACCAATGTCTTTGTCTCTCCTAACCTTACCACTAATCTTGTTTCTGTTGGACAATTAGTTGAAAATGATTGTAAAGTGGAATTTTCTAAATCTGGTTGTGTGGTGCACCAAAAAGGTTTTCGAGGCCATTCGGTGCACCAAAAAGGTTTTCTTTGTTATGATCCCAACCTACGACGTATTCGGGTTTCTCGAAATGTGATTTTTTTTTAAAATCAGTATTTTTTTTCCACACACAAGGATGACCTTTCTCCTTCATTCTCTATTTTGCCAATGTTTACTAACTATTCTGAAGATTCCATGCCTTCAAAGTCTCTCATAGTCTACCAACGACGCAAGATTCCAGCACTTCTCGAGCCCCCTCCAGCTCATTTCCTTAATGTTGATCCTGTTCCAACAACTGCACCAGCACCTCTCAGACAAAGTACTCGAGTTCGTAAGCCACAAGATAGGTATGGTTTCACCTCTCCTTTATCCTTGACAACCATCTTGTCCTCTATTTCTATTCCATCATCCTATAAGCAGGCTATGGAGCATGAATGTTGGCGGAGAGCTATTGAAACAGAACTTCTTGCACTTGAAGAAAACCAAACATGGGATATTGTACCGTGTCCACCATCTGTGAAATCTCTTGGTAGTAAGTTAGTGTTTTTTATCAAGCTCCGTTCTAATGGATCCATAGAACGTTACAAGGATAGATTGGTGGTTCTTGACAACAAGCAAGAGTATGGCCTAGAGTATGAAGTGACCTTCGCACTAGTAGCCAAAATGACCACTGTACGAACAATACTCGCTCTAGCAGCATCACAATCATGGTCTTTACATCAAATGGATGTAAAGAATGCTTTCTTGCATGGTGATCTCAAGGAGGAAGTTTACATGAAACTTCCCTACGGTATGCCTACTTCTTCCCCTAATGATGTTTGCAAACTAAAACGCTCTTTGTATGGATTGAAGCAGGCACCACGAGTATGGTTTGAAAAGTTTCGATCGACCCTCCTTAGTTTTTCATTTACACAAAGCCAGTATGACTCCTCATTTTTTCTCCAACGGACATCCAAGGGCATAGTTGTTCTTCTTGTTTATGTGGATGACATTGTCATCACTGGTTCTGATATGGAGGCTATATCTAAACTTCAGAATTTGTTGCACTCTACTTTCCACATGAAAGATCTCGGCCCACTCACCTATTTTTTGGGGTTAGAGGTGCATCATCAGCCTCAAGGTATCTTTTTGAATCAACACAAGTATATTATGGATTTGGTTCAGCTAGCAGGACTCACAAACACTAATTCTGTTGACACCCCAATGGAAATTAATGTAAAATATCGACGGGGTGAAGGGGAACTTCTTGAGGATCCCACTTTATATCGCAAGCTGGTTGGAAGTCTTATCTATCTAACTATCACCCGCCCGGACATCTCTTATGCTGTCCATATTGTCAGCAAGTTCATACAAGCCCCTCGACATCTCCACCTATCTGCAGTCCGCCGCATCATCAGATATATCCTGAGCACACAAAGTCGTGGCTTATTCTTCCCCACTGGTTCTTCCCTCAAACTACAAGCCTATAGTGATGCAGATTGGGCTGGTTGTCCGGACACAAGAAAATCAACTATAGGATGATGTATGTTTCTTGGTGATGCTCTTATCTCTTGGAAATGCAAGAAGCAAGACTCGGTCTCCAAATCATCCACTGAGGTGGAGTATCGTATCATGTCTACTGCATGCTCAGATATCATTTGGTTACGTGGTCTTTTAACAGAGCTTGGTTTCACCCAAGATCAACCTACTCCCTTATATGCTGACAACATTAGTGTCATCCAAATTGCAGCCAATCTTATCTACCATGAACGCACAAAGCACATAGAGGTTGACTGTCACTCTATCCGGGAGGCCTATGATCGCCAAGTTATCACTCTCCCACATATCTCCACTACTCTACAAATTGCGGATATTTTCACCAAACCAATGACACGACAACGACATAACTTTCTTGTTAGCAAATTGATGTTTGTTGACTTACTAACATCAATTTGAGGGGGGATGTCAAAGGAATTAGCCAGTCATTCAAAGTTAGCAGATTTTATGGCTGATTTTATACTAAAAATAGCAGATTCTATGGCTGATTTTATACCAAAGTTAGAAAATTCTATGACTGATTTTATACTCGTAATTATGATTGTAAATTCTCTATATTTTCCTTATTTAGGATATGCCTTATTTTTTTCAGTTTATATTCATTATATAAGGGGCATTCTTCTCCAAGGAAGAGACCAGTTTTTTACTCAAAACTTTTTAAGATTATCATTGATTCGACTATAAAGGCAAATCAAAACTCACTTGCAAGCTTGATATTAAGGATGAATTAACTTCAATACCTGAATCAACCACGTCGACGGATCGATGAAGTGACTCGCGATTCAATTGGTCAAGGAAAGGCTTCACAAGTGAATACAAAAAATTTACAAATCCTTGAAAACTCCAGCGATAAAAAAATTGAAAACATCCTTCATCGATCAGTTTCTGAGTATGATAGAAGACATGATTTTCGTTTGAAGATTGATATCTCATCTTTCAATGACCAACTTCAGATTGAAGATTTTCTCAATTAGCTTACTGAAGTGGAACGGTTCTTCAACTATATGGAGATTCCAGATTCGAAGAAAGTGAAGCTTATTGCTTACCGACTCAAAGGGGGTGCATCAACATGGTGAGAACGCATGCAGTTGGAAAAAACACGTCAAAATAAAACTTCAATTCGAGCATGACCACGAATGAAAGCTCTTCTCGAAAAGCAGTTCCTTCCCATAAATTATGACCAGGTACTCTCTCAGTAATATCAAAATTGTCGATAGGGTAATCGCGGTGTGAAGGCATATGCTCAGAAGTTCTATCACCTATCAGCACGTAATAATATAGTATAGACTGAATCTCATCAAGTGGGAAGATTTATCGGTTAGCTATGCGCAACCATCCAAGATAAGATTTCCTTGTAATCTATTTGGATGGTTGATGAGGCTGTGAGGAGTGCAACTCGTGTGGAGTCCCAATGGGAGCGACCTGTCATCAGAAATCAGGTGGGGAGAACAATTAGTGAGAATTCAAAAGGAGCACAATTTATTTCTATTAGTGGTGCAGCTACACAATTTCCTCGAATTCTCACACAAGTGAGTCTTGAAACTAGACCTACAAGGTCATCAGGAAATACCATATCAGTAAAGAACCCAATTTCAAATCCTGATCTAAAGTGTTATCACTGTGGAAATTTTGGACATCGTTCTAATGTTTGTCCAGCATAACAACCTGTGAACCTGGTTATTGAAGATAATTTTATTGTTGACGATTTACATAATTCAAAAGATGATGACCTAGTTTGTGATCAAGAAAACTATGAATATGGAATATTCGAGGAACCTGATGGTGAAATGTCATCTTTAGTAGTTCAGAATCTGATGTACATACTAAAATAAGAGGAAAATCTACAATGTCACGATATTTTCCGTACTCGATACACATTAAATGACAAGATCTGTGACATGATTATTGATGGGGGAAGCAGTGAAAATATCATCTCCAATACTATGGTCGACAAGCTTCAATTGAAAACGAAATCACATCTATCTCCCTACAAGATCGGCTGGATTAAAAAGGTTGGTAAAACTAAGATAACTAAATAGTGTCAAATTTGTTTTTTCATTAAAAAATTCTACAAGGATGAGCTAACATGTGATGTTGTGGAGACAGATGCATGTCATATCCTTCTTGGCAGATCTTGACAATTTAATAGAAATTATACACATCGTGGACGAGACAATCACTACATCTTCATCAAAGATGGGAAGAAAATTATCTTTACTCTCATTGGCGAAGAGCGTCGACTTAAAATTTTACAAAAGAAGGGTCACTCTTTCCTGATTGTGCAAAATTTTATAAACGAGACTAAAGAGATAACTTAAATATTTGTTGTGATTGAGAAAGAAATGGAGGCAATGCCTACTGAAACTCCAAAAAGCTTGCAATCCTTTTTAGATGAATTTAAGGAATCATGCTCGATGATCTTCCTGATGAACTATCCCCAATGACAGATATTCAGCACCATATTGACTTTATTTCTGGAGCGAGTTGACCAAATCTGTTCCGCTACAGAATGAGTCCAAAAGTCACAAATTTTACAAGACAATGTTGAAGAGTTGATCAAAAAAGGAATGGTTAGAGTCAGCATGGGCCCATGTACAGTTCCAACTTTATTGACACCTAAGAAAGATGGAAGTTGGCGGATGTGTGTAGATAGTCAAGTCATCAACCGAATCACAGTAAAATATAGATTCTCAATTCCTTGCTCAGAGGACATGCTGGACATGTTGAAAGGGTCAAAGATATTCTCTAAGATAGATTTGAGGAGTGGATACCATCAAATTAGGATTAGACCTGATGATGATGGAAAACTGCTTTCAAAACAAAAGGACTTTATGAATGGCTTGCTATGCCTTTTGAACTCTTAAATATACCAAATATCTTCATGTGATTGATGAACCAGGTACTCAAATCTTTCATTGATCATTTTGTTGTTATTTACTTTAATGATATTCTGATGTACAGTCATAATGAAGAAGAACATAAAAGGCATCTAGTAGAAGTACTTACTATGCTGAAGAAGGAGAAATTGTACATCAACTTAAAGAAATGTCATTATATGACTGACCACTTAGTATTCTTGGGATCCGTGGTAAGTGCCGAAAGCATTCATGTTGACGAAGAAAAGGTAAAAACTATTAAGAAATGGCCGATACCCAGAAGTGTATCAGAAGTTAAAAACTTTCATGGTCTAGCGACATTCTATCGGAGGTTTGTCAAAAACTTTAGTTCCATTATGACATCAATAATCGAGTGTTTGAAGTAACGCAAGTTCTCCTGAACTCAAAAGGCTAATAGATGCTTCGAGTTGATAAAAAAGAAGTTATCTACTGTACTTGTTTTAACATTGCCTAATTTCGAGAAGTTATTTGAAATAGACTGTGATGCTTCGTACGACATTGAAGCCGTTTTATCCCAAGAAGAAAACTAGTAGCTTTCTACAGTGAAAAGTTGAGTGAAACTCGAAAGAAATTATCAACATATGAGCTAGAATTTTATGCGGTTGTACAAGTAGTTCGTCATTAAAAGCACTATCTAATTCAACGAGAGTTCATTCTATATACTGACCACCAAACTTTGAAATTCATTGATAACCAAAAGGACTTGAATTACATGCATGGTCGATGGTCATCATTCTTACAGCAATACACTTACGTTTTGAAATACAATTCTGGACAAAAAAATAAGGTGACGGATGCTTTAAGCCGCAGGACAGCCTTGATGGTAAGTATAAGTAACGAAGTTGAAGGATTTGATTATTTGAAGGAATTGTATGCTGAAGATGAAGATTTTAAAGAGAAGTTTAGAAAGTGCCTAACAGGACAAAGAAGTGATTTATATCTCCATGAAGACTTTCTCTTTAAAGGTTCTCGTCTTTGCATTCCAAGGTGCTCCTTGAGAGAAAAAGTGGTGAAAAAGTTGCATAGCAGTGGCCTAGTAGGATATCTTGGGCGTGATAAAAGCATTGCACTAGTTGAAGAGCGCTACTGTTAGTCATAACTTAAGAGGGATGTCGCTCGGTTTGTACAAAGGTATTATATATGTCAAACAATCAAAAGAAGCTCTCAAAACACTGGCTTTTATACCCCATTGCCTGTGCCAAATGCCCCATGGGAGGATCTATCGATGGATTTTGTTTTGGGCCTCCCCAGGACTCAACGAGACTTAGATTCGGTATTTGTTGTTGTCGACAGATTTTTCAAAATGACACACTTCATTCTATGTAAGAAGACAACAGATGCAATAAGGGTGAATAATCTATTCGTTTAGGAGATTGTAAGGGTATATGGAGTGCCAAAGACCATCACTTCTGATCGTGACACAATTTTTAAAACATTTTTGGAAGACATTGTAAAGGCGATTTGATACGTCTCTACAATTTAGGAGTACTTATCATACTCAAATAGATAGACAAACTGAAGTGGTGAATCGAATACTTGTAAACATTATTCAGTGTCTTGTAAGAAACAAATCAAAACAGTGGAATTATACACTCGCACAAGCTGAATTCACTTTTAATAAGATGAACAGGTCCACGGGAAAATCGCCATTTGAAATTGTCAATGGAAAAACCCAAAAGCTCCCGCTGAATTTGGTGGTGTTGTCTAAATTGCTAGGAACAAGTATAGCTGCAAACAATATGGTGGAGAGAATTATTGAAGTGTATATTGAGGTAAAGAAAAAATTAGAAGAATCTAATGCCAAATACAAAATTAAAATGGACATTCATAAGCGTCCAAAAGAGTTTCAAGAAGGAGATCTCGTGATGGTGTACTTAAGGAAGGAACGGTTTTCAGTTAGAACTTACAACAAATTGAAACATAAGAAAATTGGACCACTGAAGATACTAAGAAAAATAAACGACAATGCCTATGTCATCGACCTCCCGAAGAATTTGGAAATCTTAAACACTTTTAATATTCAAGATTTGTTTGACTATCATGCACCTGAGGACTGTAAGTTACGGCAAAATAACTCGAGAATGAGTTTTTTACAAGAAAGGGACACTGATGTAGGACACTCAAAGAAAGTTCAGAGATATCAAAAGAAATTAATTTAGAAGTCAATGGGGCACGATAAATGATCTAATTCACTTTTTTATTTAACTTAGGATTTATCTTACTTAATACCTTTTTATGTTGAAATTCTCTTCATTATATTAAAATTCTCTTCATTATGATATGAGTCTCTTCTAGTATGAGTCAATTAGGTCTTATTCTTAGATTTTACCAATCCAAGATTAAATTTAAGCTGAATTCTATTCAGTTTAAGACTTGGGAATGATGAATTATTTTTTAGGATTTTATTTTCGTAGGTTAACTTATTTATAACTTCTACCAACTTAATTAATGAATTCAAACTGAGTTGTATTCAGTTTAAGACTTAGGAAGCCAAAAACCTACTCAAATAGAACTTCTGATATTTGTATAAATAGGCGTTCAACCCTATAGACGTGGGAATTACTTTTATTCTCAATAAAGTTCTACTTTAGTGAATTTTCTTTTTTCCTTGTGGATTCAAGAAGTTCTTAATAGAGGCAATGGTGTTTTCCTCATCTACCATGTTTGTTGCTATGTCACTTTGCTGCCAAGTTTTACATTTGAAGGGCCTAGCACCGCATACTGCTGAGCAAGTAACCTAGCTCCAGACCTTCATGGATGAAATGCCTATTATAATGCATACATCACTAGACGGATTTTTAGAGATAATTTACTCCCTTATGGATCACTCGACTCCTCAACCGCCTCTACGACCCAACTCCTAAATTTAGAATTTTCATTTTTTTCTTCAATTTTAGAGTGAGTTTGTGGGTCTTGTTTTTCATGTATGAATTATGGATTTAGTGTATTTGGGTTTTTAACTTGTTGGTGTATGGTCTGAAATTTTATAACTTGAAGATTTATGATTTTGACATATGTACTCTAGTTGATGACTTGTGTTTTGTGACTTAATGTTTTGGATATTATATGGGTATCGTTTTTACTTCATTTTATTTTTTGGATATTTTATTCATTTAATGCATCGAGTTAAAGAGAGCTTAATCTTAGTTATATAAGTTGTGGTATCTTTTTTTTATTATTATTGTCCAGTGATTAGTACGTATTCAGGTTTTGCCTATTGAAGTTACAGGGGACATTTTGTTCGTTTATGCTTGAATGAGTTCCTTTTTGTTAATTTAAAAGGGGGAGAGAGCTAGATATATTGACCTATTATATGCATTGAGAGCTCGAGCTATATTGACCTATTATGGTGTCTCAATTTATTTTGAATATTCTCTTTATTTTGTGTTTTTACATATTGCTCATGTTTCAGTTTTTATCTATTTTATTTGTATATTTGTCATTATTAAAAATGAAAATATTATTGTTTTTTTTAGTTTTAATGATGAACAAACGATATTTAATGATTTACTTGAGTTGTGTATAATCAAAATACTTACAACTCTCAATGAAATGCTCAAAAAAAATTTTAAAAAAAATAGAAGCGTAATGGTAGATTAACGAGCGTGACTTGATGAGATATATAAATGGTTTGAAAGTGAAAAAATACTTGAAAACTCATAAGTGACCCGATGACTTGGAGGTGAAGAAACTATTTAAAAATTCACGAGTGACCTAAATAATATCAAAGCAACTCAAGAAATTGATATCGATTAAGTGTAGTTTTTTCTTTATTTTGAGTCATATCAAAAGCTTATTTTAGATAAATTATTTAGCGTTTAAGACCGTGTAAGAGTTTCAAAGTAAGCTCTTAACAAAACCTTTCTGATAGAACCGGACACTTGATTGAGTCAGACTGAAAATCAAAATTTTAACTTAAGACAGAACCAAATGTTTGATACAGAATTGGACACCAGGTTGGCCTTTTGAGTCCAATCAAACCGGACGTCTAATAAAACTTTAAAGCCGATTTTATGAACTTGAATCGAATATCTGTTTCTCTGAAACGGATATCTAATATGAATTCTCTATGCAATTAATGACTAGTTTTTTAATCATTGGAACGAACTAAATCATAAAATCTCACTTCTAACGGCTAGATTCGACGTCAAATATATAAATAAAGTTGAAAAAGCTTTCATTAATAAATTTTACATCTTTTAATCTTCATTAAAAAATATCAAACCCTTCTTTAACTCACTAGCTATTTTTAAATTCTAAATTTTTTAATCTCAAGCTAGTTTTTATTGTTCTTTTCTGTAGTCTTAAGAGAATTTTGTGTGAGATTAAAATTATTCAAATTCGTATGAATTTTATATTTGTAACCTATTTCAAAGTTGTTTGGAGTGGTTGGAAATTACTAATTCCGATTTGAAGTAATCTTGTTGGTTAGAATAAGGAGATTATATGATGTCGGTTTAACTGACAAATCGGCACTGAAAAAATTGAAGTCCTCAAAATCGAAACAATGATCATAAAGTAGGAGTAGTGGGTTTCTGAATCACGTTAAATTTTGATGCACTCTATTCTCCATCTTATCTTGTTTAATTAATGTATTTTTTATTGTGGATTGAATCAATTTTGAATTTTATCAAAAAAAAGTTGTATTGATTTTCAAAACCTAATTTATCTCCCTCTCCTCCTTAGATGATTTATTTACTTTCATTGTGTTCCATTCTCAAGTAGTTTTTTGGGTTAATTTGGAATTATGTTAAAGTTGGTTAAGGGTGGGGATGAAATGTGATTATTTCATTTTATGTCATGGAGAATGAACAAAGTTGTGATGATTGCATTTATTCATGGCCTTTAACTAACTTAAACATTTTACCAAACATAGATTTTGTGGTTATCCTTTTTTCTTTCTTTTTTATTTTTGTGTGCGTGCATGTGTGTTGTTGGTTAGTGAGCTTATAAAACACTCTTTGTTTCTTATTACTTTACGTGTTGCTGCTGGAAAGATATGCCAGACTTTGCAGATGGTATGTTCAACTGCCACTTCATGCGCTACTATATTGGATGACTATATGTACCTTCGTATTAGTAACTTATTTCTTCTGGATGAACCACTAGGAGTAACAGAATTCATTCTTTCAAGGTGTTTTGATGCTGTCTAGGTTAGTGATCTAGGTGATGAATAATTTTAGTGTTTATTACTGAAAATTTCTAAATTAGTACATAGTTATGCATCAAAAATACCACCAAAGTACCACACAATATCTCCCCTCTCCTGAAAAGAAACATTATGGAAGAAACAGGTCGCAACAGCTTCTTGGGGCTTGGGAGCTAGTAAAACTCTCTGGTTAGTTCTAAATTTATATGGTTGATTCAACTTGACCTGTTGGGGTTTAATTAATTGACATCCTGTCTACTATTTAGTAACCCATTGGCTATAAACCACATTTGTAGCTGCCTCAAAACCTACCCAGCTGATTGGCCTCTTAATAGTGAATTAATCTGTCAGAGTCAGATGAGAAAGTGGCAGGAGCTATTTTCTTGGTGCTTTTTATTGATTCCCTTGCATAGCTTTGTTGCATGCATGATCAAAGGTTAATTGGTTGTAAAGCATGACTTTGTTTGATGATTCCAAGATATACCCTTGCTAGGAGAATATTTGTGCTTCTGGCTCAGTGGAAGAGTATCTATTATGGATCGAGTGATTATGGATCTGCAGGATCTTTGGAAGTTATTGGGAAAGCAAGGAAAGAGTTAAAAGAGGAAATATGATGAAATAGTTTGGCTTTGGTTTTTTGGAGCTTTTGGAATGGAAAGCAAAGGTGTGTCTTCATAAAACATCCAATGCATAATTTGTACAGTATGGGAAGCTGTACACATTGGCATAAACTTCAGATTTTCTGATGTGAGTCAAACTGTGTATTTTCAATAGCAAGAAACAATTTTTATAATAAATTCTCTACGATAAAAAAAAAAAGAACAAGCTTTGCATTTTCTGACAATAGAATTATAACCATGCATCTCTTCATGAAGATGTGAGAAGTTATCATGTATCTGTTACTTGTTTTTAGCTCTTTTATTCACAAGGTAATTTTTTGTGGCAGGCAAAAAAGAAAGATTGCGTAAAATATTTGGCGGTTGGTGTGATAATGTCATTGACTTATTACTTGCAACGGATGAGGAAGCAATTCTTCGGCGTGATATCTATGACCGTATACCCACTTTTATTTGGGGAAAGGGTCGTGTTACTTTGCTTGGGGATTCTGTTCATGCTATGCAACCAAATATGGGTCAAGGTGGTTGCATGGCTATTGAGGTATCCACAGATTGTGGTCAATTTTCCTTGCTTTAAAATAATAAGCACAAAGTCAAGATGTTGATTTCCGTGAAAGTGATCTGTCAATCTTCTTAAGAAACAAGTCTTGTGCATGATTGTGCAAAAAAAATGCAGCAATGAGTTGCTGCACTATGCCTCTGGAAAATGCCTTACTGCAATTGACCTATTTCATCTTTCTCCTTGTAGGATAGCTACCAACTTGCTCTAGAACTTGAGAAGGCTTGGACAAAAAACTTCAAATCTGGAACTCCATTAGATATTGTATCTTCTCTAAAAAGGTATATTTTTATCTCTAGGTTATAATGTGATTCTGAATCCAAGGAACCATAACGTGATACTATTTTGCTTTAAACCATAATGATTGAGAAAGCTGATAAATGATCCTGTGCATGGAGTAGAACTTTTCTTCTATTTTTATAGCTATCAGTGCATAAGAATTGAGATGACCTGTTCAGGTATGAGGAAGCAAGGAGAATTCGTGTCGCTGCTATACATGGAATGGCTAGAATGGCTGCTCTCATGGCTTCAACTTACAAGCCCTACCTTGGAGTTGGGCTTGGGCCCTTGTCGGTATGTGTATGTTTCACATTAATCATCATGGTACTTATTGGTTCTTGGGAGTTTTGCAGGTTTTTATTTTGTTTACTTTCCTTGATGATTATATTAAATTGAGCATTTTATGTGAATGGAAAAATCTGTTCTAGTTTTTAACCAAGTTCCGAATTCCACATCCTGGAAGAGTTGGTGGGAGATTTTTCATTAAGATGGCAATGCCACTGATGTTAAGTTGGGTTCTTGGTGGTAACAGGTATCTCCTTCAGATTCACATTTCTATGTTACGTTGCCATTATTTAATGCCTTCTCTTACTGTTTGAATTTTCAAAATATCAAAATGCATGCATTTGCTTTAAAGATGAGAAGCCGAATCACCAAAATATTTAGTCTCTACCCTTCCAGTTCCTGCCTGGTACATCAGTTTTAGATAGTTATAGTTATCCCAGCCTGCTGGATGTAGAACTTTCCGGAGTTTTCTGGAAAACTAGCTTAATGGAAAAGAATGGTGGGATATTTATTTCCTTGAATAATTTTCAGCCATCCTACATATAAATGAATTTTAAAATGTTGACATGATTGATAAAAACTAACATTGTTAATGAACACAAGAAATGAGAATATAAGCCCGAGACATTAGGCACCATTTCGTTCGGAATTAGTATCAAAATCAAGATTAAAATTAATGAATCACTTTTGTAAACTAATATTTTTTTATCAAAATTAACTTTACAATAATTTAAAGTTCGAAAAATTATTAAATTTTTTATAATAATTTAATTTAATAGCGGTGTAAAATAAGTAATATTAATTTTGTAAATAAAAAAAATTTCTGAAAGGAGCTGATTTTGATTCTGATCCCAAACCAAACAATATTTTAAGAACCATTCATGGGCTTATAGTTCAGTAAACAAATGGTCTTTATATATAATCTCCTCCATTTGCAGTGAAAATTTTGGGGAACTTGTAGGTTTCATATGAAGAAAGTCCTTTTAAGTTTTCCCTTTTTCTTTCTTGCAACACTAGCAAATTAATGTCACTAGACTTCCTCATTGAACTTTATTTTTTAAGAGACTCACAAGCAATGTTTGGTATCTAAAATCATATTTTTTTACTATGTCAGAAGTTTATTTAAAGTCTTATTGTAGAACAGAGCACATTACTTCTCGTGAATTCGCAGACTTTTGTGAGTTAGTGTCCTAATCAAAAAGTGGGCTTTGCAGTGAAAAGCTTGAAGGAAGACCACCTTGTTGCCGACTCTCTGACAAGGTATGCTTCCTGTTAACTCCCTGATGCTGATATTATTGAGGAAGCTAGTTTTTTCATACGGATAATAAAGATATAGGACGGATATCTTATTAGAACTAATATATGCAAATGAAGGCAAATGATCAGCTTCGAAGATGGTTTGAGGATGATGATGCGCTAGAACGTGCTCTTGGTGGAGAGTATGATTCTAATTGGATGCATATAAAGTTGCTATTTTTCCATGGGAGGGAATTAACTTTTGGTTACTAATGGTACTTTATTTTTCTTTTATTTATAGGTGGTATCTCTTTCCCACTAAAAATGAAAATAATGGATCCTTAGATCCCATTCATTTGGTCAAGGATGAACAAATACCAGTCTTTGTTGGGTAATCAATTTTTTATCTTGTATTATTGCATTTGCTTGTGTTTTGTCTTCTTTTTTCTTCTATCAGGTTATGCATAATATATCCTGCTTGTTTTGTAGAAAGCATTCACATGCCGGTATACCCGGGGCATCTATTGTCTTACCTTTACCTCAGGTGAAGTGCCAAATGTTGGAATGCCATGTTCTTCTGCCAGAATGATTGGTTTTTCCTGTTTTATATCCCTAGGTTTGCAATTAGACAAGATAAGCAGGATGGCTGATTGCTTTAAAATTGAGATAGAAACAAATTCTTTTAGGAACTTTATGTTGTATGTAATATCTGCTTTTGAAGTGGTATGTTGCAAGCATATAGAGTTCATTTTTGGTGGATCTTAAGAAGCTTGCATCTTGATACATTCGTTTACCATATCATCTGAAGTAATTGAATTAACATTCATTAAGCCATTCACATAGGATAACTTATGAAGAAATTGCAGCAAATGCAGACGTAGAAACATAAATAAACATCAGTAATTGATGAAACATTTTCTATAATTTTGATTTACAAGGAGCAGAAGCTAGGTCTGTATTGCACTTGGATCTGAGCACTATGGGCCATCAAAGGGGCTTCTTTCCACTTCTAGTGTCCACCCATGAGTTCATTTGTTCATGAAGTCACTTTGCAAAATTGAAGTTTTAGATTTACTAAATGGTTGGTTGATGGATGGAATATTTTCTGATGTCACGTAGAAGGATTAATCAACCCATACATAGGGTTCAATGGCACAGAAATAGGAGATTAGCCCTAGTATTTTTATAGAAAATGTTGAAGAGATTCTGGTGTTCACTTGTATCTAATTGTACAGGTTAGGATTGGGACAATGATCTACATTACTCTAGCATCCTTTAGACAATGCTCTACAATTTTGTGTTTTTTGCTTTATAAGGTGTTCAAAGGATCTTCCTATGAAAATAAATAAATTAGTCATTGGTTTAAGGATTTATGGAAAAGAAACCCTCTAGCATATTTTTTTTTGTGAAACTGAGTCACTGACCTGTGAATATAATCCTATATTTGCTAGACCTTCTTCTTGACAGAAAGTTGCTCTTCCAAGGAATATTGCTTCTTTTCTGTATTAAAATTGGTTTTCCAAATTTGTTTGTATGCTCAGTGATGGAAGAACTATTTGGCATTTGTTTCATTTGCTTATCCCAGCTTTTCTATTTTAGGTAGATGAACTTCATGCTCGTATTAACTGCAAGGATAATGCTTTATATTTGACTGACATGCAAAGCCAACATGGTACCTGGATTACAGAGTGAGTTGCAGAATTATCTTTGACTTATTCTACTGTTAACCTTTGAGCAGAAACTAAATTGTTAAGCAAATCATTGCAACAATTGCAGCAAGGAAGGCAGGCGATATCGAGTACCTCCTAATTGCCCTGTTAGGTTGCATCCATCTGACTTCATTGAGTTTGGATCTGATAAAAAGGTATGTATGATCATCCTTAATTGAAGTTTTTAATACTTTTGTGCCATCACCAAGATGTGTTCTTGTCAATCCGTATAGAATTTACTCTGCACTAAAATTAAAATGTAGTAGAAGATGCTAATAGAAAGCATTACGGATAAAAGCTGTCTTAAATGTAGATGTTAGGTCTAGTGCTGCAATTTTTTCAACTGACTACAGTAATTGAAGATCACCTTAGTTCAAACTATACTCAACTTTAGGTTGATTTAACTAGAATTCAGAATATATATATATACACACACGCACACAAATACCTCTCTCTCATGGAGATCAATAAAAGAAAGGGAAGCTCAGGAATAGTGTAAAATTAAGTTCACTTTTTGGGTTGATTATTCTTGGTTTTCTTTCTGAACGAGCTCCAGCTTTAACCTAGGAATCTTGGAAGGTGGAAAACAGTAGCATGGTGCTTAGAAACTAAAAACATTTTCAGTCCAGTTAAAACCTGCCATCCAGCAAATGAAAGAGAATGTTGGAGAACAACAAACGCAGACAAAGTTCCCGACTAGGGAAATGGTGCGTCTTCTGCGATAAATAAGTTGGTCGAACCATTCAATAATGCAGAGTAAAAGGGACAACCACTCTCCGAATAAAAGGCTCTGGTTTCTGAATTCCTGTCACCTCACGTTGCTCTAATATTTGATTTACTATACATCGCGATCTGGTGCTCTTCACTATTTTTTGATTGACAATGCAATCTCAAATGTCTAAATATTAAATTTCGTGCAGGCTGTATTCCGCATAAAGGTGGTGAAGACACTTCCCGCAGCATCAGAACGTGGAAGGCAACAGATTTTGCAGCCCGTGTAGAATATGACAAATGATGAATATATACTACAGATGAACAACATATATACTAGCACACCAAGTACATGACCGCAAGTTCAGTGTGTTTCAAATTTTATTTCATTGTTTTCACTGCAAAAGCAAAGTGTAACTTATTTATATACCGGCTTCTCTACGTTTGACATCAAACAGGAAGCTGTTTGCATTAGAAAGATAATGCTCGATCTCAATTGACTTTGATTGGTCACAATTTTTAATCAGGCTAATAAAATTTATGCTCATTTTTAGTGTTAGATTTTTTTTTTTATAGTGGATCAAACCCTAAATAAATGTAAATTAATAAAATATAAAATTTGTATTATATATATTAAATTTTATTTATTTAATTATTTAATGTGAAATTAATTTATCATACTTAATATTATAAACAGAATACTGTATGTGAGACAAATCAATGAGACCGAAACTCAAAACTTAATTCAAATAAATTCCCATTTGGTCAAACCACAAAAATCACGCAAAATCAAATATACAGACAATATCGACAAATTCTTACGTTATTTGAATGCATATAATTTCCTTTTTCTTTCTCTTGTGGTTGGTTCTTTTTATCCACAGCACAGGAATCACGGCGAGATGCATTCTGAATGGGAGGCGGCGGTGGCCTCATGTGCTTGTCAATAATAAAAATCTTCACATGCTGCTACATCGATTTTTAGTTCAACCGCAGGCGCAGGGCAGTAAACAGTGCAGTTGGGGTTGTACATGGCCATGGCTCCCATTCATGACGTGCTGGTCGCCGCACCAAAATATTTATTCGCATGGTACACGAATATCAGCTCAGATTCTCCGCTTGCTCTCGGCCTGTCAGCCCGATCCGGCTCATCTTTTGACTCCCAGTTCTCAATATATCGGCAGAAAATTCCTGAGAATAACCTGTTTTGGGGAACAATTTTCACAAGATTATTTTTTTTTAAAAAAAGCTTCAAATTCGGCCTTTTCCTCCGAAACTTTATGAGACGCAGAACAAACCGTCCCACCTGTTGTATCCGAACCCGAAAACTTTCTTTCAATTCAAGCGTCTCTCAGCTTTTGGTCTCTCTGCATACAGTTAGGTGTCCTCCGTGTTCCCCTATGAAGCGGCAGCAAGCATCTAATTTGACAGTTTTGCAACTATCACCCTTCGACGTTTGGTATTTACGGCGTAAGATCACATTTGATTTCATGTTTATACGCAATCCTTCTTCTTTCATTCTATTATCCGAATTATCTGGAATTTGCTTACCAAAAAATTCTATGCAAGTTTTGCGGGAAATCCCAAGTTAGATATCACACAAAAAGTGACTACTGGATTTCGCAATTAGTATTTTTCATTAGTATGTAATTTTGGCGCACGAGACTATTTTACAAATACTACAAATTTAAGGGCCTATTTGCAAACACTACGAAATTCAGCACGAAACTTCCCAACCGTAACGGTAATATGGTCCTCCACATTTCAAAACATTTCAAAACACTCCCATTATTTTCCCTCCTTATTGCACTCATTATTATTACCGCAAAATAATAAACAATAGTAATAACTCAAACAGAAAGAAAAAAAAGAATCGCCTAACTGATCGGATCCCACTGGACCCCCCAGCACACCCTCATCCCCTATATAAACCCCCCTCATCGTCTTCCCCGAACTCCCCACGGTACCCATCTTCCAGCCATGGTCGACGTCGACAGCCGCGTCTCCGCCCTCTCCCCCGCTGCCCACGCTGCCGCACTCCGCCGCCTCTCCTCCCGCGCTGCCACCTCCTCCTCCTCCATCCCCTCCCCTCGCGACGGTCTTCTCCCTCTCACGCCCCTCGCCGACTCCCTCCTCTCCCACCTCCGCTCCTCCGGCGTCCCCATCCATCCCCCTCTCTCCCCCTCCGACCTAGCCCGCTTCGAAGCCGATCTCGGCCTCCCCCTCCCTCCCGACCTTCGCGCCGTCCTCCTCCTCGGCCTCCCGGCCACCCCCGGCTTCCCCGACTGGCGCCGCCTCTCTTCCTACCTTTCCCTCCCCGTCGCGGCAGTTTCTCTCCAAGCCGCTCGAGGATCTCTCTGGCCCCGATCTTGGGGCCCCCGTCCGTCAGATCCAGCTCGAGCCATTCAGGCTGCGAGATCCAATCTGCGGCGAGCTTCCCCTCTGATCCCCCTCTTCGGCCGCTGCTACCTCCCCGCTCGACCCTGCCTAGCCGGTAACCCCGTATTTCTCGTCCTCGACGACCACATCTCCTGCTGCGCCCTAGACCTCGCTGATTTCTTCCGCCGCGCGCTTTCCCTCCCCCATTCCGAAATCTCCCTCCGCCGGCAGCGATCTGCTCCGGAGAAGCCCCCGCCGGCTCCGACTTCGCGCCGGAGCCTAGACTCCATCAACGGGAAGACCCCCCGATGGATCGAGTTCTGGAGCGACGCCGCCTTGGACTGCCGCCGCCGCAGCTCGGCGTCGGCGGCTGATCCGGCCTGCTTCTTGGAGATCCGGCCGGGGAGGCTTCCCAGCTGGGTCGGGAGCTACCTGAACCGGATTGGATCGATTCTGAGAGAAGGCGGGTGGGGCGAATCAGACGTCGAAGAGATGGTCCACGTGGCGGCGGCCGGTGTCTTCGACGGCGGAGATGCGATCGTGATGGACGATCAGGCGGTCAAGGACGTGTTGTTGTTGAAGGCGGATCGGTGCTCGGACTCGCTCCGGCAAGCAGGGTGGAGCTCCGACGAGGTTCGGGATGCGCTGAACTTGGAGTTCCGTCGGGAGAGGAGGAGACCGCCAGTGAAGTTACCGCCCGAGATCGCCGTGAAGATCGGGAAACTGGCCGAGGCCGTGTCCCGCGCTTAGGAAACTGAAGAGGCACGCTGTAAATGCGTCTCTCTTTGTCTTTGTTTAAATGGGGGAAATGCGTAGAAGTAAAACAGTAGAGCTGGAAGAAGTGTATACCAGTAGAGAAATGGTGTTATTCGTTGCCAGTATTTTAGTTCGTTATATAATAAACACAGTTTAAAGAGTTTAAGAAAAAATTATACATTTTTGCATGTTTATTGGAAGTTTTATTTCAGTAAGAATATTCGAGATTAAGGATATTTTGGTCGGATAATTATATTTCGCGCTCCCCCACTCTGAAAATGCACGCAAATAAGTAAATAAAACAGATTTTCGTTTCGATATTTTTGAAAATATTTGGAATTGTATGAGTATCTTTATAAAAATTACAAATATTCTTATGCTTTTTGAATTTCAGAAAATTTCTACAAGTATTTTATGATTAATTTCTATCAAAACAATAATATGCAAGCGTAAAAATATTTTTTTATTTTTATCACCATCAGATTTTTTGTGTTTTTAATTTTTCTTTTGAAAAATTGCGACTATATAAAAGCACAACTAATTTTTTTACATTCCTAACAAAGTTTGAATTAAATGTGTATTTACTTAATAATGATAAAACTTGATAAAGGCGAACGATAAGAATATTTGTGAATTTTAAAAAAAAATTTGAAGGACACAAGGACCATTATAATATTATACGAATGCATGTGTAATTTCAAATGTCTTTAGGGTTATGAATGCAAAAAGTTTTTTTAAAAAATGCGACTACCATGCACCAACTTGCCAGCATCCTCCCGTGGCCCAACGACATTATTCTGAGGTTTCATAACCAATCGATTCTCTACCAAAAACAAAACAAAAAAAAGTCTTCATTAGCCAATAATCCAATCAATGCATTATCGCGAAGGAATCGGCTTCGATGAACACACGCGGCCTAAATGCTTCTTTTTTGTTTTCTGTGGTAAAATAATGGATTTGTTGGGAGCAACTTGATTTAAAAAAAAAAAAAAAAAAAAAACAGAAATTGCTCGTTCCGCTCGCTGCAAAGCACACGCGCGGGGCGCTGTCCGATCGCGAGTTAGAGAGGGAGCTTTGCTTTCTTGCTTTCTTGCTTTCTTGCTTTGTTTTTCTCGAGGATCTCGAGCTTGTTGGTACAACTTTTATTAAAAGGTTTGCTGTTGTGTTTGGCCGTGAAATTGCAGCTGGGGTGCTTCGCTTTCTGTCGCTGCCGACCGGGTTTCACAGCTGTGCTGCTACCTGGCTGGCTCTTCTTGCTCTGAAATCCAGAGCGTCCGATTGGATCATTATACCTTATCAATCACTCAAAAATTGAAGCAAACGAAATATAAACCAATTCGCGTTTATGATCAACATTATTTCATCGATTACGCGATAAAAAAGCACGAGAAAGAGGTAGGTGAGGTGAGGTCACGGTGTATGTGGTCCAAATATGAACTCGTCGATGGTTACTCGAGACGAAATTCAGGACTCTACTGTTTCGGGTCGATTCAGAGTATTCATAGCACGCATTGACAAATGAAATGGCATCTGAGTGAAATCCAAAGTAGATACTGGCACTGGACATTCACACATGCAATGTAGTTTGTACCCCATATTGAGATGAGATCCTCCGTCTGTTCAAATCTCCAGGACAATCCAATCCGCCTTATTCTTTAATTTGGTACTAACGAAGAACTGCAAAACCACACATATTGAGTATCCCTTGATATTTGTATTCATCGCTCGTATTTTTTAGGATGCATCTGGAAATTTTCCTTTTTTTTAAAAAAAAAAAACTTAGATTTGCTTGGAGAAACCCTGTCACTTCCCATGTTGAATGAACTCGGAGAAACCAACCACAGACTGCTGTTTCAAACGAAGAAGAAGATATAACAACAAAATGCACGTGGGCGAACACGTGAGATGTGGCTCAAATGTCAACGAAGCAACGGACGAACGAGACGGAAGCGATCGGACAGCGCGTTCGACGGTTCCGTCAGGCGCGCCTGTGCGCGAGCATCCACCTGCCCAACCGCACGTGCCACCGCCCGACGGTTATCCCAGCGCCGCCGCGCTGCTGCCATCACGTGACTCCAACGGCTCTTTCTGTCATATCACATGTTTATTTACCATGTACTGCTATTAGATTATCTCTTATAAAAAATTGATATTAAATTACCCGCCTTCAAATAGAAAAATACTAAGTTTGATGGCTTGCATTTACCTCTCACGTCGGACGCAAGCTCAGGAAGCTATCCCTGAGCTATCCAGAGTCCAAGACCTGCATACCAATCATGCAAGCTGTAAAAATCGATCAATATACGATTGGTATAGTCAACTATAATCATCCAATGCTTAATGAAAATTAACCGTCTACATATTCAATAATTAATTTTAGACCATCGTCTGATTGTTTTACCAACTTCACCTGACTAGAAAATAATTACTTTTAAAAATAACATTATAACTCTATAATATTAAATATAAATTTTAAAGATAAATATGATTAGTAGGTATTTTGGAAGCCCAAGCACTTTGACTAAATGATCACAATACACATGTACTGGGAAAATTCTCATAACATAAACACCTTGAAACAACTACAGGCATTGAACCAATATCTAAAATATTGGACAATTTGCTGGACAACCTCACTCATTACCATACCGCAGAATCTATTTTATTGCATATTAATACATAATAGTAATATTCATGGGTACATCTACTCATCATGCCTTTGTCTTCGGAAGTGTCTGAGAATGAAGGTGTCTGCGTAAAGAGGGTAGTTCTTCCTTATAAGACCTTTTATGCACTTCCAATATGAAAAATCAACCAACTCCCCGTCCTTCCGGACTATAAATAGGCAGCGAGAATTTTCGTACTGCGGATGAAACCCTATCTGCCAATCAAACAACAAAGCAACTCAATCATGAATGTAAGAGATTGAAAACTGAAACGAGAGAAAAAAGATACAAACTGAGTTTTTCAAGAAATGAGCATCTTCTATATGAACTGAAAGCAGTTTGCCAGATTATACAAGCATGTCTGACTATGGAAGCAAAACAGTTGTAAGAGCTTTGACAGAAAAGGCAGCTTTTACATGGTGCAACAATTTGACTATTGCAGTACTTTTATTTTGAGGGAGTAATCCTCCAAATCATCGGATATAAATGGTTGGTTTTTTAAAATGGATTTCAAGAATTTTATGTCTGCTATCCTTTTTAGGACAAATCAAAGATGGCTATGGACAATATACAGGATAATATAGTTAACCTAATAAAGAGCACAGGACAACAGACTATATCATATTGTTGAATGGTACAAAAAGTAATTTACAAGTTAAAAATTTACCATCAAAAGTTGGTGTTTTGAACACTTATATATAGGAAACCTGTATTACTTGATAGACCAGGTTTAGAAGCAGTCTTACCGTGATAAAATCAATTCCGCAACCTATTTTCTTTTCGCACTCTGGATGATAGGGTAGAACCCTTTCCAAAATCAGTTTTTCATGCTCTGGACTTAGTTTGTCACCACTTTGATACCTGCAAGAAAAATTTAAACTTAGAACATCCTTAACCTCAACAAGTTTTAAACAACATATCTCTGTGGAAGCATAGCTTCTCCCATCTCCCAAAGAGAAATAATCATTTTGCCATTATTTTTAATTAAAACTTGACATTGAAAAACACATTTCCAAGGGAGAGTTTACAAATTCAAGACATCTACTAATCCATGCCAAAAAGGGGGCAAGAGAGAGAGTAAGAGAGTAAGCAAGAAAATTATGTATCCTTGTGAACTTAGACAAATCAGAGACCCAGAGGAACCTATTTAGACAAGGACAAAGCTAAATCATAAGTTTCTATATAAGATTACCAAACAGCATGCTTTCACACAATAAAATTTAACATTTGAATGGCCAATTAAGGTCTCGAAGAATTAACTGGTTCAAAAGAAAAAATCAACAAAAGAAGCTTTAAGGCTAGAAATAAAATTGGATACAGGATTATAATAAAAAGTGGAATGGAAATTGTGTATATATATCTCAAAGTTTTGATTCCTGCATCAAGGTAATACTAATGATTCAAGGTGGTAAAGAGAAATCTAAAAGTGACCAATGGGCATTTGACAAAATTGGCAAAGCATGGTGACTAAAAAAAAATGAGATAATACAGTCTGCTGATTATGCACTATACTGAAGTTCATCTCTTCAGTAATGTCAAACAGGCTGTCAAGATAACTGAGCTCTAAGCATTTCAAAAGAAAAAGAAAACAGAAATTGAGTTAAACAAATTTGCAACAGGTCACAAGCACTAAAATGGCATGCCTGAAATCAAAGGCTTGTCTTCTTTCAAATGTTATTTCAACAAAGTTTGTCTGGCTCAAAAAAACCCACATGCCAGGTCGAGTCAAGAGATTCAGATATAATCAGTAATTTAGAAATCAGCACTCTTCTCTTATTGAATTAGTGATGAAGAGCATCCTTTCCTATTGGCCAATATGTGTTTCAATAACAAGGGACAACCAAGTTGATTGATATTGCTTAGTGAGAAGTGAGAACAAACACTCACATGTTCATATAGTTTCTTAATGATTGGTTGGTCACAAAGTGGAAGGTATCCAGAGCAAAAGCACGATGAAGTACATCTAAAAGAGTATCAGGGCTAAGTGCTAACCAAGTTTAAAAGGTGTTGTTTAAGATCAAAAAGATAAGATCAAACAGGTGGACTTTCTAGAATATAATCTACAAGCCATATTTATGGCTTTTTAATTTCATATACTGCTACTGATGCAGCGGGAAGAGGGGGCACGAGGGGTCAGAGAAAGAGCACCGTCTTCTCTTGATGCAGAGGGAGAAAGCACGAGAGATAGGGAGAAGATCACCGTCTTCACTTGAAGCAGCGGGAGAAAGGCATGAGGAATAGGGAGAAGATCACCGTCTTCTCACAATGATAGATCCGTTTGATGTAGCCGGAGGGGGCACAAGGGATAGGAAGAAGATCACCGTCTTCTCACCACGATAGATCCTTGAATCCACAAGGAAGATAAAAAGGGAACAAACCCAAAATATGAGAATATTATTGATAGAAAAGTCTTCCTTTTTTTGTTACAACCTTGGGCTTTATATATAGCCCTCTGATAAACTTAGAGTCCTACTTGGTATAGACTAAAAATAGGACTTAGACTCTACTAAGAATTCTACTTAACATATCTTAAATAAAGATATATAAATCCTATTCCTTATTGGGTTAGGACTGTTATTGACTCGGACTGATAAATAAATCCTAATTTTGATCAATATAAAATCCGAATTATCCAAAATAGTAAATAAGAGACTTGTAGGAATCAATCTCAGCTTTCCAACGGATAGTTATTTGCTGAATTTGGATCAATATCTTAGGAGATATGGCCTTTGGACTGTAGCTATACGAATCTTGACGGATCCTAATTGGAGTTGGAATTCAACTTGGACTGGATCTCTAATTTTACTGTGAAAAAAGATGTAGTTGTCCTACATCAGACCCCTCCACTTGTAAAAGACTTGTCCTCAAGTCAAAGATTGGAGTCTCCGTTGGTGCAGTTGTGCTCCCCTTGAACTCTTTCCAACATAAAACTTGATGATGTAAACCAATAAGATTTCTTCGAGTAACATCTTCAGCACTTTGATTTCCTATTTTCCTTCGACACAACCACTTGAACTTTTGCAGGATTCCTTTTGACCTTATTTGAAATAAATTTTTTGTACACACCAACTTATGATATGTTCTCATGCAATGAAAGTATTCTTCGCAAGTTTGCTGACAATTGCAACAATAATTTGGATATGCCATTACAAATTTTGAATCTTGCATAGTGATAACTCTTGTAGAAATTTTCTCTAGTTGTTCAAGAGAGTTGGCTTTTGATGATTTTAAAGAATAATCTTGAGTAGCACAGTCAATATTTTTACAAGTAGAAAACTCTTTCTTGCAGCCTTCAAGATTGTCAACTGATTCATATGAATTCTCATAGATAGTCTCTTGAAAATTTTCTGTAACATCCAAAGCTACTTTTGTATGATCTTCTAATTCATCAAAGAAAGAATCTTTGGGGCTCTCAATAAATTCTTCACTAGTTTGTTTGTCTTTCACACGATCCACAGCCTCTTCTTTGACTTGATAATTCAATATTAGAGGAAAGTTACTAAGATGTAGAATTAATACCTCATGGTTGTCTCCATTGATTTCAATGCCAGAAGCCTTTAGATGAGAGATCTGTTTTACCTGATTTTGATCCCCTTTTGAGAACTTTATATTGAATAGTTTAAGCATCTTCAGCCATGAGCGAATTTTTGGTTTGCCTTCACGTGTTCTTTGGACTTGAATTTGCTCCCACCAAGATGAAGCATAACCATCAAGCTTGTATTCAACAATTTTCACCTTCTTCTCTTCAGGAATCTCCATAAACTTAAAGAATTTCTCAACTTTATCGATCCAAATAAATAAATTCTCATAGCCATGAAAGTATGGAATATTCACCTCACCATGGTTTTGGTTTTCCTGAATAGCTTCGTTTGTTGATCTCCAAGACATCGGACCGCGAGCCTCTTCGACGATCAATTGATGAACTTGGTTCTTAGTTTCAATCTGTTTCAAAGCTTCATACTTCCTAGTGATAGAAGCAAGAAAATTTTGTTTAATCAAATCTCGAATTTGATAATCTCCTAAATCACTGTCCATGGAGTTGTTGCCACCAACTACGATCAATGGAGTTGAGCTCAGGAACAACGTCGCTCTGATACCACTTGATGCAGCGGGAAGAGGGGGCACGAGGGGTCGAAGAAAGAGCACCGTCTTCTCTTGATGCAGAGGGAGAAAGCACGAGAGATAGGGAGAAAATCACCGTCTTCACTTGAAGCAGCGGGAGAAAGGCATGAGGAATAGGGAGAAGATCACCGTCTTCTCACAATGATAGATCCGTTTGATGTAGCCGGAGGGGGCACAAGGGATAGGAAGAAGATCATCGTCTTCTCACCACGATAGATCCTTGAATCCACAATAAAGATAAAAAGGGAACAAACCCAAAATAAGAGAATATTATTGATAGAAAAGTCTTCCTTTTTTTGTTACAACCTTGGGCTGTATATATAGTCCTCTGATAAACTTAGAGTCCTACTTGGTATAGACTAAAAATAGAACTTAGATTCTACTAAGAATTCTACTTAACATATTTTAAATAAAGATATATAAATCCTATTCCTTATTGGGCTAGGACTGTTATTGACTCGGACTGATAAATAAATCCTAATTTTGATCAATATAAAATCCGAACTATCCAAAATAGTAAATAAGAGACTTGTAGGAATCAATCTCAGCTTTCCAACGGATAGTTATTTGCTGAATTTGGATCAATATCTTAGGAGATATGGCCTTTGAACTGTAGCTATACGAATCTTGACGGATCCTAATTGGAGTTGGAATTCAACTTGGACTGGATCTCTAATTTTACTGTGAAAAAAGATGTAGTTGTCCTACATCAGCTACTTACTTGATAAAGGACTGATCATGTGTGCATGCACACATGCACGTGCAAGATAAAGACAGTAACTAGACAGCTACTATCATAGTATGTTTTCCAAGTGCAATCAACCATCCATTGTTGAATTTAATAGCAGGATTCATCGAAATATGAATAATAAAGTTCAAAGAACAAGTTAAAATTGTGTTATCTACTTGAAAGCTCATTTTTGTAAGATAGTGACTGTCGAGGACTGGTTAATACAAACCCTTACAATCCTAGAAAAAAGAAAACAAAAAAAAAGTGGACTAGAAAAGAAAATAATTGAATGGAACAATTGGTGAGAAACGTGCCCCTAGCACCACTCACCGTTCCAATTAGCTCGGAACATATTTTATGCCTCCTATTAAGGATGCTTCCCAGATCATTTTTTTGAACAAACAATGACAGAAAATCTTGCCTAGAGCTCGTTTCTGTATTGCAGTTATTGTGTATGATTTCAAAGATGTACAATAATGGTTGCAGAAGGACAGAATGTGCTTTATTTGCTCTTTTTTAATTTTTACCACTACTTTTTGAAATGAATTATCAGCAACTCTTTTGCTGAAGTGATGTTGCAGTAGTTTCATCATCAAATTACCCGTCAGTTTTTGCAGCCTCTGAAGGACATAACTTCCTTCAACAGAAGGTTGTCAACATTCCTTTTTCCATTTTAATAACATCCACTTTTATGAGTAGTACCATGGGAATCACTACAACTTTGTACCACAGGGCTTTTGTCCTGTTCATAGGCAAAAAACATGATTAGCTTCTCAAACAACCCAATCAAGCAAGCACGTGATATTCTTAGTGATGTTTGATATGACTGAAAAATTCAAGTAGGGTGGTTTCAGGAAAATTCTGTATCAACCATGTTCTATCAAGTAATTGATTTCAGCTCATCCTGCAATTTTGCTACTTCCAGTGAAGCAGCACATAGAAAGTAGGATAAATACGAACTACAGACTGGGAATGCATAACACACTTCCAACAAAATGGAGGCTGATACCTCTAATATATAAGGGCTTCCCTTTTGCAGAAGACTAGACATATTTTCTGCACAAAAGTAGCTTAGTTCTGAATCTCAATCTTTCAAAAAACTTGTCATCCCAAATTGCAGATAGGATTACAGACAATTCTTTCGCCCAAAAGATTGCATATATGGAAAACTTTTAACAGAATACACCACTACAACTTAGCATGTACACCACCTTACTATCCACATACCGTAGAAAATTGATGAGAAATTGAAAACAGCACAATTGAATTCCTACAATTCCTCTTCACATTTGAATCACAATATGTATTCCACAAACCAAATTAAAGCCTCCAAACCGATATCTGATACTATAAACCGCTGAAATCAACACCATTTCACCTTATACGTGAGAAATCGAAGGAAACAAAATGCTTACTTTCCAGAATGAAGAATCATCCTCACGAAGCCGACAAGGGGAACAGTATCCTGCAGGATCCGATCCTCCCAATCCACCGACTCCTCCTCCTCCTCCAGCTCTTCCTTAGTCCTCCCAATCTCCTCCCCAAACCCCTCCTCCGCCACCGGAGGCGCCGCCATCGCCGGCCGCCTCAACAGCGTCGGCTCCCCGTCGGCGCCCGTGGCCCTGAGAGCCAAAAAACCGGGTGAACTCGTCTGCGGGTGGGAGGGGAAGAAGGATATAGAATCCATAGAGGGAGAGCGGAGGGAGAGGGGAAGTGCTCGAGGGAGACGGAGGGGAACGGCGGCGGGGCAGGAGAGGAAAGCCATCATCAGAGACGGATCAAAGAAGACGAGAGCGGCTAGATGATTGTCGTCATTATGGCTTTGCGGCCATGGACGATGGAGGTCATTTGGGAGAGGACGGAGGAGGAGGAAGTTGCAGCCCTGAAAGCCGAAGGAGAGATAGAATGGAGTCGTTATGGGAGAAGATAGGGGTGGATATTTTCACCGAGCCTACATAGGAATTTTGTAAATATGTTTTGCTTGTTTTATTGCAATTATCTCCCTGTAATTTTCATATTTTTAAAATTTACCAACTGTTTGAAATTGCATTAATAGTCTCCCTGTAACTTTCCCCGGTTGTACCGGAGCGGTTTCCGCTAGCGACCAGCCAATTATTATTCAAGTCAATCAATTATTACCCGAATTAGTCCTCCCGTATACATTTCCATGATTGAATTGAACTGATGATTCATTCCTGGTCCATCGGTCTTGCCTTTCAAGCTTGAATTTTCCTTGTACCATTCCGGAACCCTCCAAATTTTCCATTCTCCATACAATCAACCCGGCCGTACGTACTTTCACATTTTACCCCCAATATTTTTTTATTTATTTTCGTTCTATTTTCGGCAGCTTATTTACTTTTTGACAAGTATCTTTTCTTTTGAGGGGATTTCTTGACAAGTATCCGATACTTTCACCCGGACTTCTTCCCTTTTGTGCTCTCCGCCAGTCTAACTGGCCGAGTTCTGGCGAATTTTCACACATAACACCCTAGACTTTGTACTAATTGTAGACGGTAGCTGAACTCCAATTGACTTATCTAAATCAACTCAACCGCGGAGGTTAAGTTTTATCCATTGCTGAGTCTTGCATTTGCATCGTGCCTAATAGAAGCGAGCAATTTTATTGATTTGTTTCAAAAAGATTTCTTTGCACTTGCCAAAACTATAATTTTATTAGTATAATTTCTCAATTAACTTCTGATTATATCGTTTATTTTTTTAGCAACCAATTTAATTTATCATTTGTATATTTAAGAGAATTCAATATTTTTTATCCCTTAATTAAAAAATATATATAACAATAAGGTAGATAAAAGAGTCTCATCTTTTACAATTGACTTATTATCGCTTACTAAAATATTAGAAATATGATTTCATTGTATATATAATAGTTATTTTTTATGAAACAAATGCGAGAAATGTCTAAATTATTTTATCCAAAAGACAATACGACAAAGGAGAATATTCTGATCATGTTAACTTCGATCTTCCAACTCAAGTAACATATAAACGACAAATTAATAATTTTTCAATTGGATTTAATGAAAAAAATGAGTGATCATCCTTAAATATGTGACAATATATTTTTTATTCTTCCAAAGTATGGGGAGAACAACTTCACGTAACTTGTATATAAAGAGATATATAAAAAATATTTTTTAGTTATCATCAGTTGCATGCTATATCAATGATACACCTAAAATTAGTTATCTTTAGTATATATATACATAAAAAATATAAAGTAAATTCTTGTATAGTTTCAAAAAATCTTTTATCATGTATTTTACACATATATTTAAATAAGTTTGTATTTCTCAATAAAAATTATTAATCCACCAATATAAGGGATGCAACATGATTACTGTTTAGGAGATCATCCTTCTTATGACTACCCTAAACCCTAACAAAATTTTTTTTATCAATAGATTTCACTTTTAGAGTTTTAATGATATCTGTTATTTTAGTGTGAGTATGGCCTTACCTCTACAAACTAATTTTAAAAAATCTACAAATTATTGGGCCTTATCTGCAAAAAGATCCCTAAAAGCAAAAGGCAGCGATTGGGTCACCGGGTGTGAAGATATCAAACCCCTCGCAATCAATAGTGCTCCAGCCGACAAAGTACAGCGACGGCAACCAACGTCACCAAGTCCTCCTCCGCGATGCCCACCAATATAACCCAACCCCCTCCCCTTCCCTCGTCCCTCAAGCCCCATCTGCCCAGATCCCCTTTCCCCCATCGGGGCCCGGGGGCCATGTCCTCCGCCCCGGCGGACCCCCGCCCCGCCGGCCCTCCCCCTTCCTCGCCGCCGCCACAGCCCCAGCCTCCGCCTCTCCTCAAGCAGCACTCCTGGTCGCCGAACTCCGACCGCGACGAGGCATGGGTCCGACGCCAGGACCTCCACCGCCTTCGCAACCGCCGCAGGTCCGACCTGATCGATCGAAGCGTCACCGACGACGATCTCGACGAGCTTCGCGGTTGCATCGAGCTCGGTTTCGGGTTCGAGCCGGATTCTCCCGACGCGGTCGCCGCCCAGCTCTCCAGAACAATTCCGGCGCTGGATCTGTATTTCGCGGTGCACCGTAAATCGTATGCTTCGGTTTCGGAGTCGCTTGGCGACAATGGGTCCTCTGCCGGCGTCTCTGCCGGCGGCGGCAGCCCCGTCTCCATCTTCGATCCAGGTAAGCAATCATGATTAAAGATAGTTTCGTATTAGTCCCTAAAAATTCCCTTAATTCTACACAGCCCTTAAATTTTCCTTAATGCCAAGGGAGTATTTGCATATATATCCCCCTAAGAAATCAGGAATTGTGTAGAAATATGTACATACCATCATATACTTATGTTATTTGTATGTTTATCCTCAGAAGACGATAATACTTGCAGTTATTTTCATTTGACTTTTAAAAGTATGATCTCGTTGTATTTTTTCCAAGTGAAATTCGGTGGAAATATGAGAAAGAGAAAAGACAAATATGCCTACATATTTGTTTTTTGTCTTGCAAAAAGACAAATAAGTCTTAAAAAAAAAGAAATTTAGTGATTTTTCTATATATATATATATTAAAAAAACCCTTAAAAACATAACTTTATGAGATAATTATGGAATGCGAACGGTGTTTCTGCTGAATAATTAATACAAAAATGTGCTTTTCTTCTGTTTGAAGGAGACAGCGCGGAGGTGAAGAAGGCGAGGCTGAGGCAGTGGGCGCAGGTGGTGGCGTGCTCGGTGCGGCAGCATCACCGTTGATGGGAGAGCGGACGGTTAAAGATGCGGTCCTTTTTTGTTTATATTATTATCTAGAACATTCCAGTTTGACTTTCTATATATAGATATCTTCATATATTCTTTTATTTTATTTTGGTAAATTTTATGTTGACCCTGTATATTACAAGCTAAACGTTTGCATATCCATCCCTGTAGGTATCACCAATTGTATACACACCGTACAAAAGCTATATTTACAATTAGACCCTTGAAAATCTATATTTTCTTTTTCAATATCGAGATAAAAGAAAAGCGAATCAATCAATCGAGTGGTGGAAGCGTAAGACCAAGCTTGAATGTTCATCCAACTCTATATATCCTCCGGTACCCTTTTGATATGAATCATGCTTGGGCTTTTGGATACAGCTTTTGGTCGAATTTGGGCTTGTGTTTGGATTTGCCTGGGTTCAACATTCAATGGGCAGATATCTACAACAATAATATGAATCAACAATACATATTTCTAAAATTTTAAAAAAGAATTTAAGTAAATAATCACCTATTTTATTGTGAATTTATAACAAATTACTTGCATTATTTGTAATTTATAAAAAATCACTTTATTTAAAAAAATTAAAAATTTTATTTTTTTAATTTGATTTTCCCTAATTCATTTTGGTTTTATTTTAGAAAACTAGTTCACAATTACCGATAATTGATCTAATAAAACTAAATTTTAAAATTTCAGTTTTATAATATTGAACCAATAGTGTTTCACAAAAGTTGAAATTAGACAAATTATTTTTATATTAATTTAATATTTATTGGAACTAAAATTAAATGAGAATAATTTAATTTTTTATTAATTTAATTAAAAATTTTGAACTAAAATAAAATATTTGTTAAATATTTTAATTAAGGTAGTTTTTTACAAATTTATAATATAAGACGAATAACTTTTTACTAAGAGTAATAAAATAAATAGTTTTTCGAAAAATTAACAATAAAATAGGTGATTATTTGTTAAAAATTCTAAAAAAAAATTGAAGTACAAGTGATGTAGCTATCCTAACCAACAATATTTGTCTAATTTTTAAAATTTTTTTCTCGAATATAAAAAAGATAAATATTTTTTTCCTATTATTATAGTAATACACCTTAGAAGTGCTATCAATCAAATCATGGATTACATTCAATTTTGATAAGAGCGGAGATTTTTTTTTGAAACAAAGTTTAAACTTCAATGCATTGATATCTAAAATATTATGGGTGTGTTTGATTTGAGGTAATTTCAGCATAACATAATTGATTTTAGTTATAATACTAACTATTAAATATTTGAATTTAATATAGAATTAGTATGACTAGTACTAAAGATATTAGTATTATTTTTAGAGTTACTCGTATTAATAAGTATTAGATACAAAAATGGAGATGAGCAAGTGACAGATTATTTTGTCTCATTTTCACGTAGAATTTGAGGGAAATAAAAAAAAAAGTGAAATTCAAACCATGAATATTTTTCTTTAGTTAGACTAAGTGGCTCAACAAGTCATGATTAGCAAAGAAAGAAAACAATAAATATCCAGCAACAAGCTTCACCTAATGTTGGAAACCGAGAGAAGAGGCCATGTGTGACACACTTGCCTTGGGATTAAGTCGTAGACCGGATCCCGCGACATGTTGACGGCGGATATAGCTCTCAAGAATGCGAAAGAGGCCGTAAGTTGACTTGGCAGGTGAAAACATCACTTCTCACCAAAACCAGCGGCTTCGGTTGAGGTCGGGGTGGAATTGATTGGTGTGGAATTTTGAGCTGAAGGAAACTAACGGTGCCCATCACGTTTCGTAATCTAAATAATTCGCTGGCAATTGAAGCAAATAAATAAATAAAAACAAAGAATTGTTTGCATATTCATCACCGCAATTTTCCATTTTTGGCGTTACAGATCTTCGCAGCGCATCTGTTAGGTTTTATTTTATTTTATTTTATTTTTTGAGTCTAGAAAGATTCAAGAAGTCAAAGACAAAACTCTTATTATTTTCAGTCAACAGTGTTGTATTTTTTTATAATTAGTGAAATGATTAATCATAATACTTTTACATATAAGCATATTTTTACAATAAATTTATTTCTCGCCTGAGAAAAAAATAAGAAAAGAAGAGGACAATAAGGGGGGGGGGGGACATGGCTCTGAAAATTAATAAATATTCGATACAAATAGAAATAAAAAAAAAAATCTATGGTCTCATTTGATTTGGATTGAGAATCAAAATTAGTTTATTTCAAAATTAAATTTTTTATATATAATTAATATTATTTATTTTATACTGTTATTAAAAATATTAATTTATAAAAATAATTTATTAAATTTTAATCTTAATTTTGATTCGGAACAGATGCCTAAATCACCGTAAATCCACGCAGCAAAAGGGCGACACGGAGCGAGAGATTGCGCTCGAGTTGCCCGCACCTCGCCGATGCAAAATGGAAGCTTCCGGCTCAGACCGTCAGCGTGACGTCAGCCCGCTTTTGACCGGATCGAAAACGAATATTTTTCTCGTCTTTTCCTTTTTCGGAAAAGCACGATCCATTCGATAAATCGGGATTTTATTTTTTTTGGATTTTTTACTTGTCGCTCCCAAAAATCTTTTCAAATTGTATCTGTTTTTGTATCTTTGAAAATTACGTATTTCTCTCTATGTTCTCGGATTTCTTACTGGACAGTTAACGTAAAAATTTCTTAATCAACTCGAATTAAAATTTTTATATTTTATATATTTATTAGTTAATATAATCTATTCACTCTTTTCATACTGCATCTCTAAGTATTCGTTAAAATATAATAATATTTTCTATTTTTTATCCTAATTTTTTTTATTTATGTGCAAATCCAATTAATGTCATCTTAAGATATTATCAATAATATCCTACTGTAAATAACAATTGTGATTATTTAGTTAATCAATCGCTAATAAATAATATTAGAGATGGACATTATTATCCTTCATTGATCCTTCCCAGAGGCACTCGTTGCAATTTCTTAAAAGTGTGGTAAATTTGTTTTCCAAAAAAGCAAAAATATGCCCATCTGTGCACTCGTGGTAAGTATTTGTCCCAAGGGCGTCATCCACAAAAAAGCTTTGTCAGGGATGCAAATGCAAAATGCCACTTTTTGAACTTTTAATCAAGAACAGATAGGTGGGGCCGGGAGAATTGAGCTAGAAGGTCCAAGATGGAAAAGTTCCAAGAAAAGGCGCCCCTTCCAGAAAGTCAATTTATTCGGTGGGAAAAGTTCTCACTTCTCTTCTCTCTCTCTCTCTTTACATATTCAACTGGACAATTAGTTTTATTTACAAACAAGGACAAATCTTCTCAAAGTGGGGCGGAAAAGCAAAAAAGCAATTCAAAGATTGCCGAGGTTTGAGTCACGCACGCTTCCTCGCTGGGCCAATTTGAAACTAATGAATCAAATTAATACTTCACAGCGAAGACCGCTCGCTGGCTCTACAACGTCAAGCTTTTTGTAGAAAAAATTGACAGAAAAATTTACGACTTTGATTTCTTCTTGATCTAAGTTTTACTACGAGGATTAGCAGACGTAGTCAACAATTAAGTAACCACTTAAGCACCTGATCCGGCTGACTTGTTCGGTGCTTATTGATACTTTAATTATGTTAATGCAGCTAAGTCATTGACAACCCTAAAAAACATAATAAAAGTATAAAATATGTCCTACATTAGAATCTGCCCGGAACAAGCAACCAGGGAAGCTCAAAATTTTCTTCTATTTCTTAGTAACCAGATTGTGCATCGGTCCCTGAAGCGCAAACTCTTGTTGAACCACAGTGCAGTGTCAGCAGAACGGATGTGACTGCAATTAAGAAATATTTAAGGGGCTGAAATGCAAGAAAAGAAGAAAATATCCAGAGAAAACCTCCGAATGGAGACGGAGGCCAAGTCCGACAGGGAAATTCTTTCGCCCGTGTGTTTGGTGCGGTTGGCGAAGATAAGGACGCCCTCATTAACAAATAACCCCCTTTAATCCCTTTTCTTAATCCGTCATTTACTTAAACCTCCGCATACTTCCAAAATCCCAGAAAGATCCGCAACAACCATCCTCGATGCTCGCCACGTGTCCCCCACTCTCATACCTTTGCAGAAGCTTCTATTTTCGTCCCCCCTATATTTCTCCTCCCTCCCTCTCTTCCCGAAATCCTCCCAGATCCATTTCTCTGCTCCATGGCCATTTGATCGAACAGGTTCAGTGCATATGGATGCCGAGCGGCGGGGCGGACTCAGGCGAGCGGCGGCGCTGACCTTCATCTGGGGCTTCTACTGCTGGGGCTGGGAGTTCCTCACCGCTCTTCTCGTTTTCTCGCGCTAATCTCTCTCTCTCTCTCTCTCTCTCTCTCTCTCTCTCTCTCGGTCGTTTAGTCGAACACCTTGTGTGCGTGATTGGGTTCCGGGTTTCCTGTGCGTTTTTGATGGGGAGGAGCTGGAGGGGAGGCGGGACGCCGGCGCCGGCGCCGTTCCTGACGAAGACGCACGAGATGGTAGAGGAGAAAGGAAGCGACGAGGTAATTTCATGGGCGGAGACGGGGAAGTCCTTCGTGGTGTGGAAGCCGGTGGAGTTCGCCAGAGACCTCTTGCCGGCGCATTTCAAGCACAACAACTTCTCCAGCTTCGTCCGGCAGCTGAACACCTACGTGAGTTTTTTTTTTTCTCCCTCCTCCTTTCTTTTTGTTGTGTTTGAACCAAACCGAAACCATAAAAAGCCGAAATATGTTGGTTTTGGTAGATGGGAATATATTGGTGGGATTTTTTTTAATTTATTGGATCTTTTGGGTTAGGTGGAGACCGTCTAGCTAATTCGAACATTTTTTTTTTGTATTTCTTCAGTAAGAAAATTAGTTTATTTGAAGGATGGCATGTTTTAAATTGACCCCTCCAAAATCTTTAAATTATATATTATCCCGCAAAAGATGGTGTTTCAAGAATTTTAAATTTGATAGGGATAATTCTTCAATTACGCAAGTTTGGAAGCAAAATGTTATTTCGTTCATTCATTCCTCAAGCTCACGCAACAAAGTCTCGCATTTGAATAGCGGAATTTAGACTTAGCTCGTGATTATTCAACAAATATTCTGAATATTATTTTGAAAAAAATTGCTTAACAATTGACTTTAAAGGCATCAAATATGTCATTTTAAATTAGGCATAATTGCATCCAAGTCCTTCTTAACATTTTCAATATTATGCGCACCCTGAAATCTTCATAATTATATTAAACTCTTCATTATTATATGTAGATCCTAGGATGACATGAGAGTAATGCTTGCGTGACGTTCGGTAAGCCATAATATTTCATGATGAATGTGACAACTAGGGTTAATGAGTTGTGATCTCCATGAATTCATTAGGGTTTTCGCAAGGTCGTGCCGGATCGATGGGAGTTCGCGAACGAGAACTTCCGGCGACGAGAGCCCCAGCTTCTCTCTGAGATCCGCCGGAGAAAACCTGCACCAGCTCAGACGTCTGCAGCAAAAGGCAACGCTCATCCTTCCTCGACTTCCAACTCAGGCGAAGCCCCAAGCTCGTCCGCTTCCTCTCATCCTCCGCCACCGCTGCCCGACCAGCACCAAATGCTTCAGCTCTCGAATGAGAACGCAAAGCTGAGGAAGGACAACGAAATGCTCGCCTCCGAACTCGCACAAGCGAAGCGGCACTGCGAAGAGCTCCTTGCCTCCCTTCTCACACGCGTGGATGCTTGCAAGTTCAACATCGAGCTTCTGGTGCAAGAGGCGGTGAAACGCGGCGTCAGAACAGTGGGAATGAGCGAACAGCTAGAGAAGGAGCAGAATGTAAGAGTAGAGCAGCATGAAGTAGAAGGTGAGGAAGAGAAGGAGTACTGTCTCAAGCTTTTCGGAGTGTTGTTGAAGGGTTTTGACTGTAGGAACAAGAAAAGAGGGCGCTGCGAAGAGAGCGGCGGAAGCAGCGGCAGCCGACCATCAAAGATGGGCCTTGGGGCTCCTTGGATGGGGATGACGCCGCCGGTGCAGGGCAGCAGCAGGGTCTGCAATTGATGCTGTGCCTTTGTTTCCGCAATTGTCATGGCTTGGTTTGGAGATGGGATGATAGTGACGAAAAGTTGTGTGATGCTGTAATTTAGTACATACATGTAGTTTCTACTTATGTTGTTTAAAAATAAGAGGGAAAAAAATATTTTGGTATGTAGAAGTAGGGGATGGAGTTCAAAGGGGAGCTCGGTTCATGTCTTCAGATACAAATTTACAATATATGAACAATGATCTGTTTGGATTTGTTGCATGAACAAAGTATGTGTTTTGGATGTGTTTAGTTACAAAGATTCTGAGACTTATACGCAATGTTGGAAACTTCAGAAATTTTTATGTACTTATTTATTAATCAAGTACCTCATTTAAAGATTAGTAAAAGGCATTGGGTAGTGTTGGAAGAAAAAGGTTAGACATATAACTAATTATTTAATAAAAATAAATTAAACTTAATTAGCAAAATATAGGTTTGTTAATTAAAATGGAATAACCTAAATTATCTTTTTAGAATTATAAGACCAATAATATGTCAATATATGGTTTAACGTTGTTGCCACTCCCTGATTCCAGTAAAGATGAATCCAATTATTATCTTCTCCGATCGATCTATAGTCGGTACAGGAGTCATGTCACTCTTCCTTCCAAGTCCTCTTGGGAAAGACACTCCAACCTTAATTATTTATTTAAAAAAATAAAAATATTTTTAAGAAAGTGAGATAAGAAGAGACAAAAGAAATTTACATATAAGCATGATCTATAAAGAAATTGTGATTTAATATACCTACACCTCGATGTGTAAGAATGTAAGATGCATGTGGGCTGAATTATGAGAAGTAATTCAAGAACGTATGAGTTGCCCTGTGATGATTTGATCTGCACCCTACCTTATTTCGATTCTTGGTTTGACTCGATAACTCCTCATCACACATCAATGACATATCACGATGTAACATAATTAAAAATCTCACCTTCTGGTTATTCTTTCTAATTTTTACTATGTCATGGGCTTATATGTAAAACACCTCCAAACGCAGGTCGGACCGAGCACAAGCGTTCCTTTCTCGTCAAGCAAAATACAAAACATCGAGGTTGCTCGCCAGGCCCAGATTAAAGAAAGACAAATCTCGATTCCAGGATCGGCGACGATCGCCGGCAGTGGCAACGACGGTGGCTGTTGACCACCAAAGAGCAGAAAAAGAAGAGTAGGAAGAAGAAGAAGAAGAAAAAGAACAAGCAATGGGCGGCGGCGCCATATCTCAGGGTCACCATCGGCGTCGGTGCTCGGGCCTGGTCCCTCTTCTCGCTGCCCTCGTCGTCGTCGCCGAGATCGCCTTCCTGGGTCGCCTCGACATGGCCAAAAACGCCGCCCTGCTGCGCCAATGGACATCGTCACTCTATTTCCCCTCGTACTCTTCCTCGTCGTCGTTGTCATCATCGGTTGAGTTCAGCAGGTCCGACGGGGTTCCTTCTCGTCATCGTCATCGTTGCCGCTACCGATTCCTGCGGAGAAGGAGGAGCTTAGCTGCGAGGCGTGGCTGGAGAGGGAGGACAACGTATCGTACTCAAGGGATTTTGGAAAAGACCCCGTTTTGGTCGCCGGCCTTGACCAGGTTTGGCGTGTGTCTTCCTTTTGTTAGGGTTCCTGCGGATTGGCAAAATTTTGTAGTTTTACTGGGTACACTTCCGATAATTGTACCAATTGTAATTAATCTGTATTTATTTTCATCATTTTACTCCATGACGGAAGAATGTAAATAATATTGCCAATTTTTTGGAACTGAAGTACTACTTAATTCACCAAGATTGAGAAAAAAACGATGAGAAATAAGTACCAAAGTAGTATTTCTACACATAGGGGCAGAAGTTGGAAAATCAAGGAGATTTTGAGGATGAAGGTCTATACTTTGCTGATTTGATATCAGGATATCAGCAAAGATGGCATTTTGCATGTTACACATATTAGAAATATAAACAATCAAGAAGATTTTGAGGACGATGGTCCATTCTTTGCTGATTTTATGTCAGGACATTAGTAAAGATGGCATGTTGCATGCTGCCCATGGTAGACATAAACATGTGTTTCATACATGAGACTTGGGAGGAATCTCTGTTGTGGAATGTAATACAGTAGTATAGTTTCATGATTGCTTAAAAAGAAAAAAAAAGTATGTGCTATCATGATTGTTATTTCCCATCGAATCAAGATGTACAGCAGAATCAGTGAAATAAAAATATTGCACTGGATTTATATGACTGAAGTTGTAGAAAAGAATTTGGTTGGCACTAATACATCTCCATCTGGTAGAAGTTGCTTAGTACACATGTGGATGCATGTCAAATGGTGCCATCCTGTCTTGCATCAGATTGTGTGTGTGTTTTCTTGTGATAATTCTGCTTCATGCAGCCGATGCCTTTTATTGTACACTTGTGAACTGCTATTGAGCTCTGCATGATTTTGCTTTTTGCTCTTTTAGGATTGGAGTACATGCTCTGTGGGCTGCAAGTTTGGAAATATTCCTAATAAGATACCTGATGGTGCATTTGGTTTTCCTCAAGATCCAGCAACAGCTAGTGTGCTCCGTTCAATGGAATCATCACACTACTATACAGAAAATAATATAGATGTGGCACGACGGTGGGTAAGCACAAGTAGTTTTTTTCTCTCAACATTTGCCTTTTGTGCTGAGGCCAAACAAAATGGAAATTGCATAAACAAAAACAAGTAGTATTGAATCTTTTTTTATTTGGTTATGTTTGTGTTTCTGCCTCTGTGCTATTTCATTTTTTGGTGTAAACATAAACAACTATGGTGCTGCCATGTAGGATCAATTTTAGAGTACATTTATTTAGTTCACAATAACTTCCACCCTTCTTCTTGCACATCTTTTGAATAACTTTCTTGTGGCATGAGAAGTTGTAGAGATGGTGAGCTAAACATGCCCTAAACAGCACTTTTTGGAGTGACACAAACTGCTGGTAGTTTTTTTTTTTTTTTTTTGTGTGTGTGTGTGTGTGTGTGTGTGTGTACATGTGTGTGGAAAGGACTGTCATGCATATTTGTTCTAGGTGTTAGTTTTCTACTCAAAACTTGATAGTTAATTGTATCTTTTATTGAGGTCAGTGAACTGTTAAGAACGAATTTTCCATGATGGATTGAATCTATCGACCTTAGTGAGAGAGATAATTTAAATGAAAATGTACAGATTTTCGATCTGTGTGTTGCCTTGGGAAAATGGTAATTTTCCTTGTGATATATATGTTTTCCTAGTTTCTCATTGGTGCTCCAGTTTGATGTTTCTTAGCATTTTCACATTTTGATGCTACAGTATAGTTAATAGCACTTTCTGAGATTGCAAGAAACAGAATTATAGTTGCATGGTGTTTCCTACTAATTTATTTTACTTATGAATAAATTCAACCGCCCTCACTTGTCGATTAAGTGTTGTTTGTCATGATCTACAGCAATTGGCTCGAAAGATCTTAGACACCGTTTGGTTTGGCATCAGGATCAGGATCAATATTTTTCAGAAATTTTTTTCTTGCAAAACTAATATTACTTATTTTACATCATTATTAAATTAAATTATTATAAAAAATTAAATTATTTTTTGAACTTTAAATTATTGTAACGTTAATTTTGATAAAAAGATATTAGTTTACAAAAACGGTTTACTAGTCTTGATTTTGATACTGATCCTGATCCTGATCTCGAATCAAACTCTGCCTTAAAGTTTCTTATAATTACTTCAATATTATGTGTCCATTTCAGATGTTTGGAGGTTTTCCTGTTTTAATGTTCACTTGTTGTCATGAGAGCATTTTGTACTCAACCTCCAACAATTTACAGTGTCTACTATTCAATGGTGTATTGGCTTATTTCTTTTACCTTCTTATTCAGATGACAGGTTTTTTGGCTATAGGCCTTGCCTATGCATCCTTTGATTTGATACCTTCTGTTCAATTTAGTAGGACAATCCTTGTTGAAAATATGATCAGGTCCAATTCTTTTATGAACTTGTTATCGGAGCTTTTAGTGATTACCAGTGACTTTCCAGGATATAAACTGAGTTTTGTATGAGTACTCCTATAAGTATATAAATAAATTTTGAACTATTCTTAATATCTCAAACTTTATGGTTTTATTTCTTAAGATCTGTGTTGAAAGCTGATCTTTCTATGTTGTTTGACAGGAGAGGATACAAGGTCATTATGACAACTAGTCTCTCCTCTGATGTACCAGTTGGCTACTTCTCATGGGCTGAATATGACATAATGGCACCTATGCCTCTGAAGACTGAAGAAGCCCTTGCTGCTGCATTCATTTCCAACTGTGGGGCACGCAATTTCCGCTTACAGGCCCTTGAAATGCTTGAAAAGCTGAAAGTTAAGATAGACTCTTATGGCAGCTGTCACCGAAACCGTGATGGTAGAGGTACATGCAGAATTCTTCATATGCTTCTTGTAACCATTATTACCCCTTAAGATGTGTGAACCTAATTATATCAGCTAACAAGATATACTTTCTGTTACAGTCATTTACCTCTTTTTTTCTGAGTTGAATAGATTTGTTTATTAAAGTAGAATGTGTGATACTGATGTTTTTGTTCTTAATATGAGGCTATTAGTTCACTTTCCATGAATGTCTGATCACTTCTTTTTTTTATCTTGAAGTACAGTTTCCATAATCTTCTTATTAAGATGAATCTTCTGCTATGGCAAAGTGAAATGAAGTGAATATTTCTTTGCTGGATGCACCTCAAAATCATCATTTATTTTATAAGCTCATGCTCCAAGCTTTGTTTGGCAATCATTTCATTGATTGCATTTTTGTGTTCTTGTTGTGATTGATGGTATAATTGAATGTACTGATGCCATTTATGGGTCAATAGTTTATATACATCTTTTGTTAGGTCAAAATTAGTAGATTTGCTTTAGCAGTATAATCATTTCAGGTGACCAGCCTTGACTTCTTGTTGCTTGTTGCAGTGGACAAAGTGTTGACACTGAAACGCTACAAGTTCAGCTTGGCTTTTGAAAATTCCAATGAAGAGGATTATGTCACAGAAAAATTCTTTCAGTCCCTTGTAGCAGGTTTGTGAGCATTCCAACTTCTCAAGACAGATTTCTGCAGCTTTTTGAAGATTTGTACTGACTTGAAGATACATTTGTTCACAGATATCAAGTACCTCTAGATACATGAGTCTTTTTTTCTCCTGAGAACTATGGATAAACCATTTAATTATAAGTAACACCACATCCGGCTTTGTTTGGATGGTGGGGTTTGAAGGCAAATCTTTCCCATAGGAAGCAACCACCCCACCAAGAATGGGTTGGCATACCAGAGAGCTGTTCTGGAATTTTGAAATTTAAGCTCTGTAAATCTTCTTGCTGTTTCTTCTGCAAACAACCTTTTTTCTTGGTTCTTGTTTTGTTGTTGGTCGTTAGTTCCTCCGAATAGGTGGCTATCTACTTAGCTCAGATTTTTACTAAAAAAAAAAACTAGTTTAAAGTTCTACACCTGAGATTTGATGTGAACTACACTGTTGAAAAACACAGTTTTTAGGTTACCCTGTAAATAGTCCTCTTTAGTAATGTCACTTCTGACAATGTTGTCTGGCAGTTGCATTTTTCATTGTATGGAAATGTTTCAGGAGCTGTTCCAGTTGTTGTTGGTGCTCCAAATATCCAGGATTTTGCTCCTTCTCCTGGTTCAGTTCTTCATATTAAAGAGCTGAGTGATGTCACTTCGGTTGCAAAGACTATGAAACACCTTGCAAGTAATCCTGATGCGTATAACCAGTCAGTGAGGTAATACTCACAGGCTCTTCTTCAATCTGTGGTAATTTTGCTAAAATCAGTAGTATCTGATCTAACTTGTTCGAATGCTAGGACAATCTTATAAGTTGTGGTTTCTGAGTTCCTTTTGTGAATCAGCTCAAAGTTGCCAAAAATATTTGCTTCAATTTTTGTTGTACTATAAGATGGTACTCTTGTAATGTCCACAGAATATGTGTGCGTGCATGAGTATTGGGGCAAGAGAGTGTAGGAATTATTTGGGAAAGCATTAAGAAAATCAGGAAAATGATATTTAAATAAGTGAAAACTGGAACTTGATTATTTCTTAGCCATTGCATTCATAGATATTCTTCAGTTTCTAGCCTGTATAATTTGTTGCCCAAGGGATGTATACTACTTGCAATTTTTTTTCAATTGGAGAAACATTGTTTTTTGAGATAAATTTGGATTGGGAGGAAGCCTCAGAGGTCTGCATTGAGAAAAGCCACAGTACAGGAAAGCCCACGTGACAGCCTAGTACAACAAAGTTTAGGAAATGAAACCAGCTAAGGATGCACCAGCACTTAGGAAAGGATCACATAGGTTCACTGAAACACAAAAATATATATGACACAGATTGGAGGGATGTTGATAGAATTGGGTCACATTGTCAATGCACCTTGTGGGAGGAGGACCAGTTACCAGTCATTGAGAGAGCCATAGGATCTCAAAATTTTGATGCTTTTGGTTCATATGTCAAGCAATGTAATCGAGTTTTGAAAGTCGTCAGATGCAAGATAGGAAACCTAATTTACTATGAAAAGTAGATTTAGAACTCCTACATAGGTCTATTTTCCAGAACAAAATTTAGGTCAGCATTGTAGTGCTTAAGATTTGTACAGGAATAATTTTGGTAAGAACTCCATGTTCCTAATTGGCTGTGCGAAGGATTAATTTTATTCCACTAGGATCTTGTAAATAATCAGCTGCTAGAAAATTTTTGAATGTTTTGTTTGTAACTGCAAAGTTTTCCTCAGTTGAGTATGTTCTCTTGGTCTCCAAAGTAGCCAGTCAGTTGTTTTTTTAAGGTTTTGCATCACATGGCAAGCAAGATAGTTTGCTATTCTGCTTGTTTAGGTTCTTTGAAATCAAATGAACTGTGCACAATCCAGATTTTTACCTAGAGTATCTATTCTACTGAAATAGATATGCAGATAACTCATTCAGGTCCTGCTCACTGTGGGCCCATGAGAGTTTATTAATCATTAATCTTTGACAATTTTATTAAAGAGGTTCTGGCCAAAAGAACCAAAATAAAAATGACTTCAATTAGTTGAGTTCAGTTACTAACTCAGAGGCAGTGTGTTAACAACAGAAAATATGTACTTAATGCTCTATTTCTTTTTTGGCTCTATTTGGATTGCTGCATATGATTTCAGTTAATGGAGTTCACAAGTCACTGAATTTTGAACCAAACTTGAATTTCTGGAGTTTCAATCAGAACCAATTTGTTCTTTGTTTTAAACCATCAGCTATTGTACTTCATTTTGTAAGCTCATAGAAATTATTCTAGCAAGCATGATGACAATGTTGAATTTGGAAATAATTTGCAAGATGGAAAATTCTGAAATTCAGAATGAAAAATCTGGAAAATTTCTGAAATCAAAATCAGTTTTGACATAATTTTGAGGCTAAAAAATTATTGAAAGTAACTTGTTTTTGGTTTTTGTAATGTTTATGTGTGAAAAAAGCTGAAATTCATAGCTATAATGGGTTATTCAGTAATCAGTTGAATTCATGGAATTCAGTTAATACATTGTGTTGGCTAAAATTTTGACTGAATAATTTGGGATATGCAAATTTTGTAATTATGCACTAATTTTTTAATAATAGCAGAATTTTGTGGCTAATTGGACCTTTAGATAATTTGTATGTATCATAAAATTTATGACATTAGATTTACCGTTAGCTGCTATACCAAAAGGCTGTTGAGACTAATGCTCATCTGGACTGTCTTTATTCCTTTGTATTGTGACATGCATTTCCCACTGTATTATGCGGGGATAATTTTGTTTTACAGCTCGTATTGTATGCACATCCTTCTCAACTTTATATTTTGCGTGTTATTCCCTATATTCTTGATATGCATATCAGTCCCTAACTTAGTGTCATTATAGAAACCTCTTGGCATTAATAAACACCCCAAACCTTAACCTTAGTTGCTTAATTCTAATCATGTTCGAAAATTAACTTTTTCTCCCCCTTCTACGTCCAGAGTATGAGTGTGAGTTTGGGATAATTTTGAATCCTTTATATAATTGTTTAATTCTAATATATGTAGGCTATAATGTTTTGAATGTGATTAGAAGATCAAAACAACTTATTTATCATGATAGCCATATATCTGTAGATACAAATATATATTCTGGGCTTTTCTTTTTAATGCTAGGTAGATTTGACAATTCGGATTTACGGATCGGATCAAACCTTTAATATTGTATTAAATAGGTCAATTTGGACCTGAGACGTTTATTAAATAGGTAAATTTTCTAAATTCGAACTTGATTCAATTTTTAAATGGGCGATTCGGTCTAACCTAAATTGACTTATTTATTAAACGGGTCAGGTCCGGGTCATAATTTGATTTAACTCGAATTGACCTATTTAATTAAATAAGTTATAATTTGGCTTGATTTGAATTGATCTGATTGGTTTGAATCAACTCGAATTAACTCAAGTTGACCCAAATATGATTAACTAATATTAATAATTTTAATATATTTTAAAACAAAACATTATAAAATATTATAAAAATAAAATATTAAATAATGTTAATTGGTTTAATTGGTAAATGAGTAGATTTAACTCAATTCTACCTATTTATGACTTGACAAATAAATAGATCAGTCGGATTATAGATGAGTTACATGGATCGACTTGAACTCAATTATAACAAATCCGAACCCATTTAATTTTGGTTGAATTCGGATTGAGTTAACGGATCGGGTTATATATTGTCAGGTCTAATGCTAGGTTTGAGAAATTTGTAAGTTGAGGTTTCACACTAATATTATAGAATTTTAACTGAAGAAAGTTTTTGTTCTCTAATTCACTCATCATGTATTGATTCTGAAACTAGTTTCCAAATCCTTCAAGCTTGGTTTGTTAAAGGGTTCATTGGCCATAGTATGAATTAAATGCTACTTCAAGAGTTAAGCCTGGAAGATAGATCTTATTTATTGCCCACAAGATTACAGATGACCTGTTTTTGTTGGGTGATTTTAAACTGAGGGAGCACACATATGCTGAAATTTCCCAGGGTTGTAAGCTTATACACAGTATATTTTATATTCTTGGAAATCAAGTTCCATATTTACAAGTGGAGGTTGCTGTCATTGTTATTTTCCAGCAAAATTGAAGAGGATGACATATTTGGAAGAAATGGAATTGTTCCACACTTCCTTGGATTAATTAGTTTTGCCAGCTACTTGCACCCATATTTACCATTTTATGAAGTTGGAAATCCCGCAGGAAACTGGTGGATAACATGAAGCACTTGCTTGACTTATGCATGTCGAGAAATGCAGCACTGCTTTGAATACCAGTTCTTGTTGCGTTCATTCTTAGATAACTTTTAGTGTAAATTACTCATTCAAATTGGTTGTGATCTTTTTGCAGATGGAAATATGATGGTCCATCAGATTCTTTCAAGGCCCTTGTGGACATGGCAGCTGTGCACTCATCTTGCCGGCTTTGCATTCATCTGGCAACTCAAATCCATGAAAAGGAAGAAAAGACTGCCAAGTTCCAAAACCGGCCTTGTAAATGTACCAATAGTTTAGGGACCACATACCATTTGTTTGCCAGAGAAAGAGGGCGGTTTGCAATGGAATCAATTTTCCTCAGGTACATAATCCGTTCAATTTGAAATCTAAATCACATCTTGTCAGATATTTTTGCTTCACCAACTTCATCCTTTCCTTCCAGGAATTTGAATTTTTGTTTGTAATGTTGGTTCTCAGGTCGGGTATGTTGACCATGGAAGCCTTGGAATCTGCAGTACTTGCAAAGTTCAAATCGCTGAATCACACGCCTATATGGAAGAAAGAGAGACCAGAAAGCATTAGAGGCGGTAGTAGCTTGAAAGTATATAAAATTTATCCTGTAAGCCTCACCCAACGACAAGCACTGTACACTTTCAAGTTCAATGGTGATGCTGATCTTCAAAAGTACATAGAGAGCCATACATGTGCAAAATTTGAGGTGGTTTTCATATGATGATTGCTACAGTTTGGGAAGAGTTTTTTTAGGAATTGAATTTCTTTCCCAATCTTGGTAACAGTCTCAGTTTTTGTGTATTATATCCAGAAATGTAATTAATCTCATGGAGATTATTATAGACCAGAAATAGCTATCTTTTCCAATTTGTGAAAGAAAGCTTGTGGTTGCATGATTTTGCAGTAGATTGTGTCATCTAGCTAAAGTTATATGATAATCTACTGTTTGTTCTATTTTTTATGAAATAAAATTTCCCCAGAAGGTTTCTGAATTTTGGGCCTCAAACACCCGTCTGCCTTTTATCATGTGCTGTTAAGGGAGTCGAATCGAAATAATATAGTGGATCAGATACTAAATTATCTTAAAAACTTAAGTTCATGGGATATAGATTTTTTTTTGCTATATATATTGGATTTTATTTATTTAATATCTGATGTAAGATTAATTTATCACGCCTGATATTATAATAATATCTCCTTTCAAGTGCGATTAGATCACATTAATCTTAATACTTTTAATCAAAAATTCTTTTACTCGACTAGTTCTACCGTGTGACTTGTACCAACGGATTTTTGTTTTATTCTTTTGATTTTTTAAAAGAAACTAATATGCGACTCAATTCAGTTGTACCATCACAGTAATTTCGGTGTTAAGAATTTACACAGTTTCAAACTTAAAGCTCCAATATTACTTATTGGGAGACTCGAAAAAATATCAAATCGAAATAATATAGTAGGTCGAATATTAAAGCATCTCAAGAGATACTGATGAGATATAAGAATTTTTTTGCTATATTTATTAAATTTTATCTATTAAATATTTAATACGAGAATAATTTATCACGCATGAGTGCGGCATTCCTTGAGTTGTATGCTCTCCGTCTCTTGGACCGCGTGGAAAGCAACGTCATTACTTTCCCCTCCCGTGTTGTCAGGGAAAGCATTAACAATAGGGATTTTGCAAATAACCCCTGAACTTTTGTTATATTGCTGAATAATCTCACACTCAAGACTAATTTTATTCTGAGGATGAGTGGGAGACTATTTGCATACTTGTTTGACTGAAAAAATTTTTGGTATACCAATCACGTGCTTGTCATGTCAGTATTGGATCCCATAAATTGTGCACGCTGATCATATATATGGCGTGAATTTCACATAACTTGCGAGGTTCAATATTGATATGACAGCGCGTAATTAGTATGTTAATATTTTTCTGCCTAAGCGAGTCGCACAAGTATTATCCTATTGAGTAAATTAACTAAGCCACTGCAGAATTTTTTTTAAAAAAAGTAAAGATGCAAAATTTAAGTTTTTTGTAAATATAAAAAATCGTAAATATTTAGGGGGCTGTTAGCTTCGTTGAACATGATATGACAACCATCAACCATATATGTGAATGTAGATTAATCCACTTAGCATGAATCAGCAACATGTTCATGTCTGCATTCACAGCTATGACTTCACCGGAGCGTCCTTGTTCTTGCCATTGCTGCAGAAGAAGTGACGGCGTGCTTCTGTGAAATCCGCCAGCTCATCAGTCTCAGATTACAAGTATCCCTTTCATTCAGTCTCAAATGTTTCTCGAAAATCCTCAAATCTGACTTGTATTCTTGCCAAATTCGATTGAGAAGTTCAGACTGATGAACGTGTAGCGTTCAGAATGTGGACTTCGCATGGAGAGAGTATGCAAATTGAGAACTGCTTCCTTTGCAAAATGTGCTGACAATGCTGATGAACATTTGAGATAGTAGTACAATTGAGACGTGGACTCGCAGCAATGTTTACTAGTGCCGCCATTGCCTACCTGACAGCACTCTTCTGAAGTGAAACTGGACCTGGGATTCAAATCATGCCCTGCTGCACTCAAGCTTAAGGATCTGTAGAAAAATCCACAAATTTGAAAGGGATATTGTTGACGAATAACAAGTGTGGGCGCTAGAAGCCGACGCAAGGGCGCGGATACTAGAGGACGGTGCAAAGACATGGGTCACACGGTGGAACTGATCGAATAAAAGAGTTATTGATTAAGAGTATTAAATTAATGTGATCAAATCACACCTGAAGAGGGAGATTATTATAATGACAAGTGTGATGAATTAGTCCCACATCGGATATTGGATAGTTAGAGTCCAATATATATAGTGAAAAAAGACCCATATCCCATGAGCTTGAGCTTTTGGGATAGTTTGGTGTCTGCCTCACTATATGAATTTGGTTTGACACTCTTATGACTCTCCAACAAGTGGTATCAGAACTTCAGGTTCGAAACTATGCAAACTCTTAAGAGCAAAAATTACTGCGATGATGTGACTGAATTAAATCACATGTTAGTCTCATGGTAAAGACCGGCGAGAGAACGCTGGCGCGAGGCTGACAAGGGCATGAGTGCAGGCCTAAGGGGGCGCTCGCGCGACGCCGGCTTGAGGTCGGAGAGAGAGCGCATGCGCTGGCTCCAGGATGGCGAGCCTACAAGTGTGGGTGCCAGAAGCTGACGCAAGGGCATGGGCACTAGAGGCTGGTGCAAAGACATGGGCCACACGGTGGAAGTGGTCGAATAAAAGAGTTCTTGATTAAGAGTATTAAATTGATATGGTCAAATTACACCTGAATGGGGAAATTGTTATAATGTTAGTTGTGATGAATTAGTCCCACATCGGATATTGGATAGATAGAGTCCAATAGATATAGTGAAAAAAAGACCTATATCCCATGAGATTGAGTTTTTGGGATAGTTTGGTGTCTGGCTCACTATATGGATTTGGTTTGACATTCTTGTGACTCCTCAACAATTGCTATCAGAGCCTAGGAGCAAACAATCAAGATGGCAAAATCCTTACTCGAGGTGGGGAAGCTTGACGGCAAGATAAATTTTGCTTTATGGCAAAAGAAGATGAATGCGGTTCTTACTTTTCAAGGTTGCAAAAGATGTTAGAGGGAAAAGAAAAGAGGCCGGTCAAGATAAGCAATGAAGATTGGGAGGAGATAGATCAAAAGTCATTGAATTTAATTATTATAAGCCTAACTGATGAGGTTTTATACAATGTCATTGACGAAGAGACGACGATGGACATCTGGATAAAACTCGAGAAGTTGTACATGTCAAAAAGCCTCACGAACAAGTTCTACCTGAAACAACAGTTGTACGGACTGCGTATGAGCGAAGGTATAACTATATTATATCACCTAAATGCTTTCAATAAGATTATCAATGATTTGCTGAAAGTTGATGTGAAGTTTGAAAAGGACGATAAAGCGCTGATTCTCTTGATGTCTCTTCCTGCTTCGTACGATCATATTGTGACCACAATTCTTTATGGTAAAGAAACTCTCAAGATGGAAGATGTGACAACTAGTCTTCTTTCTAATGAGAGAAAGAGAAACTCCAATATTAATATGAAATTTGGTGAATGATTTGTGGCTCACGAAAGAGGAAGGTTAAGAGAACGTGGAGAAGGTAAGCAACGATCCAAATCAAAATTGAAGGCGAAAGTACAATGCTATTCATGTAAGAAGTATGACCACATTAGATAGTATTGCCCTGAACGTGGGAAGATAGAGTTTTCCAATATGACGACGACAATAGCGAATGATACTTCTGAGAATAGTGCGGATGGAGACGTTCTTGCAGTATCTGCAGAAATCGGCACTTCTAGTAAGTGGATTTTAGACTCCGGTAGTTTTTATCATATTTACTACAGGAAGGATTGGTTTACTTCTTATGAGGAGAATAAGAAGAAAATTACTGTTTGGTTGGGCGATAATTTAGTCTGTGAGATCGCCGGTATGGGAACAGTCAAAATCCAGATGTTTGATGGAGCGATTCGTACTCTTACTGGGGTGAGGCATATCCCCAAGATGCGAAGGAATCTAATTTCACTTGGTGTACTGGACTCAAAAGGCTGTAATTATTCAGCAAGAGATGGAGTCATGAAGGTGACACGTGGTATTAGAATCCTAATGAAAGGTGAGAAATGCGACAATGTTTATCGATTGATAGGGAACACCATTTCAAATGGAGTTCCGATGGCTGCAGTAGTGAAGAGGAAGCATGATACTCGGAGTAATTTGATGTCTCCTCAAGTTACTTTTACTACAATAGCAGACATAGGTCATCCGAAAAGCTTCCAAAAGTACAAAATTGTAGGCATGAAAAACAAATTCGAGGTTGGCTCAAGTTCGCATCTTGAAATTAGCTGAATAAGCTAGTAGCCCAGGGGCAGGGGCTGGATGAGAGATGACGGCTGAAGATTCGTGATGGTGGCACGCTCGAGTTCAAGCCAAGGTGGAGATTGTTGAGTTTTAGATGTCTCGAACTCGAATTAAAGTTTAAGTTAAAGTAGGAATCCAAAGTTGGATTTAGATTTATATTATTAGGAGTTGTAATTAAGGAAAACTCAGACCCAATAAGAGTCTATAAATATGTTATAATACATAGGGCTTATGTGTGGCGTAGTATTGAGGTTGAACTAGAGAGAAATAGAGAGAATAGAGAGGAGAGAAAGAGAGAGAGTGTCGGCTCTCGTGTGTGGGTCTTTCTAGTGTTTCTCGGTGGTCTCTTGTGGTGGTTTCTCGTGGTACTCTCTTGGAGATTCTCTTTGAAGGTGGAGGCATTACCGAGGCTTGGAGAAAGAGTTTAGTTGAGTAAGAAAGAATGAAGTCCTTCTTGTAAATTCTTGTAAAAACCGTTATCTATTGATAATGGATCTCCCGTTGTCTTATCTTGTTATTTTCTTTTATTTTGTATTACTTCTCATTTCTTGTGTTATTTGAGAATAAGGTGATTCGTGGATCTTTTGCTGCGAATCCCAACAATAAATAATGGAAAACAGTACCTAATATATATGAGAATGGATTTTGTTGTTATGGCAGCGACCAAAGCGATTGAACTCCATATCAAGATTAGTTCTTGCATTTTTCACTATGAGAAGTTAGTTTCTTTCCATAACAGACTAATATCTGTTGCTAATTACAATGAAAAAGATATTAAGGTTGTGTGCCCTACAGCTTAAATCAAGTTTAAGCTTGATATAAGTACTGCTATACATGGTGATGTAATTAAAAACTAACTGATTCACGGGGATTGAAAGGAGAGGGACATGTGCGTGATTAACAATAGTGCTGTGCTCATTCAGTGCCTCGAGAACTCTCCAGGTGGCTCTGTTTGAGCATTATGCATATGATTAATCAAATCCGTCATGTTTATTAATTGCTAACCGACCGTCTTTATGTGTTCTATCGGTCGAAACAAACTGAATGTATTTATTCGGATTTATTTTTGAGTCTCAAAACTGAATGTTGCAAGTGGCATGCTTGAAGTCGACTCGTTACTTGTCAACTGCTATTTCTGAGACTATAAAATTTTAAAAAAAATGTTTAAAAGAGAGAATTCTATACATAAACTCCTGCACTTTCAGAATTTATTCGAGGTTACGAAAAGGCCACAGACATGAGTTAATAAGGGGACTCACAAATATAAGAACTTTGGGTTCGTTGGATTTAAAATCAGAATCATCATCGGTCTATTTTAAAATTATTTTTTTATATAAAATTAATATTACTTATTTTATATTGTTATTAAATTAAATTATTATAAAAAAATTAAATAAATTTTTAAATTTTAGATTATTAAAATTTTAATTTTAATAAAAAAAATATTAATTTATAAAAATAATTCACTAATTTTAATTATAATAGTGATTTCAAAGAGCAACTGTGATCCAGAGTTTGGCCGAGGACACAATCGTGGGCCGAAAGTCGAAGGGACATGCTCTTTCCATTTGGGAACCTAACAACTTGTTTTGGGGCATCAAAACCCTCCCACATGCGGTCACTTGTTCCCAACGGAGTTCGCTACCCCAAATCTTTGCGTCGTACACAACTCCGACGTAGGGCTGCTTAGCCCCAATCCAACGTATTTGTCAAAAATCACTTAACAATATTATTAGGGTATTCATGGCACGTGACTACTGACTAGGGCGAATCGCCACATCACCTTTTAAATACGATGATATACTAAAATAAGTCCGTCGAGCCAAAGATCAATGAAAACCATATTCTAGACTAAATCGTAAAATGACCTCTCTCGAAATAAAGGCCTACTTCAACATCGAATTAGAGTAGATTTTACGTCCTCGGTTGACATGATTTCTAGATGTGGTTCAACACTTCTTCAAAGGGGTTATGCTAGCTTTTTTTTTACCTTGAATACCTGGTTTATATATAATAAAGATTAATTAATTATAAAAATCTAATTCATGTTTATATTTAAAAATTAATATTAAAAATGTGGAATTTATAATTATATATTATAAATAATCTAGCAATATCACAATACTGAGATCGTGAGATTTTAGATACACTGAACTGATTTATACTTTATAAATAATATAATATTCGAAAAAATGAGGACTAATGTCAATTTTTCATTTTTCACTATATTATGAAAGATTCTTATTAACTTGAACGTTGGAGCGTTACTAATGAAAAATTTTCAATGGTCTTTTTTACGATTTTCTTCGTCATATAAATTAGTGGAGGAGTGGCCTAACGGATTCAAGTCTCGAGGAGTATCTTGCATCAAAACTTGTGGTAAATCGGACTCCATCAACTAATTGGTGATTTCATTGAGATTTTTCTTTGCCTCTTCTCTCAACTAATCTAAGAGGTCTTCGATAGACTTCCAGTCATATTTCCTAGAGTAGCAAGACCCTTATTGTTTAGGAATTCGCTTGGGGGCACACAGCCCTAGCTCTAGCAAAATCACATAATTTATCCAGCGAAGCAGGTGGACAAGCTCAGTCAAGCCAACTCAGCAGTCCAGACACAACAATAATCCTGAAAAAGCCCCTTTATTGACAGTTCTCGAGGTATCACTAGGTTCCTCCAACTCGGTGAGTCAATATAAGTTTTAGACCCTGCCCACTGCCATCTAATAGATGATGCAATTGTTCAAGGTTCAGACATAGACTATGTAGAATATATAAGTCTAGCAACTACAAAATCAGCCTCAGATGATGCAAAGTTTTTAGGCTCAATATTCTAAGCAGCATGCTCCAGCTCATGCTCTAACTCTAACTTGAGATACTATATCGAACCAATAGTACAACTTATAGTTGCCCACTATGAACCAGGTACACCTTAGTGGGCATCATCACCCAAGCTATCATGATCTCTTGGTGGTAGTTTTATTTCAATATCAAGCCTCGAGAGATTATGACGGGCACGACCCCAACTATAATCTAACTAACATGGTCACATACCACACACACGCTAGCCGAGTTTTTGCTAGGGCTGCACAAGGTACCCAGAAAGAGGCTATATCACATGTAACTTGGGAAAGATCAGGGGCACCAACTCACTTGAATCAGGTGAGGTATGATACTCTTTTAATTCCCAAGATAACGTACTCTCTCGTACAACCAAAATTTCACTAGTCTCTCTACAAAATGTATGATAACTCAAATGACCAAATGGATTATGTTAATATATTCGACAATGCCATAATTTTTATAAGGAGCATGAGACTCCACCATATATAAGGCATTTTTAATGAAATTATAAGGTTTGGTCCGAGCTTGGTACTCTAGACTCTTGAGGTTCTCTATAACCTACTTTGATAACTTGGTAGATAGAGCAACTTATCTCACTTGTACCTCAATGAAAAAACCACTTTACACTCCTAATACTGAAGCAGAAAGAGGAGAAAAGATTACAGAAGTATCTGACTCGATTTAACAAAGCTTGGGTAGGGGTTATTGAATTGGATGATTTCATCATCATTGTTGTTACAATCAATGGAATCAAATGAGCTTGTGTGGCCTATAAGATAGCTCGCCAACCTCCTAGAAGCTTGGCATAATTTATTCAACTAGTCCGAGAGCACATTAATACCGAAGAGATAATTTTGGTTAAAAGAAATAGGAGAGTAGCAATAAGTTGAAGAAAAAGTTTAGGAGGTCAAGCTCCCTAAGCCAAAAAAGTAGAGAACCAAGCGGAGGGAGTGTAGACCATAGTTTCAAGCTTATACATCATTGAACAATTCGAAGTCCAAGGTTCTAGCTCAAATTGAATGTCGGGACTTCCTACGAAGGCCCTTACTAATCCGCACCACCATGCAAAATCTCAATAATTAAGGTATTATCATTTTCACCGAGATTATGATAATGATATTAAGAATATAAGTATCTCAAGGATGAAATTGAAATACTCATAAAAAATGATCATCTCATGTAGTTTGGTTGTTGAGGTGAGTAAACTGAAGAAGATCACGGGTGAGAAACTCATTCATAGGTTTCTTCCTAAAAGGAATCCTACTCTCGAGATGCATAATCCACCAATCAAAGATATTGCATGGCTAGCCTCGACTTCTTCGAGTTTAATATCAAGATAAATCTTTGTCAAAAATCTTTAGCAGTTAAGCTATTCAGAAATTACTGAAGTGAATATAGTGGACACAGAGCTTAGCTGGATGAATTCTATTATCTCTTATCTCGAAGAAAGGTAGCATTTTGAAGATCCAAAAGAAGTTTGGCAAATTAAAAAGCTAGCCCCAAACTTTATATTGATAAATAGAGTATTACATAAAAGGTTATTCACACAACCACAGTCAAAAAGTCAATAAAGAACAAACCCTAAACTGAACCATAAAATGACACTCCAAGGTAAAAACCTAGTTCAACATCGAGTTAGAGTAGACTCGACATCCTTGACTAACATCGTTTCTAGACGTGGTTCAATAGTTCTCTAAAGGGGTTACGCCGTGTCACTTCTAAATTCAAATACCTCAATTTATGCACAATAAAGATCAATCAATTACCAGATTTGATTCACGTTTATATCTGAAAATCAATTCTGAGATATTCGGGATTCATAATTGTTCATTACAAAGAATCTAACTAGATCAGAGAGTGTTAAGATTGTAGGATTCCAAATATGCTAAATTGATTCACATCTTATAAATAATATAATATCCAAAGAGACGAGGACTAATGATAATTTTCATTCTCCACTATATTTTGAACAATTCCTACTGACTTAAACGTCAGAGTGATTGTCATTAAAGAATTCCTAATGATTTCTTTTATAATTTTCTTTCTTTTGTAAATTAGTTGAGAATTTTTTAAAATTAAATAAGCGATCAATTAGACTCCATCAACGAAATCCATTCTTCTAAATTCAATGCTGAGATGAATTAAGATTGGCCTCAATCTTATTACCATCATTAAGATAGCTGATTTGATTTCTTAGGGAACAATTTTTTTAAAAAAACCAAGCCCGTCCGGGCCGGGCCGTCCATTTAGAACCCAGCTTCTCCGCGCACTAATGTCCTGATCAAAGCGGCCAACCCTAATGTCCACCAAGACAGCGACTAGGTCTCGCGCCCACCTGCTTCCGGAATGAAAACGGGTTGGATCCTTCAGGGGTGGTGCGTCCGTTACCCCAAAAGCGGCAACCCGAACGCGACGTACCGGGTCGCGCCCGAAACCAGGAGCAGCGCCCGCGGGGATCCGGTATCGGGCGGAACCGCCGCGAACCCGAGCCATCGTGATTTCGACACATGTCCCATCCCAGCTGGCCTCGACCGCGACCGAGAGCCGACCTCTCCCGAAGCTTCCTGACCCCGTACTCGATCTCGCGCGTCGCAGCCGTCCGATCCCGTGATCCCCACGTTCGCGGCTGAGCTGGACTCCACCGGCACTCCGCCTCCGCGACCGATACGCGCCTGTTGGCCCCGGTTGGTCTTTTCGCGAATACGCCCCAAAAATATTCTTAGTTTGGGTATTTGACAGCTCAAGTTTTTTGCAATTGCATATTGGCCTTGTGTATTTATTTAAGTTAACTTTTTGATTGGAAATCAAAATCAAAATTAAAATTAATAAATTATTTTTATAAATTAATATATTTTTATTAAAATTAATTTTATACTAATTTAAAATTTTAAAAATTATTTATTTATTAATAATAATTTAATTTAATAACGATACAAAATAAATAATATTAATTTTATAAATTTTTTTTTTTTTGAAACTAGCTAATCCTATACTGATCCCAAACCGAAAGACTTTGGCGTATATACCCTAAAAATGTTGAGAAATTAGGTATTTTACCTTGTAAAAGTTGAAAAATGATATGTTTGGGATATGTATGCAAAATACTTCTGCATGCATAAAACCCTCATTAATATAGAGAAAGGCATATATATGTAGGTCAATAGATTTTTGCAAGGCATACATGCAAATTAAAATTTAATATTCCTTATACATGCAGAAAATTGGCATAATATTTTTAATTAATATTCCTTTGACAGTGAGTTGGACATAAATTTTAATCAGATATTTATATTTTCTGACTTCATATATTCAAATTCTAAACATTTATTTAAAGAGTAGTATTTTCATTTTATTATTTTAATAATTTAACAGTGGTTTAACAATTCATCGAGAAGGCAAAAGTTGATGTTTCATCATGTAGCTCATTAATGAAGCAACAAGAGGTCTGAGAAAAATAAGAAAAAAAATCTAATATATTAAGACATGACAAAGAGAGAGTATTTTATAAATAATGTCAAATTTTCGTTGTGCGATAATAATTATGAAAGGGATAAGGGGATAACAGGAAAATTTCTCAACGATTTAAGAGATTTAAGAAAATGTTAGCCAATTCGGGGGGTTATACGATTATAAAGATGTTAGGGTTTATTTCGCAAATACCAAATACTTTAGCGAGGAATTTGCGGGTCTCCTTTTCCATTAGGACGAATGAATGATTTGATGGCCTGACACGAATCTTGAGGAGATCTTGGTCGGGTCGCCGCGATGCGACTGTTTTCTATCCCGAGGCAAGTGGACTGGGGACGGCCGTCGGGGAGTACGGTGTCTGGTTCGATCTGGTGCTATGATGGCCTGACACGAATCTTGAGGAGATCCCGGGGAGGTCAAATCTGAGCCCTACGTGGGGCATGTCTAAAATTGTCCATTATTCACTGGAATCTTGCAGCGATTTCAGGTTTTTTGTGGAATTTTCTGACCACGAAACCAAATCTATTCGGTTCCCGTGTCAGCATGATGTTACAGCAATCGGGCTCTTCGTGACTGTGAGATATTTGTATTTAAAAGTCTACCTCAAATTAAATTTTCATAAAAAAATATTCATCTAGTTTTTTTTACATTGCCAATAATCAATGTTACTACAGTAAAAAAGAGAATGGTTGCCTTGGGAATTTGGGCCTCGTTCCATATTGATTGGGGTTCATTTTCGACATTTTAACGAAAATAATAAATAACAAAAATTTATAATTTTAAAGAAGGTATAATATATGCTTCGCTTATCAGTGGGAATATCTGAAGCTTAGGCTATTCTAATTTATCCGTAAAATCACAAAATTGGAAGTCAAAATAAGCCACGTTTCGAGTTTATTACAGGATAAATCATATCTAAAATTAGATATAGATTCTAATTTATCCCCGAATCAGATGTACTGACCGAATCTTAGGATTGATTAAGTGGATACACTCCGGGATTATGGCGCGTTGGCAACACCGGATTTAGCCAAATGGATTTGGATGTAATAATAATTCGTTTAATACTGAGCATGGAAAGATGGAGGCCATGCACCGGTGTGGATTACCCTTCCAGGCATGCCGCTCAACAGTGAACCAAACCGTCCAAAAATGGTATGCCAGTAACACGCATCCACTTTTTGCAAATTAGTCCGCATACTATTTGCTTTTCCTCTCTATATAAACTCCATATCGACCCCCTTCCTCATTCAAAAGGAAACACTCCTTCTCCTTCTTCCTCTTCTTCTCCGTTTCATTCAATCTTTCGCATCGGAAATTCTTGCGATGGAGATTGTCAGCCATGGCCTCTTTTACACCTTCCTCTTCCTCACCCTTCTCTCTTATCTGTTATCCAAAAAGCACAACAAGAAACCGAAAGGCGAGCTCCTCCTTCCGCCGGGCTCCATGGGCTGGCCTTTCATCGGCGAGACCCTGCAGCTCTACTCCCTGGACCCCAACGTCTTCTTCTCCGCCAAGCAGAAACGGTTCCCCTCCGTCATTCTGTGATTCTTTTTGCCTTCGGGCTGCTCATCTTCTTAATGACATTGAATCGAATCCTTTGTTTTTGGATTGTTAAGGTACGGAGAGATATTCAAGACGCATGTGCTGGGTTGCCCCTGCGTGATGCTGACCAGCCCAGAGGCGGCGAAGTTCGTGCTTGTGACGCAGTCGCACCTGTTCAAGCCGACGTATCCCCGGAGCAAGGAGCGGATGATCGGGCCGTGGGCGCTGTTCTTCCACCAGGGGGAGTACCACGCCCGGCTCCGGAAGCTCGTGCAGGGCTCCCTCATGCCCGAGGCCATTCGTGGGCTCGTGCCCGACGTGGAGAAGATTGTTGTCTCCATGTTGGACTCCGTCGACGGCCGGTTGATCAACACTTTTCATGTGATGAAGAAGGTTAGTTGCAGCACCAAGCTGCACCTTTGTTGTGCTTTTGCAGCGTAATGTGTATTGATTTGGTGATTTGTTTTCTTGTTTGATTGTTTGCAGTTGTCGTTCGACGTGGGAATTCTCACCATTTTTGGTGGTTCGTTGGATGCACAATACAAGGCGGAGCTGAAGAAGAACTACTTCATCGTCGACAAGGGCTACAACTCCTTCCCCACCAACATCCCCGGAACCCTATTCAACCAAGCCATGAAGGTACACCACTTAGTCGCAAATGGCTTGTGAATTCTTTGGTATAGTCGTCGAATACTTACAAATTTGCTTTCGTTCGTCACATAGGCGAGGCAACGACTGAGCCAGATCCTGAGCGAGATCATGTGCCAGCGGAGGGAGAAGCAAGCAGTTCTCAACGACCTCTTAGGCGGCCTCATGGACTTCCGCCACGACAAGGGCGAGCCCCTCACCGACGACCAGATCTCCGACAACATCATAGGGGTCCTCTTCGCAGCGCAAGACACGACCGCCAGCGTGCTTACTTGGGTTCTCAAGTATCTCCACGACCACCCGAAGCTTCTCGAAGCTGTCCGGGTAAGCAATCGTCGTCTACAATGCATACGGTCGACCGCCGACGGCCGTAATTTGACATATAAGTATGATCGTTGCAGGCCGAGCAGACGGCGATATACAAGTCCAACGGAGATGGAGCCCAGACGATGACGTGGTCCCAAACCAGAAGCATGGCCCTCACACATAGGGTACGTGTCCTTGCTCATCACCACAAACAAAATCGGTGCCAAGTTCGTTAAGTGTCTCTGTGCTCATGAGTGGCTTCCCTTTTCAGGTCATCCTGGAGAGCCTGAGGATGGCCAGCATCATTTCCTTCACGTTCAGAGAGGCCGTGGCTGATGTAGAGTACAAAGGTCAACCATTTTTTTTTCTTCTTTTTTTAAATATTTTTTTAATTATAACTGTAACTAAATTATATATATATATTGTGTGTGTATTTGTTTGTGAACCGCAAGTAATATGGTGCAGGATATTTGATACCAAAAGGCTGGAAAGTGATGCCACTGTTCAGGAACATTCACCACAACCCAGACTTCTTCTCTGATCCAGAGAAGTTTGAGCCTTCCAGATACTTGGTATGTTCTAAAATCCCGTCGTCTAAGATAGATAATTTTTTGTTGAATATAAAATTGAATTTGATTTTGGGGTGCAGAATCCACCAAAACCAAATACATTCATGCCATTTGGAAATGGGGCTCATGCCTGCCCAGGGAATGAGCTTGCAAAGCTGGAGATCCTCATCCTGGTCCACCACCTGGTCACCAAATACAGGTGAGAAATCTTTCACTGAAGATGCTTCTTGCACCATTCCGTAAAACGCCAATAAATACCAAAATTTTAATTTTGTTTTGGATTTTTTTTTTTCCAAATTCTTTTTTTGGGTTTCTTCGGTTTGCATACTGAACCCTCTTCTTTGTTATGGTGTTCACAGGTTCGAGGTGGTGGGGCCGATCGGCGAGGTCGAGTATGGCCCCTTCCCGGTGCCCAAGCACGGGCTCCCCGCCCGGCTGTGTCGTCTGTCCCGACCTCCGAACCCCGACGATTCCGACGCGTGACCTTCTCCTTTTTAGTGGCTCTCACTGCGTCGGCGTCCGCAAGGCTTCATCGTTTTTCTCTTTCTATTATTTCTAGTCTAATGTATTGCGCAATCATTGGCCATCTCTTCCGACTTGTCCTGTGTACCCTAATTTAACTTGGATAATGAAATAACATTATTTTTTTCCTCTTAGCGCCAAGTGTCGTGTTTTAGTTGGTTGTACATCGCTGGGCTGTGCCCTTTGCCAGGAGGGCAACTCCTCGACCAGCCATTTTGTATGTCCATCAGATTTGGCCAGTGGTGCCCTGCTTCGTTGGGATAAACCAACCGCCAACCATCTTCCCGCGCTGCGCCGTTGGCTCCAGTGTTCTCGGCGTATCTTAGATGTCTCTGGAAATGAATGAATATAGCCGACATCCGGCAAGCACTATCTCGTAGCTTATCGGCATCTCGTCGTGGCTTGTTTCAGATAAAAACAAATCGATGGAACTTCATATATTGACCAAGTTGGCTCTGTGACATAAATTCAACTCGATCCGGGTTTCTGCGATGGACTAGCCCTAACTGTTGCGCCAAGGGTTATATGTTGTCTAAGTTGCCTCGGCCTCAGCTCGTTGATAACTCTTGGCACGAGCTCCTCACAGCCTATTTGCTGCAATTGTGACACGAGCTTCGGATTCCGAGGTCAATTTTATTGGAATTTGATGAGAAACCCTAGAAATTTAATTGGGTAGTACCACCATGTAAAAGCGCTCTACCTCGGACCACCGCACTCTGACAACCTTGTAGCTGACTTTGATACAACGCACAACGCATCTCCCCTATCCTTGAGACGAGACGTCGATGCGAAAACCTAAGCAATGTACCAGTTAGGTGCACAAGCAATGATTCAGCTCAATTGACCTCTCATGCGTGCATGGCCGAGAAGAATACACATCCTACCTCCTCACTCGTGGTCCGAGCATCCCGCGAGGAAAAGAATATTCCTAGTGTTGCAAATTCGACAGGGGAAGATCGGGCATTGAACTAAAACCAATCCGGCATTGGGATCAACCTTCTTCATTAGACCTCTGAGATGTCGGCGGGATCCTGCTGGTCATGCGGGCCATGAGTAGAGTCCCATCAAGTTGGGAGACTCGGATTGATGGCAGCCGAAGTTCAAGACCCTCGGAAAACATTCCATGAATGCAGATGGTTCGGGAAACAAATCAAGAAAATATAGAATTTGTGACTCGAAATTCTTGGCGGAAATTTGACCGAGATCACGGCCAGAATCTCAAATATTTACAAATCGCGACCGAGTATGAAAAACATGGATGTACAGAGATAAAAATGAGTAATGCTTAATTTCTATACATAAAGCTTAATAATTTCTACTCCCTCAAAGTTATTAACTTGAGCCTCAGAAAGTCCGTAACCGGAAAGCGCCCGATGGTATCTTATAAATCGCGATGTAAAATCGGCTAGGCACATTTACATTTCAAAATAGCTCATGGATCAAACCGGTGATAAGATTAAAACCTACAACACCTACAAACCAAGCTGACAATAATGCATCATGCTCAGCCACCCGGGCCCCCGGTTTCGATGTCGGGGTCAAGACGAGGATGTGCGGCTTGGGACGTGGAGAAACCCACGATGGCAGACGCGAAAAAGGTTGAGGCATGCATGGAACGTGCTTTGAAGTTTGGAGGGTCCCCTCTCGATTCCATTATTTTTGTGTGAGTGGCGATCGCCATCAAAAGACTGGACGGCTCTTGGGAAGCAGGGAGGTGATGATGCAGAGGAATGGAGGCGTACGTTTTCTCTCTTGCTTTTGGTTGACAACGAGAGGAACTCGTCGGCATTTTCTTGTTGATGATACACTGAATTCAAACCTCCAGTCAGTGAACCAAAAATGAAATTAGAACACAGTGCATGGATTGAACTGTCGACTGAGGTTGCCAACCAAGGTTTCCCAAGTCAAAAGGTCGAGGTAGCTTAACACCGAGCTATTTTGGGTTAAACTAGCTCGATGACCTAAACCTCATTCATTCACCAAAAATCATTTTCGAAAAATTTAAGATCCGTGATAATCATTTACGAAGAGTCCAAGAGTCTGATGGGAATCATGGATGTACGGCCTCCTTATTCTATAAATAATACTATATTTACAAAAATAAGGAAGTAATGCTTACCTATTTTTTCATTATATTCGTAAAATTTAAACTGATTTAAGTGTTAAAATAATTATTATCCGAAAGTTTTGGGCCATTTTTTTCACGATATTTGAAGTAGTAAATGTAGCATTTGATTTGCTAGTTTTGGGAAGTTTGATCTCCAATAATGCTTCGTTACTAGGGTGATGACGACGATGGGGTGATGAATCTTCTTCTTGTTGGTGGCCGCCGCGGCAAGTCGTTGATGTTTCCAACGTGACAAGTACAAAAGATATTGAGATGTTAAATGAAGCCCATACCCAAATCTAGCCCAAAATCAACCTAAAATAAATATAAAAATTGACCCAAATCCAAACTAAATTCATGTTAATCTATCAATCAATTGAATCATCTATCAATAAATGGCAACCAATCAATTTTTTAAGGACCTTTTTTGCTTTTAGAGAGAAATACTACTACTACTTGAGCATCAGGGGGAGCATGGATTTGGTCGCAACACATGTAATAGCGTCAAGGATCGGTCCAAACACGCTATGTAAAAATAAAAAAAGAAATGTGACCTTGGGATTTTCACATCTTTACCTGTGCTGAATCTCGATCCCGTGAACAATTGCAAGTGTTGCAACAAGATCATTTGAACTCCACCAGGAGAATTTTCGCGATGATTCAGAGAATCAAGTCACACAGCCACTTTGTCTAGACAATTTTCCTTGAATGTAATAGTGTCATCACGCTCACAATAACACGTGATGTGCTACTATGCGATACTCGATGAAAATCTACGAAAATGATATGTCAGCTGCTTGTCAACACATTGGAGAGAGTAAAATCCAGCAGTGTTGCGAGCTCAATCATGCAACCTCGTGGGACCAAAATGGCATTATTTAGCTCTTCGCAAAAAGACCTTAACTCTTCCTAGTGCTCGAAACTGTTTGTTCCTGTTGATTTGGCGTCTGTATTGGATGTAGATCATCATGCTGTAAGTGTTTCAAAATTTTCAGAGAAGATGAAACCCAGGATTTCCTATCTTGTTGTTGGCACCCAATGCTTTGGAATTATTCACGTTCCCTTTCAACTTGATGTTTTCTGCCAAACTCTTTTAGATACTGCTAAACCTTTAGACTAAGCTGGAATTATCATCATTTGATCCAACAAATAAAGAAGATTTAGTGGTCAGTAGCTTTTAGTATCATTTTTTATTGACAAATGAGCATATTGTGTGCAATGAGCCATAAGATATGGGAATCAAGTTCAAGTTCAAGTTCCAGTTCAATATCAAGCGAAAATATTTTCCCTTTTCCTCTTCCTCTTGGGCGCATAGATCCAATCGCATTGCATGCAGCGTCGCATAATCCATTCTTGTTTGTTCGTCGTCTATTATCTTTGCATTTCTATCTCTGGTCTGCATTCCATATCATGTTCAGCGATTATTGTACTTCAGCAACTATGAGCTTGGTTGCATATCATTGACACTCATTCTACAGAGAACAATCATTACGACGAAGCATGGAGCAGAGGAGGACAAAGGAGTACTGTGGATTCACGGACGCAGTACGGCTCAACGCGACCCCCAAATCCAGGGAGAGATCCATGTCCACGCATGCAAGGAAAGAAACCACTAAGCGTCATATCCACCAAACCCTATTCTTCAAATCCATCCGCAACAAAAAAAGCAGAGAGAAACCAAAAGGAGAAAACCAAAGCGAGATGCCACACGCCTCTTGCCATCAAAGAAAAATGAGTGCAAGGGTTGACCCATGCACTGCTTCTTTGGATGGTACGGCGCAACATATCCTCTGGGCCAAACCATATCACATTTATCCAAGCACTAGATCTAACACGCATCTTCACTGTTTGCCGTTTTGTCTTCGCCGCTGTAGCTCCTTGCCTGATTTGCAGATTGATGCTTTTGTGCCAGACTTTGTTGTTGCAGTAACTCTCGTTGGTAGGGCAAGTTGATTTTTTTTTAAAACGCCTTTTACAGATGATCCCTGAGAACGGATGGATAGACACAGAAATCTTGTAATGAGCATGATAACGTATGATTTGGTATCTTTGGAGGAGGAATGGGGCTTGGATTTCAGATTTCAAATCTTCCACCTTGAATCCAGAGTGGAAGAAGACAAAACAATCCAATTTTATCCGATCATCCCTGTAATGTGTGTATGCGTGTGCCATGCCAATCCATTATTTGCATGGAAGTCTAGTGTCAGGACAATGAAGGCTATGTGGAATTTGCATTTCAAGGTGAGAGCTTTCTGGCTGCTGGGTTTATGTGAGCCATCTAAACGCTTACTGATTAATAATTTACAGGCTGAAAAATAACAAGTTATTTAACTGGTGTCCAGTGTTTGTCTATGCATTTAGTCTATATATAGATGACACACTTATTCACTGAAAGATGGTTAGAAACTTTTTTTATACAATTAATATCTTAAATAGTTTTTTAATAAAATTTTAAATTATTTACGTATAATTCCTTCGTAAGTGTGTCTTGTGTGATTACGATTCTCAACTTCCTAAAATTTTAATCAAAATTTAGGAAAATAATTTAGGCTAGTTGCTATTAAGATTTGCAGTGAAATATCCACGAATCACTTTGTTCTCAAATAATATAACAAATAAGAAATAATATAAGATAAAAAAAAGAAAAAATACAATGATATATGTGTTTCATCCAAAATCGGGTTACGTCCACAATGATATATGTGGATACATTCTTTCTTATCTAACTAAACTTTTTCATCAAGAATCGACAATGTCTCTATTTTCAAAGAGAATCTTTAAGAGAATATCATGAGGAATCACCATGAGAGATCACCGAGAAACACTAAAAAAACTCACACACGAGAGTTGACACATTATTTCTTTCTCTCCTCTCTATTCTCTCTATTTCTTTTTCTCCATTTCTCTCTAATTCAACCTTAGTATTATAACATACTTAAACTTTATGTATTATTAGAATATTTATAGTCTCTTATTGAGTTTAAGTTTTACTCTAATTATAACTTCTAATATTACATAATAAATATTCAAAATCAATCATAAGTCCAAATTCAACTTTGGATTTCTACTTTAACTCAAACTCCAATCCGAGTTTGAGACATCCAGACTCAACAATCTCCACCTTGACTTAAACTTGGGCATGCCACCATAACGAAGCTTTAGTCATCATCTTAAACTTGGGCATACCACCATAATGAAGTTTTACTCATCATCTCTCATTCAGTCTCTCCCTCTGGACTACTAGCTTATTCAGCTAATTACAAGACACGAGCTTGAGCCAACCTCAAGTTCGCTCTTCATGTTTACAGTCTTATATTTCTAAAAGTCTTTCAGAAGACTTGTGTCTATTGTCATAACAAAAGTAACTCAGGAAGAACGTTAATCACTCATCAAATTACTCCGAGTATCACATTTTCTCTTTACTATTGTAGCCATCAAAACTCTACCTACAATGGTGTTCCCTACCAATTGATAAATATTATTGCATTTCTCTCCTTTTATCAAGATTCTAATATCGCATGTTATTTTCGTGATTTCATCCCTTGCTGAATAATTATAATATTTTGAGTCCAGTACACCAAGTGAAATTAAACTTTTTCGCATCTTGGGGACATGTCTTATCCTAGTAAGAGTACGAACTGTTCCATCAAATATTTGAATTTGGACTATTTTCACACCGACAAGGTCTCCTTAACTAATCTCAATGTTCAATGTGGGCTAACACATCTAACCTTGAATTATTCAGGGGAGTATAGACTCGAAAATCTTGCCAACATTCTCACCGCTCAATCCTTTATTTCTTAGGGTCGGGTGGCTTGTCTCCTAAGTTTTCTTTCTAGGTTTGCTATTGCCTTCAGTTTCCTTTTTTGTTGACATTATTTCTTCGGCATTAATGTATTTTTGAGCCAACTAGATGAATTCTACCAAAGTTTTGGGAGTTTTATGGGCCATCTCATAGGCTACCTGAGGTTGTCTAATGTCATTAACTGCTGTAGCAAGGACAATAGAGTTATCTAGCTCTAAAACCTTTAGTCAAGCCTTTTTAAACTGAGCTAAATAATTTCTTAAGCTCTCTTCTTCTTTTTGCTTCAAGGTCAGGAGCATGGAAAGGGCCTTATGCCGAGGTATTAGTTCTATAAACCTATCAGCTAAATCATCAAAGCAAGTAATAGAGTATCTCAAGAGCCCAACATTCCAAGCTTGAGTCTTCTAGTGTCATTGGAAATGCCTTATACATGATAGAGTCTCATACGCCTTGGAGGATTATGGTGTTTTGCAATATGCTCACATGATTGACATGATCCTTTGAACCGTTATATATCTCATATGGCAGTGGGCGAAACTTCAATTGTATTTAAGAGTATGTGATCTCAGGAATGAGAGATGTATCATATGTTGTTTGATTGGGATCAGCTAGTGCTCCAGACATTCTCCGAGCTTTGTGTGATGCATTCTCCCCTTGGATGCTTTGAATAACTCTGTTCGAGGCTCGTCTTATAGGAGTATAGTACGTAGTCTTATTAGTCAAGTCATAAATGAGGTTGTATCCTTCATAATCCCTTGAAGTTTGGTATCCAAGTGAGACTTCCATTGAAGGATCTTGATGACTTGAATGATGATGCTCACTAGGATGCAATTGACTCATGATATGTGGGTGTGGCTCGTTGTGTTGGCTTAAAGTCTCGGCTTGAACTGGAACTTGTGGTTGATGTTGGGTGTATGAGCATGGATGTTTTGCATTATCTAAGCCTGATTTTGTAATTGTCGGGCTTGTAGATTCTGCATAACTTACTCTTAGGCTTCCAACAATTGTGTCATTTGCTGAATTATAGCAGTTAATATTTGGAACTCTTGCCGACTCATTGAGTGGGAGAGAACCACTAGTACCTCAAAAATAGTTTGCAAACGAGCTCTCCAAGCTTTTTGTTGTGGGAGTGGCTGAACAACCAAGTTAATTTGGTGAGTTGGTTCACCTAGTTCGTTAGAGGAATTATGCCATTTCGCTGGCATGGGAGTGATTTGTCATCCAAGCTAGTTTCTGGATATCGATGCTCTCATTGTCAGAGGTATGGTAGGAGAGTTTTTGGATATACTGATGAATAAGGGTGGCAAAGTAGAGTCTCAATAAAATCACCATTGTTGATAAAGCCTAGTTTACCTCCATCTTTGGTTCAAGAGACTTCTTGAGAACTTAATGCACTATGTCATTCTTCTTTTAATCTATACAAAGAAGAATCATGAAGAAGACCACCGAAACTTTTCCAATGATGGCCACTCCAACGTTTGAGTTTGATCAGCACTCAATAATAAAGGTGGAATCAACAATTGGGTATTCGTCTTTACTTCTTTGGAGAGTATGCTATTTATAGAGCGTGAAGTGATATTGCATATCAAAACCCCGTAATCTTTGGCATTATGATCCCGCTAGATTTTTTGTAATGGATAGCCTCTAACCCTACATCTTTTGGAATTTATTTTCATGTAGAGAGAATTTTATAGTTATCTAATCCTTATCATTTATGCATCAAGGTATCCAAAGCTAACGGGACCTCGATGCCTCAGTGTAACCCTTCTATAGTTTTGTCAAGCCACGGAAAAGCTTGTCATTAGCCGAGGACATTAAGATTATTACAATTTGATGTCAAGACAAATTAAACCTCTCACAGCTCGGTGTTAAGATCTCCTCATAGCTCGGCATAAAGAAAGGGTTTTACCTCGAATGTGTTAGTTAAACTCGATCTCGAATTTGATTATCATTGATATTTTGACTCGGCTAACTTACTCGAGTAAATCATTAGTTATAATTCTCATCTCGATCAATTTTGCAACTTACTCATGGGGTTTATTGCAAACAAACACAGAAGGAATTGAATACAAATATGAAGAATTAGAGGAAATATACGCAATATGTTTTGGTAGAATGGACCTCTAAAGATTAAAACACTTAGCCATTAATGCCCCATATAAGCAGTAGACAAAATATGATTCCCAACATTGAGGCTCTCCAAGGTTTTTCGTATTTGTTGCGATTTGGTCTACCAACCTGTTCCCTTCCGAATAGATATGAGAAATGCGACAATGAGGCAAGATTGCAATACTAAGTTTGATGTCAATAGTCAAGGAATTCCTATCTTCCATCACCACTTAATCTCTTGTTTATGAGATGACTAAAGCAAAATCTCTTTCAAGCCACGATGCTCGTGGAAACCACTTCTGCATGTACAACTCGAGACACATGCACACAAAGCAACTAGTTCCATACGAGAAGCAAATGAGTTTCTCACTTGTTGTTTCTAGGTGTGTGTTTTCGATCAATTTAATCACTGAATTGACTTGATTGATGGAGTTCAGCTCACTACCAGTTTTAATCTAAGTCTCCTCGAAATCTCGATCCATTAGATCGGTCTCTCACTAATTTAAAAAAAAAAGGAAAGTTGTGAACACAACTGTTAAGAGATTTCCGACAATGACCACTTTGATGTTTAAATCAATAATGAACACTTTAAATATAGTGGTGTTAGCAAAGCCTGATTTAAGATCAGCTTCAATTCGTGCAGCTTCTTGAGGACTCGACTCGCTATGCTACCTTTTTGTCAACTTACACAGAAGAAAATCGTGAAAAAGATTGTCAAAAATTTTTTAGCGATGGTCGCTTTAACGCTCATATTAGAAATATGCTCAATGAATCAAGCGGAACGAGTAACTAAACATTAGCCCTTATTTCTTCGAAAATGGGGCTATTTATAGAGTGGTGATCATATCAAAATACCACCATCTTCGTTATCATGATTTCAATCAAACTTTCCATAACAGATGGCATTAGACCCTGAATCTCTCGGAATCTATTTTATAATTTGGCTATGAGGATGATTTTCTATATTTATCTCTCACGGCTTGAGCATCGAGATATCTAAATTTGGATAGAACTCGATTTTACTACAATTCCAAGAGCTTTGAGGTTCTAGGTTAAACCAAACCTTTGATAGCTCGCTGCTATAGAGAAATTTATCTCGGATTCACTAGCCCAGCACTTAGTTTTAAATTCAGATTATTGCGTTCGCTTGACTCGGCTAATTGTTTTTGGTGTATTATTAATTAGAGAAGAAAAAGTGACATTAGTTTTTACCTCTTCAGATGTAGTGTTATTTATAGTATACCCAATGACTCAACATATCAGAATCCTAGAAGTTTAGGCTGCAATCTCGCTAGATTTCTCCTAACTGATAATTATAAATTCCCGTTATTTTAAGATTTACTTCCAAAAATGAATAGAGATTAGATTACTTAATTATCTTATTGTCATCACATACAAAATCGAGGATCCGAGCCTAACGGTAGCTCAGTGTAATTCTCTTATAGACTCACTAACCTATGTAAGGATTTGTCCTTAACTGAGAACACCAAGCTTCTCACGGCTTGATGTCAAGGCAAATCGAGCTTTTCATAGCTTGATGTCAAGCCAAGTTTTACCTTGGTGTATTAGTTCGCAATCCGGTATAGAATTTAACTTTTATAGATCCTTTGAATCCAACAACTTACCTTGATGTATCATTAAAGTCAAATAAATTTAATTTTTAAAATTTTAAACTCGAACTGAAACCGAATTGATTAAAAAATCGAACTAAAATTATTTGGTTCACCTCAATTTTAATCAAAAATCGAATTCAAATTGATATGTATATTTTCATCAAAATATAAATATAAAATTATATATATATATATAAAAGTTTAATTCGGTTTTAAATTTTTTAAAATTTAAAATTAAAATTGAAACAGAAAATCGAGAATTTTTATTTTCAAGCTTAAACTAAACTAAATCCAAAATCGAATAGTTCGAACCGAGTCATCTATTTAATTTCAGTTCAATTGATTTATTCCGTTTAAATTGAATAGAGTTGTCGCTTGTTACACATCCAACTTATCTCATTTTAATGTACAAAATCGACTCTATCATAAATTTTTTGGTTTAAAATAATCTCATTTTTTAATTATACTAACTAATCCAAATTTAAATTAGAATTACTAAAAAATAATATTTTAAAATAAGATAATTTCGTTTTTAATCTCAAACCAACCGTCCCGTAATGCCTAAATACTGCACTTCCTTTTGCATGAACTCCACTGCACGTTGCCTTCCCGCTCAAACACCATTTACATCCTCTAACATTCAAAACCCGATTTTATATATATATATATATATAATTTAAAACTGCCTCGGCTCGAGAATGTTTATTTGCTTATTGTGGGCCCAAATCAGTCTTGGCCTAAGCCCATTCCTTTCCGGGCCCAGTTGGCCTACCCCCCAGTTTCGGGTCAAATACGCAATACGCATTACCCGCGCGTTCGACACATCGGCCTTTGTCCGCTTTCGGGGGAAACATGGAAGGCGGCTATTTATTCTCTAAAAACCTCCATCCAATTCAATAATTCTCCCTCGTTTTCATCAATAATTGATTGCAGCGATCTCCGCAGAGAAATTCAATGGTACCTTTATTTCCTACTTTCTATTTATTTGATTTCTTTCCTTTATTTTTTTTTTGTTCCATCTGATTTGCTGATATGGTTTGTGATTTATCATGAAAGAACTGTCCGAGAATTAATTTTTTCAGTTCATATCTTGAACTTATTAGGAGAAAAAACTGTAAATAAAGAACTATGGTTGTAAAATTTTTTTGTTTATTTATTTTAGTTTTATGAAGATTTGAGATGGTTGCATTTGGTACTTAGTATGAATTTTCTTCTGAATTAAGGAAACTACTGAAGCACTGATCAAGTGGAAGTACTGTAGAAGATTATAGAATAAGCAAGGGTATGAAAATTAGTTCCCCTTTATTAATGGAATAAATGCATGCAAGGTTGTCTTTTGATTTGTTTTGTAAGATAAGAATCTTCTATTCAAATATGTATAATTAGGCTGTAAGATCTCGAAGAAATCAAGGACTGAAGGTCACAAACCTCCTACTAGTTATAATGATCAAGGAAGCAGAAACTCAATATGGAATATCCTTGCATTCCATTAATGCAAAAATTTCTACTGTTGCAATGACGTTCGAACTCTATGGAGGTCTCTCTGCAGTTGTTTGCGTGGTTTCTGGCTCAGTACTCCTCTTATGTATTTGTTCAGTATCAAAGGAGATTCCAATAAAACTCAATACTCGATTTAAATAAGAGAGAGGAACATAAGGGTCGAAGTTATGTTCATGAGAAAGAAACATAGGTTTGAGACTTCATGTTGCCCTACTCTGACCCAACTCTCTCTTCTGCTTGATTTTTTTGGTCTTGAGTTTTGTAATGCGATTGTTCGTGTGCAAAAGTTCTGTTTTGCTTTTCTTCAGGTTACAAGATCATTTTGCTTATTGAGTAATTCAGTCCCTTTGTTTATGGTGTTGAGCAGTATTCAGGACTCAGCTCCAGGTCAGGGTCCCGGAGAGAACAACCCAAAGGTCGGTATCATGGTATATCACAGCAGACGAGGCAGGAGATAAAGGAAGCATTTGACCTATTTGATATTGATCATTCTGGTGGGCAATATATCGGCAGTATATGTTGAAAATATGTTGCTTCTTCTTATTATGTTATTTTTTATTATGCTAATATATCCTTTACATTGTTTCGTAAGGCACTATTGATGCAAGAGAGTTGAATATAGCCATGAGGTATTGCTTCTTTGTTCAGTCTAGCTTCATTTCCAGATTTATTTGGGTCATTTAATATAGTTTTGGCAAAATTACAGTAATAAAATATCTTGTTTTCAGGGCACTGGGATTTGAATTGTCAGAAGAGGTAAGTTAATCCTTTACATTTGATTTTATCTCGTCTGCGTTTTGATTTTTGCTTGTTTCTTGCAGGAAATCAATCAGATGATTGCTGACGTAGACAAAGACGGAAGTGGGGCGATTGATTTTGATGAATTTCTTTATATGATGACAACAAAATTTGGAGAAAGGGACACAAGGGAAGAATTGACCAGAGCGTTTCGCATTATCGACCAAGATAAAAATGTTGAAATCTGATTTTCCCATCTTGTATCCATTGAGTTCCTCATAACCTATTTCGCGACAATTGTCCCTAAAATATATGCGATTTCAGGGAAAAATATCGGAAGAGGACATAATGCGCATTGCAAAAGATTTGGGCGAAGACTTCAGCGAGGATGAGATTAGAGAGATGATAGAAGCAGCAGACGATAACGGTGAGTGTTCTGTTTTCTGCGCTGCTTAGATTCTTTCCTAAAAGCTGTCATTTTCCTTTTGCTTGACAAGTCTGTTTTGATCTGATTGTGTAATTCATCCAGGCGATGGAGAAGTTGATGCACATGAGTTCTCAAAGATGATGAAGAGGACGAACTATGGCCACTAGTCATCAAAAACTAACCCCATACCAACCTTGATTTTGACGGGGATGTCTGTTTCCAACTCGGATACTGCTGTGTCTTTAGCTTGATTTGGTTCCCCAGATAGCTGTACATTTCTGCATTTCTTGTGCATTTTAGCTACTAGATGTTAGAAACATGGTTGAGAGAAATGGGCCATCACTTACAGGATTATAGCTTTGTATTTGTATACAAGAGCAATTAATAGATGAACTACCAGAGTATGTCATAGTTCAACCTGTCATGAATCTCGTGATGCATATAAGAAGGGTGAGAAAACCCAGTGTATTAACCAAGGTTAAACAACCTTCTTGCTTATAGTCGATGATTTCAAACAAACTATGGAACTTTACAAAGAAAAAGAAAGAATTTTGCACATACTCCGTAAACTGTATTGTACTGAACTTTCCAAGTCTATGTCTGCATTGGACTGCACGAATTGGTCTGGAGCACATTATATTCGATCAAAGCATAGTTTACCGGATTATAATTAGTAAGCCTCAAGAGTTCAAGCTGAATCCATGAGCCTATATCAAACTTCCACAAAGAATGACATGGCCATTAGTATAATTAAGGCTTGACAAAATATTCAACAAAATGAGATAGTTGATGATGATGTTTGATGAAATAATTGCAATATAAATGAATGTAAAATAATCATCTCCTCCAGCATGACTTCCTCGGTAGGGGCATCAGGTTTCCATCCGAAAGATAGTTTGTAACTCGTTGAAATTTGCTCGGAATGATCAAAACGTTGAGTTGAAAACCTCCCATGCTTATTGCAAAGCCAGAAATTTTCTTCTTGTGGTTTGTGGTTCATCTCTAGTGACTTACATATCAGAAGCAACTCATCAGGATGCAAATATAAGACAGCAGCCCAGTAACCTGCTCTGATTTGCATTTTCTTTGATGGGGAGGACTTCATAGAGGGTCTTTCTGCTGGAACCCTCTGGTAGGAAGAACGCTGGAAGCTGAATTCTCCTCAGCCATTCATGGAACATAAAAGACTTATTATAGGAACACAAATGTTAGAAGCAATCAGCTTCATTTTCCCCATCTTTTAATTTAAACTGTCCATAAACATAAAGTTCCAGAATGCAACAAAATGAACTTTAGAAACAGCAAATTAGAATGAAATTCCTTGTGCAACAGTGTACATCCTCTGGAGATAGGATACTGAAAGAAAGAACATTAATAAGGCTTAGTTTGGCAATGTGTTGGAAGTATGTTAAAGGGTCTGGATAAAGTTGGTCATTATATATTATTCATTCTCTGCTACGCAAAATGCAACGATTACATTTTACCTCCACTTTTAATCAACTTTAACACTTTACGAACTAAGTCAAAAACTTCACAGAATTGCATTATGAGCATCAGAGTTACATCAAACTAACCTGCAGACATGACGCTGAACATAGTAGATTCTAGAACAAAAAAAGTGAAAAGATAAGCTATATTAAATAAATGGGTTTCTGGGCCGTACAATCACTACATAAATTTTAAACTATCACATGATAAACGAGTCGCCCAGGACATCAAGAAAAATAGCAAGGATCTTGTTTACAAGATGGAACGGTAAATTTGATGCATTCTATCTCCAGATTGTTATTGCATGACAAATAGTGTCGCGGTTGTGTTTTTCCTAGAAGCAAACCTTTCATCTGGGAGTTAATATTAAGACTGACTCCCTACATGGGCTTCATACACAATTGTAATAGCAGAACATACGTGCATTGTTTGTCAGTGGCGAAGGATATGGAACATGCCTTATTTCACTGTTTTATTGTTGTGTAGGTATTGAACATGCTACAAGTACCTTGACATGCTGATGTTTCTATTGATTTAATAACACATTTTAAATGTCCTTTGCAACATATGTGACTAAACATGAACGGTAGATATTCAACATATTGATTGATTATATACAATGTATCATCATTTCTCACCCAAATTGTGTGTTAGGATTTAAACTCTGCGAGTTTATTATTCCTGCCAATTGGTCAGGACAACATTTTTTTTTTTTGAGCAAAACAGGGATTTATCATTGAAAAGCGGCAAGGAATAAACGATACAAGAGTATCCTTTACACAAAAAAGATTCGTATTTACACATTGAAGTCCCCCACAACAAAACAACCCCTGTTGACAAAAAACGATAAGCACAAAACAAGTCAGCATCTGTTTCAATCAGAAGGAACACCAGCTACATTAGGCTTCGTTTTTGCTTCTTTTTGGGGCTGGACCTGCTGAGAGAACAATCATTAGAATCAGGTATTAGCAATTTCAAGTAAAACTTTTTCTAACTAGGTTTTTAATTTCTCATTACAAAGGTAAAGCCAACTCCTCAAGGTAAAACACAGTGAGCTGATGAAGGCTGGGAGGCTTTTGTATTTATTCTGGAAAATTCTGCAGGCAATAAAATTTTTTATTCTAGGAAACTTCTGGTTGGGGGAACGGGAATTTTCCTGGAGGCTGATTAACTATGAAAAATACGCTAATAAAAATATACAGAGCTCACAAAAAGGAAAAACAATGCAAGATTGTTATCAAGGACCATGCCTACATTAACAAGCAGTCGAGCAATCAAGAAAACATCAAGGGTGAAACAAGTATCTCATTCAGAGCATACCCAAGATTGAAATCAAAGCCATCCATCGAGATGCAAGTGCAGCAGACCAATGTTGAGGACAACAGCAATCAAAGCTAATTAACACGGTCACAAAGTCCGCATCACAAGAAATCCAGCAAGGTGGAAAATTTTGGAATTGGCAAAAAAATCTAGCAAGGTCAAGAAGAATTCAGGACTTGTGTAGAAAGAATTACCTTCAAGTTAGCGAACCTTCAATTGGAAATTCAGAATTATCAGAACTTTCAAGAGACTATACTGAATTATCCCTCAATAGTTCATCCTTAGAGATCCTCACTCTAATTTCGAACGAGAAGCAAACTACTTAATTCACACCTACTGAACAAATTCCAAGAGTAAATATTCCCAGCGTAATTGATCAATAGTACTTTTTCCTTTTTTTTATCTATCTCTTCAATTCTAGTTCTTCTTATGCCAAATTCAATATAAGTACCAAGATACAACAAAAATTAATGAATATGATATGAAGAGTACTCAAAATTCATACCTTTGAAGGCTAGGGCAAAATTTAATCACCAAGATACAACAAAAAGTTAATGCATATGATATAGAGTACTCAAAATTCATACCTTTGACGGCTAGGGCAAATTTAATCACCAAGATACAACAGAAAATTAATGTATGATATAGAGTCCTCAAACTTCATACATGTGAAGGGTACGGCAATCGCCGGACGATCTGCTGCAGCTCCTGATGACGAGACGAAGCAATTGAACCAAGAGGGGCCAATTCCAAGTTCTCCGACAACTTCTCGAGCTTGCAGGACTCTTCGGCGAGCTTGTATTCGTGTGGTTCTTTTTCACTGGCGTCGTCGGGGGCAGCGGGGCGGGCGAGCTCAGAGGCAGCGATGGCGGCGTCGATCTCGGCCATGAGCGCCTCCGGCGTCTGTGGAAACGACTTGACGCCGTCGAAGACGCTCCACCGCGCCGCCGGCGAGGCCATTGCTGAAGGCCTGAAGCTCTTCTTCTGCTTCTGCCTCTTCCTCCGGTGGCGGAGGATAGGCGAGGCGAGCACCGTCTTCGAAAATTTAGGCTAATTACCTTCGCCACCGAAATTTTCGATAATTACTAAAAAATCTCTGGAAATTTTTGTAATTACTTACCCCATCTCCTTTATAAAATATTTATTTACATCTTTAATTATTATTTAATTAAATTGTTTTCAAAAATTTCAATTTTATCCTCCGTAATTTTTACAATTAAACCTTTAAAACTTATTTTTTCACTTTTACTCTTTCTCCCAAACCATTTATAAATAAATCCTTAAAAGGTTTTTATTTATAAAAAAATTCAAATATTTATAAACGAGCGATGAGCGAGGGTGGCGAGCGCCGGAGGTCCACGTGCAGGAGTGGACACCTAAGGCCGACGAACGGGCGCGAACGCCTGAGGCCAGCGCGAGAGCACGGACACCGGAAGGCGCGTGGGCACGAATGTATTTATAAATAAAAATATTCAATGAGTTTATTTTTAAATGTATAAATATTTAACTTGTAATTTTAAATTTTAAGTTTTAAAACCTTCAATGTCTTTTTTCTAAAATTTTATTTAAAACATGATAAAAAAATTTAGACTTTTTTATAAATAAAAAAATTCAAGGGATCTATTTCTAAATATACAACATAAAACTTGTAATTTTAAATTTTAAGTTTTCAAACCTTCAATGACTTATTTGTAAAATTTAGTTTTAAAATAAATAAAATTTGGACTTATTTATAAATAAAAATATTCAAGGGGTCTATTTTTAAATGTACAAATATTAAACTTGTAATTTTAAATTTTAAATTTGAAAATCTTCAATGTCTTTTTGTAAAATTTTATTTAAAACATGATAAAAAAAATTAAGACTTATTTATAACTAAAAATATTCAAGGGATCTATTTGAAAATATACAAATATGAAACTTGTAATTTTAAATTTTAAAATAAATAAAATTTAGACTTATTTATAAATAAAAATATTCAAGGGATCTATATGAAAATGTACAAATATGAAACTTGTAATTTTAAGTTTTAAAATAAATAAAATTTGAACTTATTTATAAATAAAAAATTCAAGGGATCTATTTTTAAATGTACAAATATTAAACTTGTAATTTCAAATTTGAAGTTTGAAAATCTTCAATGTCTTTTTTGTAAAATTTTATTTAAAATATAATAAAAAATTTAGACTTATTTATAACTAAAAATATTCAAGGGATCTATTTGAAAATATACAAATATGAAACTTGTAATTTTAAATTTTAAGTTTTCAAACCTTTAATGATTTATTCATAAAATTTGGTTTTAAAATAAAAAAAGTTTGGACTTATTAATAAATAAAAATATTCTAGGGGTCTATTTTTAAATGTACAAATATTAAAATGGTAATTTTCAATTTTAAGTTTTAAAAACTTCAATGTCTTTTTTGTAAAATTTAATTTTACAAATCATAAAAATTTAGACTTATTTATAAATAAAAATATTCAAGGGGTCTATTTGTAAATGTACAAATATAAAACTTGTAATTTCAAATTTTAAGTTTTAAAATCTTCAATATCTTCTTTGTAAAATTTTATTTAAAAAATAATAAAATTTGGACTTATTTATACATAAATATGTTTTAGGGGTCTATTTATAAATATACAAATATTAAACTTGTAATTTGAAATTTTAAGTTTCAAAACCTTCAATGTCTTTTTTATAAAATTTTGTTTTAAAGATGATAAAATTTTGAATTTATTTATAAATAAAACTATTCACAGGGTCTATTTGTAAATGTACAAATACTAAATTTGTAATTCAAAATTTTAATTTTTAAAACTTCAATATTGTGAAATTTTATTAAAAAATTGGTAAAAGTTGGGCTTATTTAGAAATAAAAAAAATTTGAGGGGTCTATTTGAAAATATAGGAAATATTGAATTTGTATTTTAAAATTTTAAGTTTTAATACCTTCAACTCTTTTTTGGTAATTTTCTTTAAATATTATAAATTTTTGACTTATTTATAAATAAAAAAATTCAAGTAGCTTATTTGTAAATATACAAATATTAGGATTTATTTATATAATATTTAAAATATTTCAGCTCCTTTATAAATATTTTTTTGAAAAATATTAATATTTGGACATTTTAATAAATAAAAACAATTCAAAGGGGCTTATTTATAAAAATACAAATATTTTGATTTATTTATAAAATATTTCAGCTCCTTTATAAATATTTTTTGAAAAATATTAATATTTAAACTTTTTTATAAATAAGAATATTTCAAGGATTTATTTATAAATATTTTGGAAGAAAGAGTGGGAGTGAGAAAATAAATTTTTAGAGATTTAATTGTAAAATTACGATGGGTAAAATCGAAATTTTTGGAGAAAAATTTGATTAAATCATAATCAGGGATGTAAGTAAATATTTTGAAAAGAGGAATGGTGTACGTAATTACGAAAATTCCGAAGAATTTTTTATAATTACCGGAAATTTCGGGGGTGTAGGTGATTAGCTCAAAATTTTAATAGAATGTCTTTAAGATTTAATATGATCCTGCAAACCAAGGTTTTATGGTGCGATTTCAGTTTCGATTTCGGGACCTAGCGAAACCGATACATTTTGGCCATATCGGTTACAGTTTCGGCTAAAAGATTTTTTTAAATTATTAATTGGGTGTTGACCAGATTTTGACTATATTTTGACTGTACTTTGACTTCAAATTAAAAATACAATAAAATATTAAAAAAACTTTGAAAAATCTAAAAAATTAAGAATGAATTTATACTTAATTTTATCATAATATTAAATATTATTTTAGTTAATTAAAATTAATTTTAATAGTTAGTCATTGATATAGTCTACTTTTAATATATATTAGTATATTAAAAAACATACAAGAAATAATATGAATATGATTAAAAGTTAAAAATTAATATAAGCACATTTAACTTTTCATTAAAATGTACTTCACATATACATAATTTATAAATTCTAAGATAATACAACTAATCATCATAATCATTATCAGTTGAGTTTGGAAATAATATATGAAAAAAAATATGAATATAATTAAAAAAATAAAAATTAACATAAGCAAATTTAACTTATTATTAAAATATAATCGATATATACATAACTTATTAAATATAATGTAATACAACTAAACATCATCATCATCGGTTGAGTTTAAAATATCTAGATGTAGAATTATTAATTCAGTACTTGAACGATCCAGATGAACATTTATAGATATATGAGAACAACTAGCCCTGCGCAATCTCGTGACAGCGATTCACATGGGAGTAAGACCGACACAAATTTTTTTTGCCTTTACTTTCGGTGGAACGATCATTTACACATGCACGTAAACAAAAAAATCAACGTGTTTCGATCAAAATAATTTTCATTTCAGTTTCAACCAAAATATTTTTTTTATTAATTATATTTTGACTAAAATTTAACTTTATTTTAATTATTTTTTAACTTCGAATTAAAAAATAATAATATGTTTAAAAATTTTAAAAAATAATGAATAATTACGTAAATAATATTATGTACGTGAACAGTATCTGACAGAAACCGATAAAGATGTCGAAATCAAATTGGCGATAGCGCTGGCTTCAGTGTAAGATCGGTCTCAGCTTGCGGAGTACGGGTCAGGTCGGTGAGGGCGCGAGATAGGCGAAAGAGTGGCGGCAAACTAGCGAGTGTGTAGGGCCCTTGAGCTCGGACACGAAGCCGGCGCGAGGTCCCCCCCTCCTCTCTCCCTCCTCTCTCCTCCTCTCTCTTCCCCCGTGGCGAGCTCCCGCTCCTACGCACTCAAGCCCGCACGCGCTCTCACCTGCACTCATTGGTGAAGATGAATAGTAAATCCTAACCGAAACCCAAAATAGGATTTCAGTTTGGGACCGGCCGAAACCAAGCCATTTCGACCGAAACGTAAAACCATGTTGTAAACTCAATTACATACAAGTCTCTGAAATCTCCATAATTATATAGAAGTCCCTAAAGTAAAAGCATCTCTCACGTTTGGGTCCCTGAGGCAACCTGTATTCATGCTCTGCTCAAAATGTGATGTTAGAGTGATGTTTGGACAAAACTCTTGAATTAATAAGAAAAAGTTGATGGATCATCCAGCAATATCAATTCCGCATAAAATTAATATTAGTGGACATATTTATTTTATAAAATTTTAAAATTCTAAGAATTTTAATATTATAAAATTTTAAATTTTGAAGTTGGATATTTATCTGATTAGATTTATAAATTTTAAAAGTATAAATTTTATATTTTATTTGATTGTAGAATATAATACACTGAATTTTCAAATTTAACTAATTCTAAAAATCAATAAATTTTATATTTATTAAAATTTTAAAAAATTTAGAATTTTAAGATATTACATAATAAAATTTGAATTGTATAGTTATTAAAATTTTAAATTCTAAAAGCTTTCCAATTTCATGAAATAACTGTTAATATTGATGACAATGATGTGGAACCAAAATTTCTCGCCACCGTCGAGACAGATTAAGCGCATCAGAAAGAGACTAATTTTAATTTTTTTAATATTGTTTAGAGTTTTCGGTAATTTAAAATTAATACAACATTTTGAATAATTTTTGAAAAGCCCAGTTAAAAAAACTCATCTGTAGAATATGTAGAATTCGAAGAAATATTTATTATATATTAAAGATAATTCTCATTCGCCAATTTGCTTCAAACTTTCGGGATTTAAATGCTAAAATCCCTTGCAAGTTTAGGGAGGTAATTCGGCAAGAAAACAATTGTGCAGGGGTATATGTGCAAGTATTCCAGGAAGTTTGGTTTCGGGCCAGGCCTGGGCCTTCCAGAGAGACACAAAGGAGCCGGGGACCCAATCAGCCCGTTCGCAGGCAAAGTTTATCCATCTCGGAATGCGTGCCGTGCCTGCGTGTCGCCAGAAGATCACATTTTTAATGTAATTAGTTAATTTGGTTAAACTTTAACTAGATGAATTGAAATTATTTTTTAAACCAAATACTCCAGAAAAAATTGAGTAAAAATTCCAAAAAGCTGAGAAGAAAGGACGGGTAGGTGAGGTCGACCTGTACACGTGGCAGGTTATGATTGGGTGGTTAAAATTAATTTGGCAGGGATTGGAAGGGTCCTATAGTTATTTAGAATTATTTCTTGTTTTATCCTTTATATGTCTTTTGCAACGGATTCAACCGTCCAAATTTTGACTAATTTTACACGTGGAACAAAATAGATTTCTACATCATAGTTATTTGATTTTAACAAATTTTCAAAATTTTTATATCTTTAATTATAAAAATTTGAAAATCTTTTTGTGAATCGAATTTCGAACCATTAAAACATTATCTCAGATAAACGTGGAAATTTTGATTTGAGGAGGGTGTCAAAAGCATTTTAAGACCTATTCTGCAATTTTACAAGATGTTATGTAGGTATTTGCAAAAACGTTTTCATTGTAAAATGCCAATCCATAGGGGCTTAAATGCAACAAAATCCTCTATTTATCGAACTCAAGCGTCCCATTTATACCCGTCTTCTTCCCCATCGATCTCGGAGAAGCAGCGAGAAGAACCGGAGCTCGGAGATCGAAGATCGAAGGGAAGATCTCGATGGCGGAGTTATCATTGAAATCGGCGGCGCTTCTGGAGCAGATGAAGCTTCACATCGCCACCGACGCCGGCAAGGAGCTCACCAAGAATATTGGCCTCGTCTACCAGCTCAACATCGCACCCAAGGTTCCAAACCCTAATCTCCTTTCTTTTTACAGTCTAATTCAACGAGTTTTCTCGCGCATTCCCTCGTTGGAGTTGCAGAAAATGGGGATCGATGAGGAGATCTACGTCGTCGACCTTAAAGAAGGCAAGGTCACCAAAGGTCCGCTTCTGCCTCTCAAACAAATTTATTTCATCTAAAATTTTCATTTTTTGTTGACTTTCGATGATTTGACGGTGAGTTTGGTTGTCCATGTCGTCTTCATCCCCTCGAATCAATCAATTTCATCCAAATTTCTGTTTTTTCTTCTGTTGCTTGTTGCTGATTTGGGGTTGAATTTGGTTGTTTAGGGCTGTACGACGGGAAGCCGGATGCTACGTTCTCGTTCGCAGACGAAGATTTTATGGCGGTGGCCACGGGGAAGATGAATCCGCAGATGGCGTTTATTAGGTGATGATTTTTTCAAAGTTGTCTCCCTTTTTGGATTTTGCTTTGGTTTTTGTTTGGATTTTTTAGGGTTTTTCTCGGCTTGTGTATTTTAGAGGGAAGATGAAGATCAAAGGGAGCATGAGTGCGGCGCAGAAGTTCACACCGGAGATCTTCCCCAGGCCTGCAAAGCTTTGAGCTGGAATCCATACTTGTGAGTTTGTTCTTCAAGTTAATGCTATTATCATTAGTAATAAAATTCCAGTAAAAGAAATGGTTTACATGTACGATTAGAAAAATCTTTGCTTTGATAAATGGAAGATGGAACAATCTTGCTGTTGTTACTTGCTTTACGATATTTGTTTGTTTTTTTAAATAGTACGTCATGTTCAATCTTTGGATTAGCCCTGATATTTGTGAGAGAAATCAATTGGCAAAGATGAAACTATCCACAGCTTATCTGAAATTCTTTTCTGGGTTCTACTCCAATAGCAAGTTTTTTGTGTCTGATTTCAGTTCATGACGCGTGTTTATTGATTGATTAAATTGGACGGGAGGCTGGAGCTCATGTTTTATTTGTGTTCTTGAGCTTTATGATTTGATGTGATTTGTCTTATTAAACCAAGTTAAATCTTTGTCTTTTGAATAATTTCTCACATATAACTTTAAAGTTATTTCTGTACTGTCCCAAGCCTTCCAGGGTGTGATAAGTTGCCATACTTGTGAAGCCACCTATTGAGTGTTAACATGAGTAATTTATGCTGCAAGTAATGCTCCACAATTACAAAAAGAACATTCTTTGTTTTGATAGAAGGAACAAGGAACAATGAAGGATTCTTTTCTTGAGATGAATTTAGATGATAAACTGTTCCCACCTGCATTTCAGTATTTATCTAAATACTTTTCAGGGGATTCCTATATGGTGATTACTTTTGATAAACTCTTTTTTGGCTCATTTCAAATTTTAAGATTGTATGTTGGATTGCTGTGTTCAATTTAGAAATTGAGCAGGGGTTACCATGTTCTTGGTGGATGGATTATATTGGACATGACGGTGCTCTTCAGCTGTATATTTTCAGAGTGATTTGTCTAAGTAAATCATCTCAAGTACTCTTTGTTGAGCAATAATACGCAATATGAAAATGGAGAGACAAGCAAGCTGATATAATAAAGGTAACTCCACAAGGTGTGGTCTATTTTGAACCACAATGAGAAAAGGTTTCTCTTATTTTGAATATGAGCTAACATCATTGATTAAGTCTCAAATTAAATTCAAGTTTCAAGCCAGTACATTGATCATGAATGCTAACCAGAAGCAAACGACAGTGAACTAGCATATTTCATTCATACATTTTACCTTCATTAAACTTCAGAACATCTTCCATATTCTATAGCTATCCATCAGACTCGAACACAACTAATATCATCTAGTTTGATTTCTCCCAGACGCAGTAGTCCTTCCCAGAAGTATGCAATTTTGAAGCCAGTAGGAATCAGATTCCCCACATCGAACCTAGAGCTTATTTTTACAATTTTATTCTCATCAATTGCAGCTAAATATAGATCATCATCAGAAGCTATGATGCACAAATTGCTGCCTGGTTTGATTCCGTTCCAGTTCCTGGTTGCTGCCATGGTGCTGATCTTCTTCCCTAGTTCCCAGTCAAAGACGTGGTCATAGAACTGCAAAATGAAACAACAGATAATCACGAAGTTGAAATTTAATGAAGAAAACAAATCATTTGTTCCAAAAATTTGAACATCAGAAATGTAAATGTTAACTCACAATGGAGGGAGTCCCTGGGTGAGTGACGATGTAGGCATAGCCCTGCATGATCTTGTTCGACAGGAAAGGCTACATCTTCTGTGTGGACCCAGTGTCATGGCGGTCGATGAACGTGGCTGCGCCCTGGCTGCTATCCCTATCAGCCCCGGCGCCCTTCCCTCCGCATCACGCATCCGCCACAGCTCCCCCTCCGCTGCCACCTGCATAATACCCTTCGTCGTGAAGTCAAACGCCATCGCTACCCCGCCCACTGCTCTCACCATGTTACCAGCTCGTCCCCGCGTGCGTCCTGGTTGTATGCCGGCTTCCTGCCGTCATTTGCCAACGAGGTCCACATCTCCGTCACTAGGAAGCCGGGGATGAGTTGTCCGCGTAGATTTTTGCCATGTCCGCGGAGTAGTCCTTGGCAAAGTCAAGCCGCCACCCGTCGAAGGCGAGATCCGTCTTTGGACGGATAAAGAACATAAAAATCAAATTCAGTCGAGAATGTAATTGATCCATGTATAGCTCTGTTTCGTTGCTAGCGATGAGAACATGGTGCGAGACTGGATGACCACCCGAGAGGTATTGTCCGTTGTCATCGTACAAAGAATTTTGTTTTATTAGATGTAATATGGTGAAAGGGAAATACAGATTTATACGATCTATAGCATATAAGAGTCTTATATTTATGGAACTATGCAGAAAATAGTCGGGGTTTCACACAACAATATTTCTGGTCCTTAGTTCTCCCCTTGAGCCAAGGTCCTCCTCGACTTTCTGGTTAAGATGGTCTATGTGAGGGGCCTGTTGGTAGCCGGCGCCTGTGCCATCATTCCCGGTGCCGTCGGAGTACTCGGTGTCGTCTTTGCATATCATCGTCGGCCCCCAGTCCAGCCGGTCGTCGGCTGTTCCGCCTTCGAAGATGCAGTATTAGTCCTTCTCCGCGCACCTGTGGTTTATCACAATGTCTGCGACACATTTGATTCCTTTTGGCTTGAAATGCTTGGATGAGCTTCTTCAGTTCATCTTCATACAGCCTTCCTGGCATGTAATCTAAATAACGAGAAAAGGGATGAAATGCATTAGAATCATGTCTGATTATAATGACAAAAAGATACGAAAGCACCGCCGACCTTGTTCGGAGACGGAGTGGGTTGGCGGCGGGAGCCAGACGTGGGCGACGCCGGCGGCTGCGATGTCGGAGACGTGGTTGCCGAGAAAGTTGTATCAGCTGCATTGCTGCTTCCATGACTCCCAAGTTGAAACCGGCTGAGACACGGCTGAGTCGAATGAGACGGCACAGTTGTTAGTCTTGAGCTTGTTTTTTCCGATGCGGAAATTTGTTTGCAAGGCGAGGAGAAACTGAAGTTTGTTTTGATGATTTATAAAAAGAAGGATAAGTGTTTCTAGATCCGATAATTCAGATTCACAGATTGAGTTCGAATCAGATCAAATGTATAGTATCGTACTAAATCGTTCAATCCGAATTAATTTATTGATTAATAGGTTAATTTTTTGAATTTAAATCCCATCCATATTCCCACATATATTTTGAAGTCAGCATGATTTGCAGATACCATGAACATAGCTTCTCGCTCATTCGGTTGGCTTTTCACGCAAACACTAATGCCATTCTAATATGTGTTGACCATTTTTATTTTCAGAAAAAAGACGAAGATTTTTGAAATTTGAATGCACGAGAGATTAGGGGCCTATATGATATAGTGGGTCAAATATTAAATCATCCCAAAAATTTAAGCTCATGGAATATGGGTCTTTTTCACTGTATATATTGGACCCTATCTATCCAATATCCAATGTGGGGACTAATTTATCACACCTGACATTATAACAATCTCCCCCTTCAGGTGTGATTTAACCACATTAATTTTAACACTCTTAATCAAAAACTCTTTTACTCGATCAGTTCCACCGTATGACCCATACCAATAGGTTTTTGTCTCATTCTTTAACACCAAACCATCCCAAAAGCTTAAATTCATGGGATATGGGCATTTTTCACTATATATATTCGATCCTATCTATCTAATATTCGATATGAGACTAATTTATCACCCCTCAATTCAGGCACAATTTAAGAGAATTGGAAGACTATACAGAAGAAAATAATTCCAAGTTATTGCTTAAAACAACCGTTTTTGAAATTTAAATTCTACGAGTAAACTCGTGATACGCTGAGTCAAATGCAAAGTTGAGCTCGCTCTTGGGCTCGAGGGCCACAAGCCCAAGATTAACGCAACACTCACTTTGCACGTAATACTCGAAATGGGCTTTTTACGAAAGAAACCCATCAGGACAGTATCTTCCTTCGTATGAAACCAACTGGAGTTTTCACTCGCTTTCGTAGCCACAGTAACGACGGATCCAAATCCTCGGATCTGGATCGTCTGGATCCAACGATTCAGATCCAACACGATCCAACAGCTTCGGATCATCGGATTTGAAACAAAGAATTTAGATTTGTTACAACGAAAGTTTTAAGTTTGGACCAAAACATTTTGGTTTCTGATTAATACAAAGTATTTCGATTTTAATTTTGATTTCAAATTTTTAAAAAATTATTCAATTTTATACGTTATTTTTATATCATAATTTACTTCTAATTTAGTATTAAGAATTTAATCCTGGGTCACGCAGACATGGGTTCAAATTCTAATTGTGATTTTTTTTATATTTTAAGCAATTTTTATTTAATAATTATAAAGAATATATTAAAAATATTTTCACAATTTTTTAAAATTTTAAAATTTAAAGTCAAATTTTAGTTTAAAAAATTAAAAATTAATTTAATCGAAATCGAAACATATAACCGAAATTGTCGCTGTGGTGATCATAGGATGATCATTTGGTCTATTCATAATAATCTTGCTGAAGTCGTGCACATGTCAATCCAATTTTAGTTTAAAATTTATGATTTTATTGTTAATGAGTTTTAGTTGACCTCAAGCATCGATTCTTGCCTCAACTCTTATTTAAGGGTGAAACAAAAAAAAAAATTTATTATACCAACTATATTATTTAAAAATCGTATTAAAAAATTAATTTTCAAAATAAAATGATACAATTTCAATTCTCGAGTTTTTAGAATCCCATAATCGGTTTCGATTCTAGTTTACAATTCATAAAAAATAAGTAAATCAAAACTATACTAATTATATATATATATATATATACATTACATATATATTAAAATTTAATTTCATATTTATAATTTTTAAATATTTTTTATCTCCACTAAAAGTATATTTTTAAAAGTACTAAAAAAATTTATTTCATAAATTATTTTAATCTTTATAGTATTATAATATAAAATTTAGATTTTAAAATTAATAATTTAAAAAATCAATATACTGATTTTAAAATTTATTTAGAATCAGTTTAGAATTGAAACCAAAAATCCGATTTTCAATCCATGATTTCGATTTTAAAATTTTCAAAAATCAAGATTGAGCTCGAATTCTAAAAATTGTACGATCAGTACCGTTAAACCGTTACTTACCGCTATGACTATCGGACGAATACGGAGAAGCACCGCAGAGACTGACACATGACGTCAAACGTCATCGCAAAAATCTATGCGTGCGTAACAGCTGTCATCCGCCTATTACGTGACTTCTGCCTGCCAGCTCATCTCCCGCTAATCTCTGCCACTTCGAGGAGCAGAGTAACCCCATCGCTATCACATTCTCCACGTGCTCTAATTCCCCGGCCATCTGGATTCCAGACCAAAGCAAACCCCAAACCGTTTGCTTCCCGCGTAAACCACTCCAGCTGGCACGCCACGTGTACTCCCACCTCCCGACTATATAGTTGAGGGCCACCCCAACTGCCGTGCCTAAACCCCAGTACCCGATGCAGCAGCAGCGGCAGCAGCGGAGTCACTACCTCCTACGCCCTCACCGCGATCAGGAACACTGTCTGCTCATCTCCGCTCTCGTCCAAGTCCTCTCTGGCACCGCCGAGGCTTCACCACAGCCTATTCCTGAGCTCCTCCGGCCCCAGACCTGCCAGAAATGCGGCATCGTCGGGTGCCTCGGGTGCGAATTCTTCGCAGAAAATGATGCAGCAGTAGATTGCAAGCGGAAGGTGCAGCAGAAGAAGAGGAAGAGAGAAAATAAGAGCAAGTACAGGGGAGTGCGGCAGAGGCCGTGCGGAAAGTACGCGGCGGAGATTCGGGACCCGCATCGGGCGGTAAGGCTATGGCTCGGGACGTTCGAGACGGCGGAGGAGGCCGCACGGGCTTATGACCTCGCCGCCGTCAAGTTCCGTGGCCCGCGGGCGAAGCTCAACTTCGCGTATCCGGAGAATCGAGACGACGAGGTCGAGGATAAGGTTCACAAGAAGGAAGACGAGGAAGAAGAGCAGGAGATGGTGAATGTCTGGGAGGAGTTGCAGGATTTGGTACAGATCGATGGTGATGAGAAGCTTTTTTGAATTGCTTGATTTGAGCGTTAAAATTGTTCTAATTGCTATGTCCAACGTAAAATAGTTTTATGTACTGACTCTGTAATATTTTTTTCAGAAAAGACATTTTATTCTTTAAAAAAACACATCTATTAGCGTCTATTTATTTATTGATTGATATTTCATATTTGTTGAATATATAATAATAAATATTTTGGTTAATTTCAACCGCTAGAAGAGTATATCCGCGGGCCAACCGCGGAAACGAGTCAAAGCGAATCGTGACGAGTTGTTTACTAGAGTAGAACAGATTCGAGCCATCAATTTTGCCTTGGGATGGAGAGTGGGGCGTGAAACACAAATCCCAAGACAATACAAACGAAAACGATGCTTCCTTGTTGCTTCCTTTGGTGATTGTTGAAGCAATTGACCGGTGATGCTAAGAAACGGACGCAGAACAGTGATTAGCTGTTAAATTACATAATTAATTAATTAGTTTAATGAAGTCAGTGATGATTTGGTCGGTTGTCACGTCGCGATGACCACGCTTAACATTGCGTCAAATACAACACGTAGGCGGTTTGGTTATGTTTTACCAAGATTTTCGATTCCGATTTCGGTTTCAATTTCGAGGGCCCAGCGAAACCGATACATTTCGGCTGTTTTGACCGTTTTGATTTTAGTTTTGATCATTTCGGTTTTTGCAGAAATTTTTTTTAATTATTAATTAAATATTGACCAGAGTTTGACTATATGTTGACTGTCTTTTGACTTCAAATTAAAAATATTATAAAATATTTAAAAAAATTTGAAAAAAATTGAAAAATTAGGAATGAATTTATACTTAATTTTACCATAATATTAAATATTATTTTAGTTAATTAAAATTAATTTTGATAGTTAGTCACTGATATAGTATACTTTTAATATATATTAGTGTATTAAAAAAACATACAAGAAGTAATATGAATATGATTAAAAATTAAAAATTAACATAAACATATTTAATTTTTCATTAAAATGTACTTCACACATACATAATTTATAAATTCTAAGATAATACAATTAATCATCATAATCATCATCAGTTGAGTTTGGAACATTTGGTTGTGAAATTACAAATTCAGTACCTGGATGATCCGGACGAGCATTTATAGGCATACGAAACAAAACAACTAGGTCTGCACGATCTCGTGACAGCGGTTCTGAAGTGGAAAAAACCCACGTCAACATCGGCATCATCAGACACGTCGACCACGACAAGATGACTTTTACCACCACGCTCACCATGGCCCTTACCTTCAGGCTGAGAGGTCGAATCCAGATTATTTTACATCAAGTCCATGATTGAATCTAAACAGGCTGAATCTTCACATTCTGGGTCCTGAGAAAGCAAACAATAATATGATTTTGTTCCATGACTATCTTTGAGTTACATCACATTTCAGTTTCAATGTGATTTTCAACATCATTCATCTCCTGCATGATTCTTATTGTTCAATCTTTGTATTTATGCTCCTTCCAATTGAAAATGTACATTATGTCAATGAAATCATCATAATAAACCTTAAAAGTTTCTGTTTTATTGTAAGTTGCAAGACATGACATGTTACAACTGTTCCCAAATGTTTTTGGTAGTCCAGAAAAGAGGTTTTAAATAAAAAATTCGAAATTCACTATACACAAAATTTTATTTTATTTTCTTATCCTTGGTCATGTTTGTTTTGCAAGAAATTGGTGTTCAGGACTCGAAAATCTTGAACATTTGAAATTTTTTGTGTCTTTAGTTTGAGGAATTTGAAAATCTTGAATTTTTAAATTTTTTGTTTCATCCGGGGAATTTTAATTTTCTAAATTTGAAAATACTTAAGTGTACTCAAAAATTTGAATATCAATATTAATTTTATGCTTTAAAAATATGTTAAATATCTATGATGTTTTAATTATTAAAATTTTAAAACTAATTCCTAAAAATACATTGAATGTCTAAAATATTTAAAATATTTTAAATTATTAGAATATTTTAGCATATATCTTTAATTATTAAAAAGTTTGAAAACTAATTGACATTAGTCGCCTCATGTGATGTAAAAAATTTTTTTCTGGACTTTAATTTCTGGCCAATTGGTCGAAAATCAAAGACAAACATAAGAACTTCTAATTTTGTAGAAATTGATTTTTTCTAAAAACCAATGCACCCTTAGTTAATTTGTCAAACCGAAAAAGGGCCCAAACGGGTTCGTACCGGTGACCTACTGATCTGTAGTCAATTGCTCTACCACTGTGCTATGAATCCACTTACTGTTATCTAGATTTTGTAATATCCCAGGTTCTAATTATTGTAGTTAGTTTAATATATTTTAGATTCAGCTTAAATCCATAAGAAGTACGACGAGCAGATCCGACGGTTGCTAGGCCTTTCTCTGATCATCGTACGACTATATTCATTCATCGAGCTCTCCAGCTCTCCGTCCGATAACATCCAACGGCCGCCACGCGATATCCTAGTCTCCTTTATCTGAGCGAAGGAAACCGAAAAATGGAGAATCAAAGCGGAACTCCCGTCACGAACTCGAGGCTCTCACCCAGATCCGACCTCTGCTGCTGTCAGCGCAGTGCCTGGAGGAGCAGCAGCAGAGGCGGTAGGGCTTGGGCTGGGGCAAGCACAAGAAAAAGTACCAGATCGAGGGCCCGATCAAGACGGTGGTCATCCTTGTCATGGAGAACCGCTCCTTCGACCACATGCTCGGCTAGCTCAAGTCCTCGCGCCCCGACATCGACGGCCTCACCGGTCACGAGTCCAACCGCCTCTCCGCCTCCGACCCCTCCTCCCCTGAGGTCTTCATCTCCCAAGACGCCATCTTCATCGACTCAGAACCCGGCCACTCCTACCAGGCCATCCGCAAGCAGATCTTCGGCTCCGCCAACGCCTCCGCCGACCTCGCCCCCATGAACGGCTTCGTCCAACAGGCCCACTCCATGGGAGAGGGCATGCCCCGCAACGTTATGAGCGGATTCTCCCCCGACTCCGTTCCCGTCTACACCGCTCTTGTCAACGAGTTCGCCGTCTTCGACCGCTTGTTAGCGTCCATGTCGATGTCCACCCAGCCCAACCGCTTCTACGTCCACTCGGCCACGTCCCACGGGGCATCCAGCAACGTCAGCAAGGACCTCATCCACGGCTTTCCCCAAAAGACCATCTTCGACTCCCTGAACAAGGATGGCCTTAGCTTCGGGATTTACTACCAAAACATCCCGGCCACGCTCTTCTTCAAGAGCCTCCGGAAGCTCAAACACTTGGTCAAGTTCCACAACTATAAGCTCACCTTCAAGCGGCACGCCCGTTAGGGCAAGCTCCCCAACTACGTCGTCATCGAGAAGCGCTACTTCGACATCGAGCTGTTCCCAGCCAACGACGACCACCCGTCCTATGACGTTGCCCGAGGCCAAAGGTTTGTCAAGGAGGTATACGAGACGCTCCGGGCCAGTCCGCAGTGGAACGAGATGGCGCTCCTTATCACCTACGACGAGCATGGCGGCTTCAATGACCACGTGCCAACGCCCGTGTCCTATGTGCCCAACCCTGATGGCATCATCAGCCTCGATCCCCGCGCGAGCTCGCCGTGCACGCGTGTCGCGCTCGCCCCGCACGCTCTGCTCGCTCTGCTCGCCAATAAAATGAAAAGGATGAACAGTACGTAAATAGTAAATCCTAACCGAAACGAAATTTCTGATTTGATTTCGGTACCTATTGAAATCGAGTTGTTTTGACCGAAACGTAAAACATTGATTTTTACTAAGATTTTCAGTATCAGTTTCGGTTTCGATTTTGACACCCAGCGAAACCGATACGTTTCGGCTGTTTCGATTTCGGCTGAAAGATTTTTTTTAGTTATTAATTATGTGTTGACCACAGTTAAACTATATTTTGACTGTACTTTGACTTTAAATTAAAAATACGATAAAATTTTGAAAATTTTTATATAAAAATTTAAAAATTATGAAAGAATTTATAATTAATTTTATCATAATATTAAATTTTATTTTAATTAATCAAAATTAATTTTTATAGTTAACCACTATTTTTATATATTACTATATAAAAAAATATATGAGAAATAATATGAATATGATTAAAAAATTAAAATTTAATATAAGCAAATTTAACTTATTATTAAAATATAATTGATACATATATAATTTATTAAATATAATGTAATACAACTAATCATCATAATCATCATTAGTTGAGTTTAAAACGTCTGGACGTGGAATTATGAATTTATTATCAGAACAATCCAAATGAACATTTATAGACATACGAAAACAACTAGTTGTGTGCAATCTCGTGACAACGATTCACATGGGGGTAAGACTGATACAAATTTTTTTTTGCTTTACTCTTGGTGGAACGATCATGCACGCATGCACATGAACAAAAAAATCAACGTGTTTCAATCAAAATCATTTTCATTTCAGTTTCAACCAAAATATTTTTTTTATTAATTATATCTTGATTAAAATTTAACTTTATTTCAATTATTTTTTAACTTTAAATTAAAAAAATTATAATATGTTTAAAAATTTTAAAAAATAATGAACAGTTACGTGAATAATATTACGTATGTGAACAGTATCCGACAGAAACCGGTAAGAACGTCGAAACTAGATTGGCGACAGCACTGGCCCCGGTATAAGGTCGGTCTCAGTTTGCGGGAGTAAAGGTCAGGTTGGTGAGGCCGCGAGATAGGCGAGGGAGCGGCGGCAGGCGAGCGAGCGAGCAGGGCCCTCGTGTTCCGACATAAAGCCGGTTCGAGCTTCGCCCCCCCCCCACCACCCCAAAAAAACCCGCGCGAGCCCGACGAGCTCCCGCTCGCGCTCGAGCTCTGGCGTTAGTGAAGATGAACAATAAATCCTAAACCGAAATCAATATTGGAGTTTCGGTTCAGGTCTGGGCGAACGGCTTGATTTCGGCTGAAACGTAAAACCTTGGTTTTTACTGTACAAACCGACCAATAAGGTCAAAGTCAGCCTCTTTGTAGATTTCAGGTTTCAAAATCAGCCGCACCCGGTCTTTCTATTTATGAAACATTAAATATCCTTAAATTATTGTTGACTTATTGGTCTAATAGTTAGTCGTCCATAATTATAGTCATAATGCAGTAAAAAAAAATCATTTAAGTGTCTAAACCTAGGTTTTAAATCTCCACCGAAATTGAACCATTTCGGCCGGTGCCACAACATATCAGTCAGGTCAGATCTGTTGTAGTTTAAGATTTTCGGCCAGCACAGTGTTGGTGGGGCAAGCAATATGCGTGGGGAGCTCGCGCGGGCTTCGTGACCGAGCCCGAGCCTGAGCCAAACTGGCCCCCGCGTGTTTGCCAGCCTGCCGCCGCTCTCTCGCCCTTCTCACGCCCTCACCGGCTTGGCCTGGCTCCCGCGAGTTGAGGCGGGCCTCACATCCGTGTCAGCACAGTCGCCAGCTCGATTCGGACGCCATTGCCAGTCTTTGCCAAATACTGTTCACATGCATGAGAACTATTTATTATTTAAAAAATTTTTAAACATATTATAATTTTTAATTTGAAGTTAAAAAATAATTTAAATAAAATTAAATTTTGGTCAAAATATAATTAATAAATAAAAACATTATTTTGGTTGAAATTGAAATGGAAATGATTTTGATCGAAGCGCGTTGATTTTTCTATTCACGTACATGCGTGCATGACCGTTCCACCGAAAGCAAAGCTAAAAAAAATTTGTGTCGGTCTCATCCCCATATGAATCGCTGCCACGAGATCGCGCAAAGCCAATTGTTTTGGCTCGTATGTGTATAAATGTTAATCTATATCGTTCAGGTACTGAATTCATAATCCCACATTCAGATGTTTCAAACTCAACTGATGATGATTATGATGATGATGATGATTAGTTGTATTACGTTATAATTAATAAATTATGTATGTGTCAAGTATATTTTAATAATAAGTTAAATTTGCTTATATTGATTTTTTATTTTTTTAATCATATTCATATTATTTCTCGTATATTTTTTTATATAGTAATATATAAAAACAGTGGTTAACTATCAAAATTAATTTTAATTAATTAAAATAATATTTAATATTATGGTAAAATTAATTATAAATTCTTTCATAATTTTAAATTTTTTATAAAAATTTTTTTAAAATTTTATTTTATTTTTAATTTAAAGTCAAATTACAGTCAAAATCTGGTCAACACACAATTAATAACTAAAAAAAGTCTTTCGGCCGAAACTGAAACGGCCAAAACTGAAATTGAAACGGTCGAAACGTATCGTTTCGCTAGGTACCAAAACTGAAACTGAAACCGAAATTTAAAACATTGGTCTAAACAATACATTTAACGATCAATTGTCCATATCACCTTGAAACCTCATTACATTGTATATTTTTAAAAAAAATTTAAAAATTATAAATAACTTCTTGAAATATTATTAAATTATATATTTTTAAAAAATTAAAAAAATTACATATAACTCTTATTATTACTTTTTTTTCTTGCATTATTGAATATAGAGTAAAATCCTTGTGTAAATTTATTGTTAGAATTAGAAATTTTTGAAGAATATATATCATTTAGGCTAGGTGAAAGGACAAAAATATCCATGATAATATGAATAAAAATATGCGCTAAATATGATTCATATTGGTTCCATATCTAATTTAAATTGAGTATAGGATTAAAATAGATTTAAACAAGTTAGGAGTAAAATTATTATTATATCTTGGGTTAAACTTTAACTCGAGATAAACTGAAATAAGTCTAACTAATATTAGAGATAATTTTTTTTTTTTACGTCTCAAGTTAAAATTTAATTTAAGATAAAATTCTCAATTGAACTAGAGAGAATTTTTTGTAATAACAACTAAACTACTAAAACCTCCTCTAACCAAATTAAGGATATTTTTGTTTTTTTACTTTAACATGAATAACGTCAAACAATATATAATTTTTAAATATTTTTTATTATAATAGTAAATTTACAACTTAAAAAGTTTTTACATTATATTTAATAACCCAATATATATATATATATATATAGAATTTAGGATTTAGGGTTTTATTTGTTAATTTAAGAGAACAAATGTAGATAAAATTTTAAGAAGTTACATGAAATTTTTTAAAAATATGTAATTCGATAAAATTTGAAAGAGTTATATATAATTTTTTCAGAAAAAATATATAATTGGATAATTTCTACTCCGCACGCAAACTGGCGATAGATAAATGAATCCATTTGGTTCAAAAACAATTATTTTCAAGTGTACGATTATTATAAAAAATATATATTATTCGTATTTTTTTTTTCTCGTACCAGAGAGGTCGATTGATACACTGGGATAACTCGGAGCCGAATTTATTTGAGCCCTGGTGAATCAACCACATCCGCTCCTCTTATCCGAAACCTCATCAGTCGAAACCTCAGTTCATTCTCCGCAATGCAGCTCTCCGCCGCATCGCCACCAACCCGGCCCTGCTTCCTCCACCGCCACCATTTCCCCTTCCATTCACCAAACCCCCACCTCCCACCTTCGGCCTCCGCAGCACGGCGAGCCACCAGGCTAGTCGCCAGAGCCCACCGCGCTACATGGCTTCCTGGCCTTGACCCGCCGCCACACCTCGACGGCACGTCAGTGCTCCTCCTTATCCTCTAATCTTCTTCTTCTCCTCCTTCTATGTGATCTTGTTCTTGCTGACTGAATGCAGTCTTGCCGGCGACTTCGGGTTCGATCCACTGGGCCTCGGGGAGCACCCCGCCAGCCTTAAGTGGTACGTGCAGGCGGAGCTCGTCCACTGCCGCTTTGCCATGGTCGCCGTCGCCGGCATACTCTTCACTGACGTCTGTCTCTTCCGTAGATTCAACTGCATTGCTTCAGTGCATAATCCTGCTTCCTATGATAGTGAAACATATTCAATCCATGAACTCAACTTTAGGGATTGCATTTTGGGACTTAGAATCGAAGGGTATTTTCGGATTGTAAGTAGCAAATACGATTTCACGATTAACATGATTGGTATAAAGAGCGTTAGTCGATGATCACACTTTCTACTCGTGATGATTACAGCACAGAGTGTTAGTGTAAATAATTGTGAAGCTTTTCCTTGAGACTTTTGGCTTAATCAATGATATTTCCGCCACTGTGCCGTCGTTGATTTGACTAGAAGGATTGGAACATAGAAAACAACTTATCTTATTCCTGTCACATAAAATTTTTTTCATATTTTAGTTATTTAGAGGTTTGATTTATGCTTCCCTTTTCTCTTTTTAATGTTCATTTCAGCTCCTTCGAGTGACAGGGATAAGCAAGTTGCCGATCTGGTATGAAGCAGGTGCAGCGAAATTTGAATTTGCAGACACAGGGACGCTGTTCATTGTGCAACTTCTTCTTATGGGGTAGTGTTTCAACAACAAAACCCAAAAATTAACGTCTTTTAATACTTTTTTTTGGGGGTGGGGATGGAGAAGTTCAGTTTCGTTTCTTCATAGGTTTGTAGAAACCAAAAGATACATGGATTTCGTCTGTCCAGGGTCTCAGGCCAAGAAAGGTACCTTCTTTGGATTGGAAGCCTCACTAGAAGGTTTAGAACCTGGGTAATAATCTCAAATTTGTTCTACCAGATTGCCTTCTTTAAATCTATTCTTAATCAAATTATAGCTTTCAATCTTGAAATTTCCAAAATCCATATTTCAAGCTAATTGGCAGGTATCCAGGCGGGCCACTCCTCAACCCTCTTGGTCTGGCCAAGGACATAAAGAATGCCCATGAACTGAAGCTCAAAGAAATCAAGAATGGTAATGGACGCCTCACCTTCTCTTCCTCTTTGATGTCTTTAGCAATCGTTGCATATATGCCCTTGGAAACTGCTTTGTAGCAGAAATATTCCAGTAAGGTTTTTACAGGGTGGTATGTAAAAAAGTTCTATATCAAATGACAGAGAGCTTCATGCTTGCAGGTAGACTTGCTATGATCGCAATGCTTGGCTTCTTTGTGCAAGCTTATGCGACTCACGCTGGCCCAATTGACAACCTCATGACTCACCTCTCAAATCCTTGGAAAAACACCATAATTCACACTCTTTGGGGTTCTTGAGAATTTTGAACAAAAATGTACTAGACATTCTGTGCATTTCACATATCATTCGTTGATTTGGTCTGGATATCGATGACATCAACAAAGTTGCAGATCATGGAGAACATGATACCGATTTTTCAGCATTTAAGAGTCATAATTTTAGTTGTAATGTGGCCAAAAATATATTTACAGGAAAGAAAGAGATGAAATTTATTTTATTAATGTCAAGCAAATGTATAAGAGAAAAACATGCATGACCCAAAATACACTCAATTTATTGCTTTTACCAAAAAGGTAACACATCCTGGTTTATATCCTTTCAATAAATCAGAAAAATCCAACTGCATCTCATACAGGTAACAAGTCTCACTCTGGAGCCCAAAAAAATAATAATAGCAAGTTCAAAAGCATCCGTTGCGCAACAATCTTACAAAAATACATAGGAATGAGTCCTAGGCTCCATATCCCTTTTCAATAGAGAACCAGCTACCATATTTGCGTTAAACACTTGGGTCGACTCGAATCAGATTTTTGCTCTGCCTCCAAACAGTGCATCCCGCACAGCTTCCAGGGTAAGTACCAAACACTTTCAGGTCATCTTCTCAATATTCCAATGTGAAGTCAAACAATCTCAAAACATAAAACTGCACCCCCTGCCTTAGATGTGGTTAGCAGGTCCATTAGCAGTATGCTTAGCGACATATATTTGCTTCACCTTTGCAGAAGCAAAGTTCTTGTCAGAACCTAAACTTTGGTTCCGTCCATGGAATCCAACTCTCCGATGCCATTCACTTCCTGAACTGTTCTTTTGCGGAGGCCCGCCTCCACGGTGATCAGGATAGGTACCTGAATGAAGTTCCTGAGATCCAGTTGAGTTCAGCTGCTGTGCAGACTGAGACTTGGAAGACGGGACTGCTGCAGACTGGCCATCAGTTTGGCTGCTAGTTGTCCCAATGGCTCCCATATCACTTGGATTAGATATAGTATTTATGGTTGAATTCTTGGAACTGCTAATCTCTTTATTGTTGCTCCTAGTTGTGGGGGTGTAAGAGGACTTAATGGTTTGAACTGTAGAAGTACTTGACAAAGATGAATTGACCAAAATGAGTTCACTTGGGAAGGAGGGTGAAGTGTCGCCTTGAACTAGCAAATTGCCATCAGCAGGTGTTGATGAACGGGATTCACTGAAGCGGTTGTTTTCGATAGAGCTGTCCATGGGGAGATTGCAGCTGAATTGTGGATGCAGCCCAGTTTCCACCTGATGTTGCTGCAGTGGCACTGTAAGTGGAATGGCATGCAGAGGAGATGGAGCTGGGGTATGGGACCAACGTGCTTGCATTGGTACCTCCGCTGATGACTGCAAGGAACACAGTCGAAGTGATACATGTTAGAAGAAGAATAGAGCTGACACTGTTGATAAATCTGCAAATGGTTATGAATGTTCTAAAATAGCACTGATATCAAAATTACCTAGATAAAATAATAGATGGGATTTTCATCCAGGATCTATTTAAGCCTATTATCCCTAAACAGGGTAGATACAACAGCCAGGTAATTCGCTTCATCCAACTCTTGTGATCTTTGCTTCATCAATATCAAAATAGAACCAAATCCTCCAGCACAGAAAAATACCAGCATTTTTACGGGATTCTAGTTGGTAACTGAAAACTTATATGTGACACATAAATTGCAAGGCGGATGGATATGCCTCAAAGAAAAAGCTGGTAAAGAAAGGGTTCTACATACAAATAAACAACTGTGTAGCACAAAGCCATACACTATGCTGGCAAAGAAAAGAATCCAAATACAAGTGAAAAGCAAACAAGATGTTAAAGACAACTTAGTGGAATAAGCAAAGGTTCATATTTCAAAGGCTTCAATACTTGCAAAGCAAGCGGTCAGCTAATCAAAAGCCCTCCACAACATCGTCCATGTTTCTTGTTAAGCATGGAACAGGTTGACCAGACCCATCAAAAAGACCCAATCAGACCAGCTTAGAAGAGGAATACATTACAAATTTTACGTTGATAATCAGATGTAGGTAAAGGTAATACTAACTTGATAAATGGGTTGGGTGTAGGTCAAGAAACTGCGATCCTTAGGGTGTTTGCTATGCTGTCACTTGCCATATTTCCAACCTTTTGTTGTAGAATCATAAGCAAGTAGGGCTGAAAACAGATCGGATAATATCCGATCGGATCTGTCTTTATATCCTAATGGATATGATTATGGGTAGGATTGTGTTATCCGACATGAACACGAATATGGATATCATTTTTATAAGTTTTCTGAATTCAAGTTTAGATCGAAATAGAAATACCCAAAAAACTGATTTACAAGTAGTTCAAAAAAATGATCCAATATGTATATGGATCCAAATAGGCCATATATGAATATGAGTTTTAGAGACCATTTTTGTATCCGTATTTAAATTCATATTCGTGCAACTAAAATGGATAAAAATATTATTATGCTAATATCCGATCCGTATCTGATCCATTTTCAGCCCTATAAGCAAGACATATATTTGTGACATTAAGAAAGGATTATGTACAACATTAATAATTTGAACCACGTAGACCACGAGTTTTTCTGAGTAAGCAAATTGTTTTACTCTTAATATCTAGATGTCTGCTACTTTGGCCAAAGACAAGTTCTCCTAAAGAACTTTTTCATGACAAAATAAATTAATTGAACAATGTTATTGAACAAGATTTTACTTCAGATAATTATACAAGTTTATAAGAATATGTTTTGGCATGGCATGTATCAAGGGAACATAACCACTTTTAACTAGTGTAAGGTTGGGCTAAGTGGGGTTGTCTCAATAAGCCATTCAGATCCAACCACACCCGTTGCAACCTGTATCTAGTACGCAGTCCTTGTTCATCCTAACAACCTAGAATCACTCCACCAAAAAGAAGCAACTAATAGATTTATATCTGTGGCTATGCTCCATAATGAAGCTTTTTATGTTAATGACAAATAATTTGAGAACATCAGGTATATGAGAGTCAACATAATAATCCTCATTACCCTTCCTTTTCAATCACAAAAAAAAAAAAGGATCATACCTGAAAAGGGGTCATATCAAACATAGCCAAAGGAGATGGCATTGGCATGAGAGGTGACCCTGGGGTTACATGCTGGATAGGAGGCATGCTGGGCACATTGCGATGGCTAGAAGCAACATTTAGATTGCTAACATCTTCACCAACACTACCCGTAGAAGATGATGGATTATGCTTCCAATCAGGTTGCTTTCCAGTAGGAATATAGGTGGTACCCATAAAACTTAGGCCTACTTGCCCAAACTGGCCAACTGGAGTAAAATGGTTGTAGACAACCATTTGGGGAGGCCCTTGTACACCAGGAATTCCTCCAGGGCTAATGAATGGACCACTAAACCCTGCTGGAGGACCATAGAAGGAGTCCACTCCAGAGAGGCATTGAGACCAAGCTCCAGGTGGTGCTGATCCCAACATAGCACTTCTCTGCGGTTGCGCCTGAGTACTAGCTGACTCATCAGGAGATCCAAAGGCGAAAATAGGTGCCCCCAATATTGGGTTCATCTCAAAACAAGGAAAGTGTGATGCTGGAGCTCCAGGAAAATGTGAAAGCACTGGTCCAGAAGAACTTTGTGGACTTGCTAGCGGAGGCCATAATGAGAGTGATGAAGTGTCAACAGAAAGATCCGCTGGAAGAGAAACAGTTAGGGACTCCTCACCTGCTGATTGATTGGACACTTCCTGATTGGCAGTGCCACCAGCTGCAAAGTTTCAGATTTCCATTGAGAAAAGAGGAAGCAAAATTTATTCAATGCATGAAACAGCGGAGTATGTTTCATCACATCACCTCCTGAACTCAGCCCACCAGTTTTACTATCTGAAATGGAAACAGTAGCAGCAACTGGCCTGCTTCCAATCATTTCGTCATTACTACTAATAGCAGCAACAGCAACTGCTGAAGCAGCTGCTTCAGCTTCAGCCTCTACATCAGGATCTTCCAAATGTGCACAAGGCCCCTCAGGGTGCTTCTCTTTATCAAAGAACATGGAGCAGTTATTATGTGTTGCAGGCGAACAGTGGTCACCCAGAACATCAGCTCTTTTAGAACCTGGGGGTCCAACACCATTAGAAACAGATTGAATGACTGGAGGAAGAATGGACGGAGATGTAACAGCACCTGAAACAAGGGATTTTCCCATTTTTTTCATGAGAAACCATAAAGCAAAATATCAAATATCAATTTGAACTCAATATCACAAAAGACTCACCAAACTGAATTTTCTCCCCAGCAAGAAGGGAAGTCAAAGGACTTGTAGATGAAGAAAAGTTTTTGGCAGGCTCAAGCGCAACACTAGAGGTAACATTAGAATCTGGTGGCACTGGCTTCATAGCCTCATCAAGCTGAGTCTGAGTGAGGGCTATCACCTACCAGAGTTGATGCCAAACAATCAGAACTAGCAATGGTATCAAAATCATTGAGTCGACTAAGCCCATAATGGCAATATCTATTAACCTTAGCATCACAAGAAGCTGCCATGGGCCCAGATAAAACTAGAAAAATTATTTCTGTGTATCCATCCCTTTAGCAAATATTGAATGATTTGAGCAATTTAAACATGAAAATTAAAAGCAGTGGGAAAAGATCTGCTCCTACAGAAATCAGAATTCTCCCAATAAATTTTAGTTAACAGAAAACTTATTGCTTATAAATCACAGTGCATAAACTCTAGAAGCTTCATAAAAAAAGACAACTGCCTATCATTAGTTTGCAGATCCATAAGACTGATTTTCTGATAGAACATTTTTTCTATTTGGTTGAAATTTGGACATGCAACTAGAAAACCTGTGAACAATAATAAACCCAACTTCTCACTTGCACAAGTCTTTAAGCACAGCCAATATGTACCAATTCATTTAACAGGGGCATGTGTGAAATTGACACATATTACATGGGTATCCAAGTAGCCATTATATTTTAAGGGTATTGCGGATGAATTCAGATATCTCCAGCATAAATTATTGGCCCACCTCATTTGCTAGGTTTCTAACAAAGTGAAAGATGGTTACAAATTATAGAGCCAATCTCATCCTTTTACTATTTTATCCTTGCAGTCCTTGATGCATGTGAAACATCACCATTCAACTTACTGTTTAGACATGATATATAAGGATGTGTGGAAGTTTAAGACTAATATTTGTTCCATCCTCCACTCATATTTGCTGTAAAATGTAAAATTTTTGGCATTGATTGATTAAAAATTCTGGCAGGATATTCACTCATTGGCATAAAATGGGTGATGCATGTGAAACATCACCATTCAACTTACTGTTTAGACATGATATATAAGGATGTGTGGAAGTTTAAGACTAATATTTGTTCCATCCTCCACTCATATTTGCTGTAAAATGTAAAATTTTTGGCATTGATTGATTAAAAATTCTGGCAGGATATTCACTCATTGGCATAAAATGGGTGCAGCAGCAGAGTTAGATTACAATGATGCATGAATTGTAATATAAATGAATGCAAGAAGAAAACATATTCTTGCTAAAATGAAAGTAGCTTCAATTCAAAATATATTGAAATGATAGTTTAGAAATGCACATGATGTGGACCACATGGGTATGCAACTGCGCTAAATAATCACATCAGAGAATGTGGTTCATACAGACACAATTTGAGACACTTGTTAGAAATTGCAAAAAAGTGAAAAATAGAAACAGAGGAAGCAATATTACTAGCCTAGATAGCAATTTGGAAAGCATCATTAGTGATAATAACTACATCCAGGACCCAATAAATTTAAAGCTGAATGAGCATCTTAAATAGGACGTTGATCTTCAACTAACACATCAAGTCCAGCCAAACTTGGTCAAGAATGCATAAAAAAAAATAAATAAATAAAGCATTCCAATTGATGCAGATGCTATAAAAAGAAAAAGAACATTTACAGCTACAAAATTCCTTGTGTCTATTGAATAAACAGAAAAGACTAGATCTTAACTGAAGTTCTATACAAAAGAAAGTCAACCAACAAATGGCACATTCCACGTCACTGTATTCATTGAATCAAGCAGAGCAGAGGGCAAAATAAAATAGCTAATCCTAAAAGGTATTCCAGGGATTTCACAAAGAACCATGATGCCATTATAACAGCAACCAAAATTAATTGATAATTCACCATTAGAGTCAGGAGAGCTTTTGAGGAACTCACTGCTGTTCACAACCAGATTCCAATAATAAATTATCTGTAATATTGGATGTGGATGCTTCACCCTTTAATTGAAGGGTCACCCATCTGACCAAACCTAGGAAATATAGCTCCCCTTGATTTGAAGTCCCAAACTGACCATCTAAACTAGACCACAGGCAATAGCTGAGAAAAAATTACAGCAAAGTTCAAAGCAGCTGTTAGTGAACAACTTGCTGGTGGCCAAGAAAATTGGAGACCACAGAGGATAAAACATTATTGAAACCTAATTAGGCGCTCTGCAGAATTAGGACCTAAAGCTAGGATTGCCAAAGTGGTCTAAGGCAATAAATCGGCCAACTAAATCAGTTGTATTCTTGACTCTTTGTTTGCTTTGTTTATCACTTTAAACTAAAAAAATTGCATTAAACAGCATATTTTAGATATCATATCTAACCAAAGATATGATTCACAGAGCACATTCGCTATTATTATATGATAACATAAATACCATGCAGAAGAAGTAATGGCATGGTAGTGCAATAGATCTAGAATAACACTATATTTATTTTATGATAACTTTTATTTCCTGATCTAAATCGATTCTCCTTCCATCTCTTTCTTTCTTATTTTATTTCCGTTTTCTTCATATCTTTATACTCTTCAACTAAACATGGTTTCATTTCCCACTAAATCACTAGGCAGCCAATTAATCTGCCTAGGCTGGTGGCGACCATATCACCTATGCATTGCCTACCCACCTTGACAACCTTGCTAAAACCAATGCTAAAATGCATTGATAACACACAACAACTTATGTAAATCAACAACTTAGTTATTGAAGCTATAAAATGACGTAGAGGCTACATTTAAAAATATAAGAAATTGCATCATCGCCAACATTGTTCACTTGACACTTCAGCTCACACAAGACTACATTTAAGATAATTTGTTGAGTGAAGCATTTTGCATTTTAATTACAATTATGAATACTTGATTGCTACTTCCAAGTGAGATTGTCGGTTATCACAATTTTAAATTTACTTGAAGTAATTAAACAATTGATGTAACTAGGCATATTATGACCTAGAATGTGATACATCATCTCACTGCCCATAATAATAAAGGTCACATAATTTTTGTATTAAACGAATAATAAAAAACTAATTTGCACATGAAAAAGTCACCACATAGTTCAACAGCCGAATCATATGAGCACTTTAGCAGATATTGGCCCCTATTATGAAATTGCAGCTAAGCTGAGTCAACAACATTTGAGGCAACAAAGCAAAAATGGCAATATAATTGTTTATGAATTTAAAACAAAATTATGTAAATACAGGCTATCAAGCAGACAACAACTACTATAAGAAACTCTGGGCAAAGCATATGAGGAATGTATATTTTTATAGAAGAGGAACGATGCCTTCATGACTTCTAACACTCAACAAAAAAGTTGGATTCCTAATGTCCAAAGTCCAATTGTAATAGTTCACAGATATCTGATATAGTTAATCAATCACATCAGTTGCTCAAAAAAAAAAAAAAAAAAAAGTTAATCAGTTGCATCAAAATCAGATACCACACAGGCACAACCAACATGTAGAGATAGTAAAGAAGCATCAAAAGGCAACATATAATTTGCATGATAAAGCTCATAAACAACCAAGTATGTCACCAGGTAAAAGGTCAACAAGATATACAAGAATATGCTAATTTACCTGCTGACTTGGATCTGTATCAACCCATGAACCAAGCGCAGCTGGAGCAGTATCAGCAGGTATCTTGCTTTCAGTAGGTAAGCTTGGGACAAGCTTTACACTGCTGGATATGGCAGAGATAGTTGTCTGGCAAGACCTGTAAAAGAATATGTTGTAAGAGAGTCCAATACAACAACATATGACATATGCCTCAAAAATCATGGCACATACTTTGCACTGTTCGTTCTTGTAACAGAGTCACCATTTTGTGCTGGGGTACCAATAGGTGGTAGCATTTGAGAAGCCATATTGGCAGTATATACAGGTGATGGCTCCACACTGCCAAAGAGCCTTTTAGATGTGACCACAGGGTCAGAACAAAGAATCCCTGCATCTCCAGTGGATGATGCCATTGCTCTGGTTGAATTAGATATGACAGCAATATTTTGGGTAATGGTAGCAGGTTTCCGAGGTGCCTGAGAAAAGTAGAAGGCCCCAAAAATTAAAAAGAAAACGTTTCCCCATAACAGGAGTCTTCAAAAAAACAACTAATTCCACAGGGAGAGCAAACACACCTTCATTGCCCTAGACTTTGCCTGGATTTCCTTTTCCCTCTGCTCTCGACGATGATTAAGCATTTGCCTCTTGGATCTCACCTCAATGAAGTCATCCTCGTCACTAGGAGTTTCAATCCCTGGCTGTTCAAAAATACGAACAACTCCAGTTTGCAGAGGAGCATCAACATTCTCCTCAAAGATCCCACTCCTTTTTGATGTTCCTGCTCCTGCAGTTATGCTGCCCAAAGAAAACTTTGTCCTCTTCAATTCTACTACTCTTCCAGAAATTTTGGCCATTTTGTTGTTGTAACTCATAATTCGCTTACCAGAAGCACCTGAATCAATATTTTCTGTCTCGGCCATTGTGCTGGATGATGCATTCAGTACATTGTCATTTTTCTCAGTGTACCTTGCCCCTGATACTGACTCATTACCATTTGACTTCTCTTCCCGGCCAGGATAGGCATATGATTCTAACCCATCAGCTTGCCTTCCATCAATGATACCTCGCACCCTGAATTCTGTTCTCCGAATTTTTCTCCTTCCCCTCCTCTGAAAGCCAACTGAATTTGCTTGAGAAGCATCTGATCCTGGAAAGGATGACCTAGACCCAGTAGCCCTTGCAGTATAAGAATGCCTCTTCCCTCTACCGCCAGTTCCTACGCTAGAATATTTTGGCCGACTTGCAGCTTTCTCCCCAGAAAGGAACTGAGATGTAACGGGTTCAACATGCATCTGCGCTTGTGACTCCCTCTTATTAGCCACAGGCCTATAATTCTTCTTCACAGTGGGATTACGAACACCTTGACGCACAACTGGGGAAACTGAAAGCATTTTATTTTGTTGTTCAGGTAAAGAGGAATTATCTGCTAGAACCTGAGATGCCCCACTGTCATTGACAGAGGGATCCATCAATGTATTTGACTGCAAGCATTCTAAGTTCTCTTGTGGCAGATCAAAAGGCTTCTTGATAGAAACAGGCTGCTTATTGAGTGGAACAGAGGATGAGCCATCTAGCAAGTTATGCTGTGAAGCTGAGACTGCAATCAGTTGCTTGTGTACAGAGCCTCCATGATTCTGATTCAAGGGATAATGAGCTGAAGCAGCAGGCTGAACAAAAGACAGAGTTTGAGCAGGTAATGGCAAGACACCCTGAGAAATGGGTTGTTGGTACCTCAGCTGGCCAAATTGCAAGAAGGTAGGTTGAGAGGAACGCATCTGAGTCACCGAAGGACCAACATGGGGATGCAACTGGAGAGGCATCTGAATCGATCCAATCTGAATGGCAGGAACAGGAGATGGTATCAAAGAAGGACCAGAAAAAAGGCCAAATGGAAGTTTGGGTGGTGCTTCAGCCTGTGTAGCGACAGTAGAAACTGAGGATAAAATAGGCTTGACGGATAATGAAGAAGAGACAGGCAAGCTTGGAGAAGCAAACTGCTGAGCAGATGGCATTCCTGAGCTACTAAATGTTTCAACGTTATTATGAGATTGACTGGACGATGATTCTTGATCAAGGACCAACTTTTGCAGTGTCTTTTCAGTCTCATTAACCAAATCTGCAGAGCTATTCACAATCTCTTGAGGAAAAGCACTCTCAGTTTGCAAACTACCAAGACCTGCACTCATTAAATCTGTCACAGTGCCAACTGAAACATCCTCTGTTCCAATCACATTTTCCCCATCCCTGAAAGTGTCTTGGACATCATCATTAGATGGAATTTCCATTTCAACACCTTCATCAAACCCTAAAACCAGTTGGCCCACCTCATTAGCTGTATTCTGCACATCTGCTTGCAAGTCTTCATAGTCCTGGGACAAGTCCAAATTCTCATCATCTCCTTCATGTGCTTCATCTTGCTCCTGATAGCCATCACCTTCTTCATCATACTCATCTGGTTCCTGGATTTCTCTGGTGTTCTCAACTGTCCATTCCTCATCTTCTCTCCGAGAAACTGAAGCTGAATTTACCATGACACTTACATCCTCAACGTCCATCAATGACACAATGTGCTCGTTGTCAGTCAAAACAGTCTGTTCTTCAATGGCAGTTGATGACCGGGTTGATGTCTCTCCAGATTCATCTATGTCATCATGAGAAGGCTGAGAAGGCGAACTTGGTGCACTTGAAACAGAAAGTGATGACTGTGAGTCACATCTTGGTTTAGCCTTATCCTGTTGAGCATTGGTTTCAGGTCCTTGAAGCGCCTCGTGATACCTATTGTGATAGGCAGTCTGTATTTGCTCCTGTTCTCTATCTTGCAAATGATGGTATCTTGATTCACTGTCAATGTATGATGATGAACTTGGATGTCCAGCAGGAGCTCTGAAGGACCTTCGATGGATTGAAGACACAGAAGGAGGGGGAGGAACACGAGGCTGCCTCATAGAGTAACGAGATCTACCAAATGCAGTAAACCCATCCATGTCAGGGTTCTGAAATAGCCTTTCTCCATAAGGAGAATGTGGCCTTCCACGAGAAGGACTAGGTCCCCAACCACCATCACAAAATTTATCATTCTCAAGGAACTCAGAATCCACATCAGAATGTCTGTTCAAACGATCACCATCTCCCATGTTCCACCCATCACCCTTAGAAAACCGGAGATCATCAGGCATTTTCACAGGTTCTGCAGCTCCACCTTTAGCAAGTGGCCTACCTGATGACCCAGGACTCCCACAGTACTCTGCTCGAGTGAAGGCTCTCCCAGAACCAAATGCTTCACGGCATGGACTGTGGTAGCCGTTCGGCTGATCTTGCTGAAAGAACATAGAGTTGTTGCCATTATCGTATGCATCTCTTTTCCAATAATTTGCAGGCTTACCTCTATGCAACAATGCTAAACCCCCATCCTTCGAAGACTGAGGATGAGAACCTGTATCAAAAGATCTATGCATTGCGAATGATTCAGATGATGCTGAACTAGCTACATGTTCAACCCTGTCTGTATCTTCCCACTCTCTAGTGTCTGTTGCTCTAAGGGCATCCATTTCTCTTAATAATCCACCAACTTGTTCATCAGTAACACCAGGAGGCATTTTATCATCCTTAAGAGCAACTTCAGCCTGCCTTTTTGCAATCCTGGCCTCCAACTCCATGAGCTTCTGTCGAGCAGCCTCTTTCCTTCTTTCCTCCTCCACAAGAATCCTCCTCTTCTCCTCCTCTCTTGCTATCTTCAGTTCCTCAGCTCTTCTCACAGCCACCAGTCTTTCCTGCTCCACTCTCCAAGCAGCTTCCCTTGCCTCTTTTTCAAGCCGCCGCCTCCTTTCCTCCTCTTCCCTCGCCAACCTCTCCCTCTCCTCCTCCTCCTTCCGTGCCAGCTCCAAGGCCCTAGCTTGCTCCTCAAGTACCCGTTGCCGCTGCTGCTCTTGCATCCTTTGAACCCTCTCAAGCTCAGCCTCAAATGACTCCCTAACAGGATCGTGGAAATCAGTCTGTTTAACATCCTTCTTCCTCTTGAATAACTTCACATTAACATCTCCAATAAGATCTCCTGAAAATGGGTCTGAGCTATCAAATCCAGGGCCCTCGAGGTATGACTTCCCAGCATTTGAGCTGATACGCTTTTCTCTACCAAAGTTCAGAATGGGATCCTTCAATGAGAATCCTTTACTGGGAGAAGAGAACGGGTCCTTAGCTGCTGTGCCACTTGTGAAAGCATCTCCTCTTAACCGGTTGCTAGAGAAATCACCATATCTACCACGAACATTCTGCTCATAGCCATTCTGGTTGTTCATCACGGAGCTGAAATCTCTCCTCGCATACCGATAATCCTGCATGCCATTACTGAATCCATCCCGAGCACCATCAAGATGACCAAAGCTACTCTCTTTATTGATCTCCCCATTTGCGCAAAATGTCCTTGCACCAATTCCATCTCTTGAGACTGCCATTTCACGCCCACCAAACCCATCCCTCTGCTGCTGTGGCGTCCTCCAAGAACCAATGTCTCTGCCATCTTTGCTCGGCCCATTCAAATCCCTCCCAAACAAGTCCCCTCTGAACAAATCCCTTGATAAACCACCACCAGCCTCAGCATCTCGTTGAGCCCTGCCATCTGAAGAGCCAGCTCTCGAAAACCCATGGTCCCTCTCCCTTTCCAGGATACCCAGACCAGTATCTCTTTCATCGTCAGCCCAATCAGAAGTATGAGAAAGCCTTATAATTGGCAGTGGCCCCTGTAAAGCCCCATCCAACTTCTGAGACTGCTTCTGAGCTCCATCCGATACACTGCCACCCGCTGGGCTAGCTGTCCGCATCTGGGGCCGCATGTGAAGGGGTGTATCAAACTCCGGCTTTGCAACGCCCTGTTCCTGCTTCTGCTTCAAAGAATCCTTCTGCTTCTGTGGGGATGCAAACGAGGCAAGCAAGGAAGGAAAGTCCTCGCCCTTCAAGACGACAGCTTTCTCAACAGCACGAGCAGCGGAAGCCGCCACTGGCTGCTCGGCTGGTCGGGGACCAGCACCTTTCTGGGCAGCATCAGCAAGCGGGAGACCAGGCTTCGTCCAGCCCATTGACGACGACCCAGAACCGGATCCAGCACCCCCGGCACCAGCCCCAGGCCCCGAGCCGCCACCGGAATCAAACCTCTCATGTTCCTTTCTCAACGAGGGCAGGTTCAAGGGGGGCGGTACAGAGAGCTTGGAGCCAACCTTGGGGCCAGCGGAGCTCGAGCTCCGAGGGCGAGACAGGACGACCATGCCGCCGGACCCAGAGTGGGCCACGGGGCGAGCCCGGCCATGGGCAGAGGACAACGACGACGGGGGCTGGCCGTATGACTTGTTCAGATTGACGGAGACGAACTTGCTTGGGTGAGCCATCGCCGATCGGAGCTCTCGGGAGCCACTCTCATGAAACCCTAACCCTAGATCTCTCTGCCCTCTTGTTGCAAAAGCAAAACCCTAGAAATCCGATTGATCGCAGGGAGAGAGAGGAAGGAAGGAGAAGAAGTAGTGGTTACCTGGTGGTAGGGGGGCGGAGGAGGAGGGGGAGAAGGAGGGCGGCGATCGGTGGCGGCGGTGCGATTGGGAGAAGGGAGAGAGAATGGGGAAAGGGGGAGGGATTTCGAAGGGGCAAAGAGCAGAAAGATGGGAAGCACGTGTAGTTTTATGGAAAATGACGGAGGAAGTGGCGGATGAGATACGCGCTGACCAAAGGGAGATGAGAACTTACTAAACAAAGGAAAATTTTATTGTTATTATGATATTTTGGGTAATTAGTTAGTATAAGCCCAGGCCCATGGATGCGAAGTGGGTCGGTACGGGCCAGGGACCAGATCCATAGACTTATGGTAGAGTTCAAACTTCAAACGCTCGCGATTAACATCCTCCGTCCTGCATTTTTTAATTTTGTGAAATTTTATTTTTTGTTAATTTGATGGGAATCGAAGAAGCCCAAACATTTTTAGGCTTTTATTTAATATCGTGGATATCAAGTTGAATTTAAATTAGAAAAAATAAAAAGTCCTAAATAAGGCTTGTTTTTCTCAATGCATTTTTGTTGAGATTTTTTTTTTAAAAAAAAAAAATTTATGCCACCGTCGTCCGTTTCCCATATACAGAAAGTATAATACGAAGCGCAGGGGTTTAAGTGACATACGCTACGTTCTAAGTGTACGCGGACCGCCTCCCGGTTAACCATCTCGAGCGTTTTGACTTTGCGTGAAAGTGAAAAGTGAAATGAACGAGAAATCAGACCAAAAATCTTATGGGTCCTGTCAGATGGGTATCGATCCCATAATCGAACCGTAACGGTAACTTTCCGAAGTAAATAAGTCTCGTTGTCGAGGAAGTGACCGGAGATGAAACGTCAGAATTCGTAATGTGTAATCAATGCCGGACCGCGAGAAGACTCGGTCGAGAAATTCATTTTGCAGCGACCGAAATTAGACTCGGTAGAAATAGTGCTGCAAATCTACTCAAATAAAAAATCATCGAAAGAATCGAGGTATATAATGGTCATGTTATTTTAGCATATTCAATAAATTTGTAAGAAATTAATTTGAAATTTAATTACCGAAATGAAAGGCCCAAGCTTCACGACGAAAATCTCAGCTCTGATCCCATTCAAACCAAAAGGTCAAAAAACCCTGACTTGATATAAAAAAAAAAAAATACAAAATATTACCCACTTAGTGCCTTTTTTTTTTTCATTCTAAATTTATAGTGATTTACTTAAATATTGAAATAGTTATCACCAACCAAAAAGCTCTCAATAAATTTTTTGATAATTTTTTTAAAATAAATCAACGAGCCGAATCAACTTAGCATATCAAAATTTTAAAAAAACTCTAAATCAGAGCGGATAACGAAGTAAACTCCCGTCTTCTAGTTCGTTGCACAAAATGATATTTTAGAATGATAAATAAATTACTAACAATACATTCAAGCAATTATAATAAACTAAAATCATAAAAAATAAAAACAGTTCCATGCGGACCAATATTAAAATAAATGATGGGTGTCAATAGATGTTATGGGATTTCTGAATTGCTGTAAATTGAAAATAATACCAAGCTTGTTATTTTTCTCAACAAGAGTAATCATCAGTGAGAATTTAGTAGATAAATATACATTTGATGTCACCAATATGCGTTAAGTATTTTTTATGATCATTATTTTCTATCATTTTTTTGTTTTATTTGTTTATTTTTGTATTTGACATCTATTTTATATATTTTTGATAATTACACATAATTTATAGAGATAATTACGGGTGACCTCGTAATTAGTCTTAATTACGGTTAACCCCTCGTAATTTCCGTAATTACCCCTACTCCTCAAATTCGCTCATATTTACCCAAGCCCCTTATTGTTATTTAATCAAAATTTTACCAAAAAATTCTGATTTTACCCGTTATTTTTACACATACACCTCTAAAAACTTTTTTTTTTATAGTTAACTCCCGGATTTCGAAATTTTACAAATAACAACCCGAAAGAACTCAGATTTACAAAAACGTTCTCCAAATTTGAATTTTTGCAAATAAACCCCCGGAAATTATTCCGATATATAGAAAAGTCCCCGAAATTCGGATTTTTGCAAATAACACCCCGTCGCGCGGGCGGGAGCGGAGGAGGAGGACGGCCGGCCGGGAGCGGAGGCGGAGGCCGGCGGCTGGAGCGGAGACGGAGGCCGGGGCGCCGGCGCGCCGAAACGCGGGCGCGGACGGCCACGGCCGAGGCCGTTCCGCCCCCGCGTGCCGGGGACGGAGGCCGAACCGGCGCGCCCGCACGCGGAGGCCGAGGCCGAGGCCGTTCCGCCCCCGCGTGCCGGGGACGGAGGCCGAAGCCGGCGCGCCCGCACGCGGGCGCGGGCGAGGACGGCCACGGCCGAGGCCGTTCAGCCCCCGCGTGCCGGGGACGGAGGCCAAGGCCGGCGCGCCCGCACGCGGAGGCCGAGGCCGAGGCCGTTCCGCCCCCGCGTGCCGGGGACGGAGGCAGAGGCCGGCGCGCCCGCGTGACGGGGACGGACAGCCTTGGCCTTGGCCGTCCGCGCCCGCGTGCCGGCGGGCCGGCCTCGGCCTCCGTCCCCGGCACGCGGGGGCGGAACGGCCTCGGCGTCCGCCTCCGCTCCCGCAGCCGGCTCGCCGGCGCCCCGGCCTCCGCCTGCTTCCCCGGGCGCGGGCGCGGATTTTTGCAAATAACTCTCCGAAATTATTCCAAATTACAAAAAAGTCCAGAACTTTCTTATATAACCCTCTTCTTCCTGTAGCCCTAAACGCATCTGCGTCGCCGCCGCCGCTGTGCTCTACCGCTACCGCCATCAGTCCCTGCGCAGCTGCTGCCGTCACTACCCTGCCGGCTTGCCGTCGCTATCCGCTCGTTGCCTTGCGAAATACAGTGAAAGTTTAAAATTTTCAAATTTCAAATTACAAGTTTATTATTTTGTACATTTAAAAATAGACTACCTTCAATATTTTTCTTTATAAATACGTCCAAATTTTATTTATTTTATAAATAAATTTTACAAATAAGTCATCGAAGGTTTCAAAACTTAAAATTTAAAATTATAAGTTTCATATTGTACATTTACAAATACACCCCTTCAATATTTTTTTATAAATAAGTTTATATTTTTAATCATATTTTAAATAAAATTTTACAAAAAAGACATTAGTGTTTTTTATATTTATAATTACAAATTTAATATTTATAAATTAAAGAATAAACCCTCAAATTTTTTTAAAAAATAACTGTAAATTTTTTTTAAAACTAATTTTTACTATTTTTTACATTTAAGAATAGACCACCTTTAATTTTTTTTTTTTATAAATACGTCCAAATTTTATTTATTTTATAAATAAATTTTACAAATAAGTCATCAAAAGGTTTCAAAGCTTAAAATTTAAAAATACAAGTTTCATGTTGTACATTTACAAATAGACCCCTTCAATATTTTTTTTATAAATAAGTCTATATTTTTAATTATATTTTAAATAAAATTTTACAAAAAAGACATTAGTGTTTTTTATATTTATAATTACAAATTTAATATTTATAAATTAAAGAATAGACCCTCAAATTTTTTTTAAAAAAATAACTGTAAAATTTTTTTTAAACTAATTTTTACTTTTTTTACATTTAAGAATAAACCACCTTTAATATTTTTTTTATAAATACGTCCAAATTTTATTTATTTTATAAATAAATTTTACAAATAAGTCATCGAAGGTTTCAAAGTTTAAAATTTAAAATTACAAGTTTCATATTGTACAGTTACAAATAGACCCCTTAAATATTTTTTTTTTAAATAAGTCTATATTTTTAATCATATTTTAAATAAAATTTTACAAAAAAGACATTAGTGTTTTTTATATTTATAATTGTAAATTTAATATTTATAAATTAAAAAATAGACCCTTAAAATTTTTTTAAAAAAAACTCTAAATTTTTTTTTAAAACTTATTTTTACAAATACAAGGACCCTCGGCCGGAGGCCCGACGGCGCGCGGACGGCCTTGCCGGCACGCCGGCCGCGAGCGCCTCCGCACCGGGAGCGGAGACGACGCCGAGGCCGTCCGGGCCCCCGCGTGACCGGGGACGGAGGCCGAGGCCGGCGCGGCTCCGCACGCGGGCGCGGACGGCCAGGCAAAGGCCGTCCGCCCCCGGCACGCGGGGCGCGCCGGCCTTGGCCCTCCGTCCCCGTCACGCGGGGGCGGAACGGGCATCGGCCTCGGCCGCCGAGTGCGGGCGCGGCCGGCCTTGGCCATCCGTCCCCGTCACGCGGGGGCGGAACGGCCCGCCGTGGCCGCGCAGCCGCCCGCGCCCGCGTGCGGGCGCGCCGGCCTTGGCCTCCGTCCCCGGCACGCGGGGGCGGAACGGCCTCGGCCGTGGCCGTCCTCGCCCGCGCCCGCGTGCGGGCGCGCCGGCCTCGGCCTCCGTCCCCGGCACGCGGGGGCGGAACGGCCTCGGCCGTGGCCGTCCGCGCCCGCGTTTCGGCGCCCCGGCGCCCCGGCCTCCGCCTCCGCTCCAGCCGCCGGCCTCCGCCTCCGCTCCCGTCCGCCCGGCCTCCGGCTCCGCTCCCGCCGCCGGCCGCCGCCTCCGCTCCCTCGGCCTGCCGGCCGGCCTCCTCCTCCGCTCCCGCCCGCGCGACGGGGTGTTATTTGCAAAAATCCGAATTTCAGGGACTTCTCTGTAAATCGGAATAATTTCCAGGGGTTTATTTGTAAAAATTCGAATTTGGAAGACTTTTTTTAAGTCTGAGTTCTTTCGGGTGTTATTTGCAAAATTTCGAAATTCGGGGGTTATATATAAAAAATAAGTTTTTAAGGGGTGTATATGTAAAAATAATCAGGATAAAATCGAAATTTTTTTGTAAAATTTTTATTAAATAATAATCCAGGTAAATATCGGCAAATTTGTGAGGGAGAGGTAATTACGGAAATTAGGGAGTTAACCGTAATTAAGGCTAATTTCAGGGTCACCTGTAATTATTCCTAATTTATAATCATTACGTATGTTTAAGATAATTTTTTAAACGAATTTAGTAGGATTGGCAATGGCCCAATTCACACCGGTTTGGACGAGCCTAAAGTCGGTATGCATAGGCATGAGGCGGACCAAAACCCGATAAGCACCACTTATTTTTGTATTAAATTTGTTTAAAATTCCATCCGTTAAATTTATATTAGACTCGTTAAAATATATCAATATTTATATTTATTAGTTCTAATAGCATATATCAATATTTATATTTATTAGTTCTAATAGCATATTAATATATTTCATTAATAAACTGGTGGTTAAACAGATTTTCAAATGGCCTTCAACAAATTTTTTTAAATAAATTTAAAACTAAACAGGTTTTGGGTATTTTAACCTGGCTTTAAACATATTTTTAACTAACTCGACCCATGAGTTTAATGAACCTTGGGCTCGGTGACAGCCGTAGAACTTAGTCGCATTCTACGCGACCGGATTCGCGTCCGATTACTTGAGGCATATAAATGTAAATATTGATTTGTGAGGTTATATCAAGAGTTCACATTTACAAGGGTGCATATGCAAAATCCCCCTGAAATTTGAAGGCCAGAAACTCCGGGCTCGATCCCGTAATTATCGGGTCCGAGGCCCAGCAACGACCACACGAATCGCCAAAGCCCTCCCCGTCTGCCACGTCGCCATCCTCCCCACAGGCTGTGGTCAAAATTTCCCGCCATTTTCAGAGACGCACAATTTTCCACGTAAAAAAACTAGAATTAATTCTTGAAGCCCCGGGTGAATTTAAAGCCAGAAGTAATCAAAGGAGGAAAAAATAGAGAAAAAAAGAGGATAAATAAATCTGTCATTAGAATGCGTCAGACTTGTTCCAGCTCGGGACCAACTCAGAATTTTGTATCAGTTCCCTTCATTTTCCATCTCCTCAGTTGCGTTTAATCCCATAATTTCAGCTTTTGAGGCAGAAAAACAGAGGAGGAGGAGGAAGAAAAAGAATTATTTTAAGGTATTATTGTTTTCTTTTTCTGTTCTTCGTGTAGTTTCTGTTTTTGTTTCCATGTTCTCTGTTGAATTTCTGATGTTATGCTCCCGAGTAAGAACTAATTTGTTTTCATTGGCTTTTTAACCTCTCTATTTTGGTTTAAGATTTTATAAGATGGTGTTTTGTTGAGAAATTTAAAGAAAACCAAGTATGGGTGCACAAATTTTGTTGCTCTATACATTGTTGTTTTCTCGAGTTTTGTAGTTCTTACCTTTAATTTGTTTTTGTCAATAATGATGAGAGAGTAGTCTACATATTTTTGTTATTGATGACAGTTATTGGCAAAATGTTTCAATTTATTTTGGGTAGAAACTGTATATTGTAAAAAAAAAAAATTATGTGCATGCAATTCTATATGAATGAACAAAATGATTTATTTGATTAAAGAGCTAAACTTTGGAACATAATTGTGATCAAATCATGAGTATCTAAGCATGAATACATGATTTTCTAAGCATGAATACATAATAGTGATTTCAACCACCCCCTCAAGCTAGTTGTTATAATGCCTGAGTTGGATTATTGATAGCTTTTTAACCTGAAATTCGCCATGCTGATACCTTCTTTTATAACTTCTTCGTTTTTCAGATGTGCAGCTCCATTATGCTTGACGGTAGCTTTTCGTTTCCTTTTCTGTTTCTCTTTGCAGAACTTGAATCAGGCATATAATACAAGATTGCAATGGAGAGTGCGAAGGATTCTGAATCAGCTTCCCCTGGAGAATCAGTTTTTACACCAGTAAGCATTTCAACTCATTAAAAAACCCTTATTCCTCTAAATAAATATGAACATTTTGAGCTACTTTTTGAACAACAGGATCCTGTTACCAAAGAATTGCATTCTATTATTTCTGATACATCTTCAGAAATTCATGGTGTTCCGATAGTACACTCACCGGGTACTCAAGAACTTGTCTATTTTAAAGACGATGGTTCTGAGCTGAAGACTAAGTCTGGCAATCTTACTGTCGATATAAACCTCTGTAAACTGGCGATTGGAAGTGCTGAAGTTGCATCCCCAGGCTCTGCTGGTTCTTCAAGCCGACTTAAGAAAGTTACTGGCAAAGGCCTTATTGATAACTCAGTGCCTTTTGAATCTGTTAAAGAGGCTGTAAGCAAGTTTGGGGGCATTGTTGATTGGAAAGCTCATAAAGCTATGACTATGGAGGTATTCTTTTTTTCTAGTTCTATCAGGATGTTGTGCATTTTGATTCCTTTTTCCTCTTTTTTTTTGTGTTCTGTTTATTTAAGTTCCAATTTTTAAGAGAAGCAACTGCTAGAATTTTCAGAAGAAACACAATCTACAGTTCTAATTAAAACAAATAAATCAACTCCCTATTGCAGAGGCAGAAGAATGTGGAAGTTGAACTCAAGAAGGCACAAGAGGAAATTCCAGAGTACAAAAAGCAATCAGAAGCTGCAGAAGAAGCAAAGGAACAAGTACTGAAGGAACTTGAGGACACCAAGAGATTAATAGAAGAACTGAAGCTAAGCCTTGAGAAAGCGCAGACCGAAGAGGCACAAGCAAAGCAGGACTCAGAACTTGCGCAACTGAGGGCTAAAGAGGTGGAGCAAGGCATCACCGATGATGCAAGTGTTGCAGCCAAGACACAACTAGAAGTTGCCAAAGCAAGACACGAAGCAGCAGTGGCTGATCTGAGATCAGTGAAACAGGAGTTGGAAGCACTCAAAGGAGACTATGACCGACTAGTTAGTGATAGAGACTGTGCAATCCAAAAGGCCAAAGAGACCGTTTCTGCATCAAAGGAGATTGAAAAGCTAGTGGAGGATTTGACCCTTGAGCTGATCACAGCAAAGGAATCACTTGGATTGGCACATGCTTCACACCTTGAAGCAGAGGAGAGCAAAATTACTGCAGCAGTGGCAAGAGACCAGACCACACAGAACTTGGAAATGGAGCTCAAGCAAGTCGAAGTCGAACTCCAAGAGCTCAATGAACAGCTTATGTTGTCCAAGGACCTCAAATCTAAACTCGATGAAGCTACTACTTTGTTGCTTAATGTCAAGGCTGAACTAGCAGCGTACATGGAAGCAAAACTACAGCAAGAGAAGTTATTAGATGAAGCAGAGGGAGCAAACAATCCAGTGGAGGCCGAGCTTGAGCAAGTGAAACTAAACATTGAGAAAGCTAAAGATGAAGTCAACTGCTTAAGAGTTGCAGCTTCTTCTCTCAAAGCAGAGCTGGAAAAAGAGCAAGAAGCCCTTGCTTCCGTGAAACAAAGAGAAGAGGGGGCATCTTTGGCAGTATCATCTCTTGAAGTTGAGCTGAGCAAGACAAAGGCTGAGCTTGAACTCGCTCTCACAAAGCAAAAGGAAACCGAAGACAAGATAGAGGAGCTTCCCAAGTTGATCCAACAAGCATCACAGGAAGCTGAGAAAGCCAAGTTGCTTGCTCTTTCTGCTCGCCAAGAGCTGAACAATGCCAGGGAAGAAGCGGAGCTAGCCAAGGCCAGTGCAGGTGCCATTGAAATAAGGCTTCATGCAGCTATGAAAGAGGTAGAGGCGGCGAATGCATCAGAGAGGTTGGCCATTGCAGCAGTAAAAGCACTAGAGGAGAGCCAAAATGCTGACAAGGACTCTCCTCATGGAGTGACTTTGCCACTGGAGGAGTACTACAATCTTAGCAAGAGAGCTCATGAAGCTGAGGAACTTGCGAAGAAGAAGGTGGAAACAGCCATTGAACAGATCAAACAGGCAAAGGACTCAGAGAACCAGAGCTTGCAAAGGTTGGAGGAAGTCAAGAAGGAGCTGGATGATAGGAAGGAAGCATTGAAATCTGCGGTGGAGGCTGCCGAGAAGGCACAGGAAGGGAAGCTGGCTGTGGAACAAGAGCTGAGGATTTGGAGAGCCGAGCATGAGCAAAGAAGGAAGGCTGGTGATGCTGCTTTAATTATGGCTACTAGTTCAGAGAAAGGTGAAGCAAAGAGCTCTGTTGATGAAGAAGGCAGCGTTGCGCCAAATTTGAAAGTATGCATGGAAGAAAACACAGTGCCGGAACAGAAAGCCAGGAAGAAGAAGTCGTTCTTCCCACGAATTGTCATGTTCTTGGCCAGAAAGAAGGCTCAGTCGTTGAAATAATTGGACCTCTTCATTACTAACAAATGCAGATGAACGTATTTGTTTGTTTTTTCTGATACACCAGTTTCTTATTTGTAAAATTTACAGGCTTCTACATTGCAAATCACAATGATACTGTCCTTATCTTTGTTTTTTCTAAACTCATTGTTATGGTGGACGAACTCTGTGTAATAAGCAGAATGTTTTACAGTATACGGATGTTTCTAATTTGGTACTGTAGACTTCTGATGTCAATAGTTAACTTTGTCCAATGTAACTGATGTGAAGTTAAATGCACAATTTATTGATCATTTTTATTCAGTGTCAAAATCTATGGCCCTTTTGTTTCTTTCTTAGAAAATCTAGAACTAAACATGTGAATGAAATTCTGGTGAGCCAGTTTTAAGTGCACAATCATAAGCATGATATAATGTTAGAAAATCCACTTGAGTACATGTTTATTGCATAATTGCCAACAAATATGCATCTATGTATATATATAATGGTCATTGAACATATAAAATGACATTTTTTTATCTTGGTTGGTATATTTAAACTAATGCTGCTCTCAAACAACTTGTTTACTTCAATCCTTTTATCTTGCAGATTGAAAACATTTTGTTGCATATGAATCGAGTGATAACTATTGAAAAACATGCTCAATCCGTGGCACCAACTCCTTGAAACTCATGTTTAGTTCATTGAACGTGTCGTGGAACACCAAATATAACAAAAGCTTAATTACAGATGATTAAGATGGGGACTGTGCAACAGAAGTAGGTATAGTGAGTCTTTAATCCTGCTTTTTCTAGGCCAAAGGCTATTGTTATTCTTAATCAATCTGGTTAGGTGGGAAATGGTGTGGATTTAGACTCAGACATGACACTTGTTTCTATTTTTCTGGATTTGGTGATGAGAGGTCTCTTTGCTTTCATTTCCTCTCTCTATCTCAATCTCTAAAGGATCCAGACTCGGCACCAACCAAAGCAAGAGGAAGCCACAGCTTTTGAGCAAACTCAGATAGACTTGAAGAAGCTATGAGAAGGTTAAACTACTAGATTCTAGGTTAACTTTCGAAGTCCTTGACCTAGCTAGGCCAGGAATGGAAGACAAAATGATGTTGGATGAGATCAAGAGAAAGTAGAGTAGATAGGATAGCCTTGAAAACCAATCCCAGGTGAATGTTTCTTAATTAAAAATTTAAAAGCTTTACTGTAATCTATAATGGTAGAATGGTTGCATTGGCCCCATGTGCTGGTGGCTGTTTCATAAGCTTTGTGGCTGTTTATTGGGGAATATATATCAGAGCTTGGATATCTCACTCTTAGTCAACTATTGGCCTCATTGATACAACCTGGCTCATGACAAGCCTACAAGTCAAGGTATACGTTAAATGTCTCAAAAATTGCAATGCCAAAAGGACCCTTCGTGGCGGCCGAAACTGGATGAAACACCACCAAACTGAAATTGAAACATTTCCCCCCTATGGGAAAGAAACGAAACGCGAGATTTTAAAACTTAAATTAGGATGGAAGATAAGATTGATGTGTGATTCGTGCGTGGTGGTTATGTTGTATTTGATGCAAAGCAAAGGGATCAAAGGTGGCAAATCTAACATCAATTTGTAGAGTAAAACCAAACCCTAAGAATGGACAAACATGCTTTAGTGTAACCCTAAACGGAGCTTCTCCAACTTCTTACTCTATTCTTTCCACCTCCCAACCACTACCACACCATTCTCTCCCCATCAATGACTTAACCCTAATTCTTAACTACTAATGATTTATAGGCAACCGCATTACATTTATTGTTATTAGGACACACCACTTGCAAGGCAAGAAGAGTTCCTGCAAAGAAACAGTTCAGCTCCACACCAAGCTCTTCTTCTTCTTCTTCTTCTTCTTCTTCTCCTTCTCCTTCTTCTTCTTCTTCTTCTTCTTCTTCTTCTTCTTCTTCTTATTTATACAATCAAAGAGTCGCAGGAATCCTCTTGAGGAATGGCTTTCAGTGAAGAGATCATGAAGGTTGCCGGATCGAAAACACTGATCATCAAGATCAACCTTGCCTTCCTCGCCCTCTTCTTCGCCGTCTACCTCGCACTTCTCCTCCAGCCGCGATATCTCTCCGGCGAGACTGCCACCTCCTTCATCCGCTGCTCGCTCCGCGGCTGCCACATAAAGAAGGTAAGGTGAGTAGCACATTTGTTTGCAAAATCCCCAGAGCAAAGATCTCCGGAGTTGCTTATAGCTTACAATTGTGCTTGGATTTCAAATTTTTTGAAGGTTGAAGATGCTGTAAGTGTGAAGATCACAAAGAAGAGGATCCCAAGTTTCATGGAGGAGTTGCCTAAGAACTTGAGCATTGGCTTGGTGAACATTGGATATGAGGAGCTGAAGGAATGGAGCAGTGTGGGGAATGCGACGGCGGTTTACTTCGATAAGGTGTCGCCGAACTTTGAATGGAAGGACTTGTTCCCGGAGTGGATCGACGAGGAGGAGGATAACGACGGGCCGTCGTGCCCGGAGATCCCAATGCCGGACTTCTCGGGGTATGATGATGTTGATGTGGTAGTGGTCGAGCTGCCGTGCCGGAAGCCGGAGGAAGGTTGGGCCAGGGATGTGTTTAGGCTCCAAGTGCACCTTGTGGCTGCAAGGATGGCAGCGCTGAAAGGAAAGAGGGACGGGAAGGGGAAGGTGAGGGTGGTGGGGGCGAGCCAGTGCGAGCCGATGATCGAGATCTTCCGGTGCGAGGATCTGGTGAGGCAGGGGGAAATGTGGTGGATGTTTGAGGTGGAGGCAGAGGAGCTGGAGGAGAAGCTGGCCTTGCCTCTTGGCTCCTGCAATCTTGCCATGCCATTGTGGGTGGAAGGTACTCCTGTTTTCTCCTTTTTTTTATATATACTGATAAATAATAGTGAAAATTAAAAGTAGGTCTTGAACAGAGTGCTTAGTTTTTTTTAAAAATAATCCATATCAATTCTCAATTGTGTCTGATTGGATTTTGACTTACACACAACGAGATATATACACAATTTAGGATCTTTTAGAAATCAAACTCATGATTTAATAACGATTAGCTCAGTATTTGATTTGCAAGAGAGTATTTAGTTGATTTAAATTTTTGAGAAATGAAAAGCCTAAGCTTTTTGAAAGCTAGTGAAGACTAGGAAGTGGAGAAGACTTATAAGAAAGATGCAACGAGAAAGAGGGGGATGGTTGGTGGGGAAGCTGCCCATGCTAGTTCAAATCATTCAATTGATGAATGCTATAATAATTACTGTACAGGGTCTTTAATTAATTCATGTTAATCAAGGTTAACTACTAATTTGAGCACTATTATAGCACTTATTATATTTTAATAACTCGGATTCTCTATCATCATTGCATGAGTAACAACCACTTCTTATTAAAAACAATTAGCTTTAAACAATCTTCTAACAACACAATAATGCACATTGTAGGGTCCAACGAGGTGTACAACCTCTCCAAATTCGCCAGCCCGGCGAACCCTAACCGGCGGGAAGCCTACGCCACTGTGCTCCACTCCTCCGACGCCTACGTCTGCGGCGCGATCACCCTATCTCAGAGTCTCCTCAAATCCGGCACCGACCGCGACCTCGTCCTCCTCCATGACAAGTCCATCCCCGAGGCAAAGCTCCGGGCCCTCACCGCCGCTGGCTGGAAGCTCCGGGAGATCAAGCGGATCCGGAACCCAAGAGCCGAGAAGGACTCCTACAACGAATATAACTACAGCAAGTTCAGGCTCTGGCAGCTCACGGACTACCGGAAAGTCGTCTTTGTGGACGCCGACATCGTCGTCCTCCGCAACCTCGACATCCTATTCCACTTCCCCGAAATGTCCGCCACCGGCAACGACGGCTCCATCTTCAACTCCGGCATCATGGTGATCCGCCCTTCGGGTTGCACTTTCAAGACTCTGATGAAGAAGAGGAAGGAGATATTCTCCTACAACGGCGGCGACCAAGGGTTCTTGAATGAGGTCTTCGTGTGGTGGCACCGGCTGCCGCGGCGAGTAAACTTTTTGAAGAACTTCTGGGCAAACACCACGTTGGAGGCAAGCGTCAAGAATGCGTTGTTCGCCGCCGACCCACCGGCGTTGTACTCGATTCACTACCTTGGATTGAAGCCGTGGTTGTGTTACCGAGACTACGACTGCAACTGGAACGTCGGGGACCAGCGGGTGTACGCGAGCGACACCGCTCATCAGCGGTGGTGGAAGGTGCATGATGGGATGGATCCCGGTCTTCAGCGGTTCTGCGGGCTGTCGGAGAGGAGGAAGGTGGAGCTGGACTGGGACAGGCGGCAGGCAAGGGAGATGGGATTTGGCGATGAGCATTGGAGGATGAATATCACGGATAGGAGGAGGTTTGAGACTTCGGGTGACAGTTCATGAGGAGAGTTCATGTTTTGGATTTAGGGTTTCTTTGTTTCGCTGCATAGAACATTTGGATTCTTTGTTCATCTTTTTTTTTCTTGATTTTTATGAATAAAATCTCGTTGATATTTATGCACATAAGAGCAAATTAATCTGATTTTTTTTCATCTTTTAGACATGATAAAAAATATAGAATCAAACAATTCAAAATTTTAAATCGATAAAGCAGAAGTCATTATTCATTACAAACGCTCCCAATAGTATAAAAAGGCCGGAAAAAATTTCTTAGAAATGTTTTCGGCAAAAAACAAAGATTTAATCAAAATATTAAAAAGTGGTGAAACGGGGTAGGGTTTTAGGCATGCGGCTATATTGGTCGCACCAAACTTGTGGGGTGATATGAGTGTACAGTTACACGTTGTTGTCAAGAGGTCTTTATCACTTTTTCTGGTTGACCTAATCCGCCATGACTTTGCTTGAATTATAAACAACTTTTTTGTCTTTCTTTTTCTTATTAAATGCTTGCGGATTAACCAGTTCTCCAAGTGCTTCGGCGGTCCCAATCTTGAAGTACGGACCAGTTCAATTTAATGGTTTCTTAGCATGATGTACTAAAAAATGTAACTGAACAACATAGAGACCAAAGCAGAGAAAACAACATAGAGGCCAAAGCAGGGAGGTTCCTGACATTTTCCTGTTCTGAGAACCATCTAGCAACCAAATCTCAATTAAAGAAATCTGTTAATCAAACTTGTAAAGAAAATGAAAGTAAACTGCATTCCAAGCACTGCAACAATGATCTTATGAACCAACAGAGCATCGAGACAATGAAATTATAGAGATGTTATTGCTTATAATTTACTAGCTAGAAAAAACTAATGCCACTGGTATCTCATCAATCAACCATGTAATGTACAAACAATGAACTATCCTGTCTAGGATCCTAGTCCTAAACCCAAGCTCTACCACTCCTCTTTGTCAACAAGCTTAAGGCCCCAACTCATGTCCTCACAATGCCTCACATAGGGGACTAGTGCACCAGTGTCGATGCCTCTTTTTGCCTTGCAGTCATAAAAGGGCGGTGCATGGAAACAAGGTTCCATTGACATAGCCCGACGGCAAGGCGGATCAGGCACGGTTCGGTTCTCTGGTTTGAACAGAATCCATGGTTTGAGGCCACCAAGGCCTTGTGCCACATACCCGAATGTAGACCAAGAGCTAGTGATTAATGTGTCAGTTAAGCTCAGGAGATACATTTCTGCCCATGCTTTCATGTTGTGCATCTGCTTCTCTGTCCGCTGGAACTCTTCATGGCTTGGTTGGAAGACACCAATGATCTCTCCAGTTGCTGCAGAGCTCTCCCAGTACATGTTTCTGACCTTCTCAAAGTAACCAGAGTTCAAGGAAGTCATAAGAATAGCTTTTGATCTCGTGTATGTGGTCACCTCAATGGGTTCTTCGGGGGTCACACTGGGCAACAGCTTCTCCTTCCGTGAACACAAGAGGATCTGATCCAAGACATGCTGAAATGGACCAGGTTCCAACTCAAAAACTCTGATCTGTACACCAATCCTTTCATCAGACTTGGCCAAATAGGCGAGATAATACCTTCTAATCAGACCCCATACTGAGTTTGTTGGGTGGAAAAGATAGCGGCCCAAGTGGTGGAACACAGTGTCTCTATTAGGGAAAAGTCGGTGAAGCTCTTCTTCATATGCTGGCATTAGAAAGAGAGATGGCACAAAGTAGTTGTCTGATCTCAGTACCAACCAGGAGAACTTCTGCAGCAACAACTGATCTTCATCACAAAAGAAGAGTTTGTCATGGTCACCATAGTCGTGGGAGAGATGAAGATACATATAAGCTGGCATATTCCCCTTTGAAATACCACCAGCACTGTTAGCAATTAGATTGTTCTTCAACATGTTTCCATAACTCTCTGGGGATTCCTTCTGGAAGCTGCTGAACTGGTTGATGGGAAAATTCAAGGGTAGCAGCCATGAGCTTTCAGGAAATGGCTCGCAAAAGAGGTTGATCATGTCGCCACCACGGTCAACAAGTAAAACCCTGTTTGTAAGTAAAGCATAAAGAAATGCTGAAGCAAGAGTAAGTATCCTGTTCCCTAGACCACTGTATGAGATCCAAACCACATAGTTACATTCAGTGTGCCCACCAGTGTGACCGGACTTCAGCTGATCAACAGTTTTGTTGTACTGTTCGGTGTTTGGACCACATCTTCTATGTAAAGCTTCATATTTCCGCAGCCTTTTTAAGAGGTAGGAGGATGCTATGTGGGATGAAGCTTTACGGAACATAACAGACTGGTATCTACTCAGGCAGGAGCCATCCTCAAACCCATCAACCAGTAGGCCTCCAAGAAGTTTGTCCTTTCGGGTATCAGACGATGAAATAGAACCATCTTTTGAGCCTAAAAGTTGTGAAAAATATAAAACAGGGTGCTAGGTAAGTTTGTTTTGATGCATCATAGTTGTCATGTACATCAAAGTAGAATAAGACATTCTCAGTGGCAGTACCTAGATTAAAAGACAATTGCCATAGAGAAAAGCAATTAAATAAGGACAACTAAGTTGAGTCTAAGCTACTAGATTTAATCTACTTAAGATATTGGCAATTGTATCTCACAGTAATTGCAAGGCAATAAAGAGACAACTTCCATATCAATGTTCACACTTGACAAAGTTCTCATAACATGTAGGAGACCTCGAATTATCCTTGAGGAAGCAGATTGACAGTATTTATGCGAATAATTATGGTGCCTTAGAAGTCAGAGACAGTATATCACAAAAAAAACCAATGGATCAAGGATCTAGGAATACTGATTACGTGATAATCATTTTCACATATCAACTAGATTTCAGCTGCAGTAATGAGATTGGAGAAAAATGGCAGTCGGAACAAAAAAGGAGTTTTATCAAAGATTCAGCATAGAGATAACAGAAGTCAAAAGTGATATACAACAGTTACTGGGACTTGAAGAAATTTTAATTCCCAAGAAATTAACAGATAGAGAAATTTCAATAGTTGAAGAAATTAACAGATGGCTCCTTAGAGAATATTCATTCCATAACCAGTACAGATCAAGAAGCTCTAGCCCACTTATACATAAAACTATGAATCACATATGCAAAATGATGCAAATATAGTGGATATTGCTCATCAGATGCCACCAAAAGATCAAAGTAGATCACAATCAGCTACATATTTCTTCCATGAACTGGAAGAATCCAATAAAACTCAGCCGCAACAAGCTCAAGACTATTTACTATTTAGATAACAAGCTACTGAAGTGGTACATCTGACTCTTGAGTATGACCAAGAGGAGATCCAAATGCAAAGCTGATAAATCATAGTCTGGAACCACTCAAGGATTTTCATAAATACAAGCAATTGGATATCAATGGAAGTACAACTCAAGAATAATCAAGGCTGCCTGAGAAAATTCTTAGATACCATGGAGGACTGACATACAATACTGAATATTATGTACTGTATTGCCAAGATGGACAGAATACAAGGTAACCCTATTATTTGAGCCAGGGAGAACAATACAACCATATTCCGGTAGCTAAAACTAGTACCACATGAATTTCATTAACACCATAGGGAACAGAAGCCTTATTAGTACAACATGAGAAATGAATATGGTCAAGCTCCAGTTAAACCGTCACATATGTATATTCATTTTTAAGAATATTTTTTCAAAATTAGTTTTATATAAACGAACAAAAACAAGTAACAATCTTATTACAACAAATTCACTTGTGATTATTCCATGGGACCACTAATGCCTCCATATCTGATAATAAAAAAGTCACTTGGTAATATTACTAACACTAAACATGAGGATTGAGGGTTGAAGTTCTCCTCTTAAAAATCTCATATTCCATACCCTGCAGAAGACTAAGTAAATACCATAGGACCACTCCAAGAGAACAAGAAATTCATATAAATAATTTTTTCAAGGGACCAACTCTCAATATCTTGCACATAAACAAAATAATGCACAAGAAGGTAAAGACGCAATTACAATAGACGGGTTGCACTGCACTGGAGTGAAACAGTATCTAGCAAATTTATGATAATTATTTGGTCTGGAAAGCTACCAATTGAGCTTACCTTCAGCTGATGGATAGCTATCTAGCTACATTCTAGCTCCAACTATCAATTCTAAAGAATCTCAAGTATCAGATAAGAATTAATGCAAAAAAGTAGAGAACTCACAACAAAATACACCATAGACCACTTCCATCAAAAAGCCAAAAGCTTCAAACTATGCAGGGTGAAACAGGATTACTAGACCGAAAAAAATCCATCTTTCTCTCCAGGCAAAACTCAATCTTACGACCCTCCTCTTTCTCCACCCTTTTTTCAAAAAAAAAAAGAGAAAAGAAAGAAAGAACTAAACTTTCACCCCCCAAATTAGGCATATTCCAAAGCATTTCAACTAGAAAATTCATCTTAGCACAAAAAATTAAACCTCGAAACAAATTGAAGGAAGAAAACGAAAAAAAATGGAATAAACCCCAATAAAGCTAGCAAACACAGAAGGCAATACCTCCTCCCGCTCTCATTTCGTCGCTGGCGAGCGGATCCAGAAAGCGGCCGGAAAGGGAGACGAGCAGGAGCTGCCGGAGAGGAATGAACATCAGAAGCCCGACAGTGACCAAAGCGACGAGGCGGAACGCTACCGACGAGCCACCAGACCTCTTCTCCGTCCTGACCGCGACGCCGTCCTCCGGATCCGGCTGCGCCGGCGGCGAGGCCTGCTTCCGGAACCGCTTCATGTCCATGGCCCTCAGCTCTCCATGCTCAAGCAGCTCTTTTTAGATCTGCGCCAGTGAATTGATGGCATATTAATTGGATGGGTCTTTGTGGAGCACCATCAGCCATGTTAGATTTGGCACTATAGTATATTGACTGTCAGGAAAAATGGTTTTTTGTACAAAGGACCCTGATTAAGTATGTAATTATGTATAATTACGCAAGTTTTCGTACATGCTTGACATTTTCGGTATTTAATTTAGTACATTTATAGATTAACAGATTTAATTGCTTACATGCCAACGTGTAAATTGAAATTAGATATACAAAATGAAAATCGAACATATAACATAAAAAATGAATATTTTTAATTTATGCATTTACATATTGTTTGACTAAATTATAAATCAATATTCATCAGTAGATGATTTTGGTAAATTTCAATTATTAATAAAAAATTGTTAATAACGATTGTCAGATGTAGATAATAACCGTTAGTTAAAATGATAATTAAAGTTAAAATTCACTTGGGTCGGACAGCGAATGAAGAGTAGTAGGTCACGGAGATTGGACCATAATAAGATTTTTACTTATCACCGGTGCAACTGTTAAAATTAAGGACAACACGATGAGGGTTTATTTTGAGAAATGATTAATTACAAACTTGCAAGGGCATTTGTGGAAAAATACAAATGCTGAAGTGGGGGCAGGATGCAATGATGAGCTTGTTTGATTATTTTACAATAATAGGTAACGCCTTTGCATGTAGTTAACAGGGCTGTCACTTTTAGCTTTATTTAGAAATGATTAATCCTACTAAACTATATATTAAGACATAATAATATTTGTAGATGCACCGAATCAATTGCGCGGGTCCGCGAACAAATATTTGGTTCAACATTCCGAAACCAACCCAGTACTGAATTCGAGTTATTTCTCGCCCAATTTTGGGAGCTCGGGATAGCCCCAGTCGAGTTGATGAGACTCGATACACGCTTCATTAAGCACCACCCGTCTGAAAATATATGAGAGTTCTGATAATCTTTTACAGAGCTCTAAGGCTCCGTTTACTCTGATCATCTGAATCAGTTTTTTTAAAATTATTTTCTTAAAAAAATTAATATTACTTATTTTTATATAATTATTAAATTAAATTATTATAGAAAATTAAATAATTTTTTGAATTTTAAATTATTAAAATATTAATTTTAATAAAAAAAATATTAATTTATAAAAATAATTTATTGATCTATTGATACTCGAATCAAATGATATCTAAGTGTATTTTATTTGAAAATGACTGAGTCAATGATTCGATTGAAAAAAATACAAGATTTAAGATGGAAACCAAGATTAAAATTTAATAAAATGGAAGACTAAATTCGAATATAAAAGACAAAATTATTAAATATATGATATTAATGTCACTATTTTTAAGTTTTTTTTTTCACAGTTAATTTTTAACTTAAGTTTAGAAAGGTTGAAGAGCTTTTGGTGACTTTTCTTTTTCATTTTTTTTTTTTTTTTTTTTTTTTGTATTCTAGATGTCAGTGGGAGTTGACATAATAAATTCGAATTTTAAGAAATCAGCTCAATCTAATTCGCCGTTAACCCAACAATAACACAATATTATTATACATTGTTGCACATAGAAAATAAATAAAAAATACAGTGAGATTGTTGACAATTTTTTAATAATATGATATTTTATGAATGATTTTTAAATTATAATATTTTATAAAAAAATTGTAAAGATAGTGATTGTAATGATTCTTTTGTGAAATAGTGTTTCTATCAATGGTAAGCCGTGGAGTTGTCCGGAGTCGAACGTGGGAGAGGTCGTAGGAGTCTTTTACTCGTACGCTTACAAAGATTGCAAGAAGTACATGGTTGGAATTTATTTTCGACAGTTAATCAATTACAAGTGTGCAAGGGTCTTTGTGCAAAATATACAAAAGTTGACGGGGGACGAGAACGCTGAACTTGCTTGATTATTTTGTAATAATAATCGATAATATTGTCTCGTTTAGCTTGGTTTTAATATGATTAACCCACTAAAGCGTGCATTAAGACTGCTTTTGGAGGGACTAAGGTGCAATTACAAATTTTTTGTGGACAGTTGTCCAAGAGAAGTTTAGAAAGCTTGGAGGGGGCAAACGTTAAATTTAAAAATCAGAATTGGACTCACAAAAGTCAGATTTTCTGAACTGATTTTCAGGAAAAAAGCCGGTTTAGCTCTTCTTCATACCAGACATGAGAATGCAGGCAACAAGTACTGATTTGCTTTCAGCAATAGCGAAGGAATTCTCTGAAGCACTTTGTTGGACTTCATCACAAAAGAAGAGGTCATCATGCTCTCTGCGCTCATGAGATAGATAAATAAAGGAGTAAGCAGGCGAGGACTCAATTCACTTCGTCGAACTTATTATTCGTGATATTCCCAAAATCAATGGGAGATTCCATAAACCTTGCAACTCGCTACAAGTCCAGGGGTAGAAGCCATGAGCTTTGTGACAAAGGTTCACAGAAGAGATCCGTCATGTCTTTTGCTCTTTCAGTGAGTAAAAACCCTATTTGTAAGTAGAGCATAAAGGAAGATCGACGCAGCGGTTATCATCTTGTTTCCCAAGCCACAGCAAGGTCTGTTGATCGCATAGCTTTAGGGATTTAGCTTGTGATCTAGCCTATGAATGAAGGTAATCCAAAAGTGATTTTGTTAATTAGAAAGAATGCGGTATTAGAACGATAAAAACAAAATCCTAATATCACAAATTCTAACTAGAGAATAATTAGTTTAGTCGTCACAAAATATTTTAAAAATTTTAATTTATATTTTTTTTTATTTCACTATATAAAATATTTAGATAAATAAAATATTTATAAAAATAGTCTATTTAAATTCGAGACAAAATAGAAAATAAATTTAAATAAGAATTTGGCTCACTAATTTAAATTTTTTAGCATCAGAAAAATTTTGAAAAGAATTAAAATTACTAAACCATCTCCTAATATAAATCTCAATTTAATTAAATTTTTTAAAAAAAATCTAAATTTGAAGTACGACTAAGTAAACACGGTCAAACTGTGGAAAAAAGCTGAATTTCTGCTCATCGCGGCTGCGTCTCATGGCCTGCCCAACACCATTTTCCACATCTCGGAGGTTGCCTTGCAGATCGAGATGGTTGCCTCGTAATGTGCTTGTGATCCATGAATCCCTCCATATAACAATGAACCTGGTATGTACAGATAAGTGCTTTTTCTAATTACGAATTAAGCTGAATATTATTACATCATGAGTAAACCGGTTGCTTGCTAAGTAGGTACTTGAATCAGCATTTACAACTACTCGATGTGCAAATAATCGTTACACGATCGATTTTGATTCAATCTCGGTTGTTCGTAAGAAAAGGGCAAGTCCACTCGTTGTATACAGACGATGAAAATGCTTTTCGAGTCTGATATCAAATAGTCTTGTCTTAGAGTTTAGACCAACGTAATATCTTCGTAGGTAATTAACCAATTACAAATTTATGAGGGCATTTGTGCAAAACCTACAAAACTTGACGCAGTGACGAAGACGTTGCGATTGGCGTGGATGCAGTCAACTCGCTTGCTTATTATACCATAATGATTAATGCCTTCGCATATAATTGATCATGTTAGTCTCTCTTTTAGCTTGATTTTAATATGATTAATCCCATATCCTTATCATTATAAAATTGTTTTTTGAATTGACTATTATTAGAGATCATTGCATATAGAATAACAAAACAAAATATCACATTGAGATTTTAGAGATTTTTTTTACTGCAATTTTTTAGGGACTAAGATGCAATTACAGATTTGTTGCGTGAAAAGCCGGAAAGAGAGTCGGAGGAGACGGTGAGTGGAGTACCATGATCCGATGAATTTGTTTGATTGTTGGACGATAAGTTAGATTAAAATTAAAATCAAAGCTAATAAATTATTTTTATAAATTAATATTTTTTTTATTAAAATTTATTTTATAATAATTTAAAATTTAAAAAATTATTTACTTTTTATAATAATTTAATTTGACAACGATGTGAAATAAGTAATATTAATTTTTTTAAAAAAAATTTGAAATAAGTTAATCTTGATTCTAATCTAACCAAACGATGGCTAATGAATCCATTTGCACTCAATTAACAGGATTGTCTTTTTTGGGTAAATATTTTATTACATATTTGACCGCAGTAAACTTCCGGACTTCCAAGGCAAAGGCAAGCATTATGGGATGTATAGGGTTACTTTCAAATACCTACCTAATTTCATTCACTATTTGCAAATACTTATCTCTGTTTTTTCTTATTTACATGCACGTACCTTACGTTTTTTGTATTTGCGTATCAATTCCAGTAGAAAACCCAGCCGTTTTCTTATTCGGTTTAACTAAGAATTTAATTCTCGATTTCAAAACCAGAACTAGATTGATTTTAATCATTTATTTTTTATTTTTTACCATAATTTAACTATAATTTAATTATATTTCGAATATATTTTGAGATTTACAAACCAAATAAATTTTATAAAAAATAATGGTCATTTTTATCATTGTATTACATCACGTGTTAATTAAGTTTAATTAATTTTTATAGGTATGAAATCAATTTCTTTATTAGCCGTTGTCATAAAAATAGCAGTAGTAGTATTAGTAGTAACGGGAGATGCTATATTAGTAGTAGCAGTAGCAGTAATAGCAAGAGAAGTAGTTTGAGTAGTAGCAGTAGTAAAAGTAGTAGTAGTAGCAGCAGCAGCAGTAGTGATAGTAGTGGTAATAACAGTAATAGTAGTAGTAGTAGCAGCAGCAGTAATAGTTGTTGTTGTAATACTACTAGTAGTAGCAGCAGCAGTTGTTACAATTGTAGGAGAAGTACTAGTAGTAGTTGTTGTTGTTGTAGTTGTAGGAAAGTAGTAGTAGTAGTACTAAGAGTAATAGTAGTAGTAGTAGTAGTAGTAGTAGTATCAGTAGCAGTAGTAGTACAAGTAGTAGTAGCAGTAGTAGAAGCAATGGTAGTAGTAGCAGTAGTAGAAGTAATAAAATTAGTAGTAGGAGGAGGAGGAGGAGGAGGAGGAGGAGAAGTAGTAGTAGCAGCAGAAGTAATAGCCGTAGAAATAGCAGCAGCATTAATAGTAGTAGTAGTAGTAGGAATAGAAATAGTTGCAGTCGTAGTAGTAGTAGCAGTAGACGCAATGATATTAAGGTAGTAGTAGTTGTTGTTGTAGCAATTGTAGTAGTGATTGTTGTTATAGTAGTTATAATAGTAGTACTAATAGCAGTAGTTATTGTTGTTGTTGTTATAGCTGCCGAAGTAGTAGTTGTGATAGCAGTAGCAGTAGTGATAGTAGTAATAGTAATGTTAGGAGTAGTAGTAGACTTGGAATAGTAGTAGTAGTTGGTGAAGTAGTAGTAACAATAGTAGTTATAGTAGCAGCAGTAGTAAGAGTAATAGTTGTATTAGTATTAGTAATAGTAGTAGAAGTAATAGTATTATTAGTTGGAGTAGTAGGAGTGGTAGGAGTAGTAGTAGAATAGTAGTGATAGTAGTAATAGTAGTAACAGTAGTAGAAGGAGGAGGAAAAATAGTAATCGTAGAGGTATTAGTAGTAGGTGAGGTAGTAGTAGGGGCAAAAGCTATAATACTAATAGCATCATACGAAGTACTAGCAATAGTAGTTGTATCAGAAGTAGTAGTAACACCAATAATAATAGTAGCAGTAGTAACAGTAGTAGCAGAAGTAGTTGTTGTTGTAGTAGTAACAGTTATAGTAGCAGCAGCAGCAGCAGTAGTCGTCGTAGTAATAGTAACAGTAGCAAAAATTATAGCTGTAGCAACAGCAACAGCAACAATTGTATGGGGAGATGGAGTAGTAATTGTTGCTGTTGTTATAAAAATAAGAAGTGAAAAAATTAATTTGAAAAAGTTTAATAGCTAATAAAAATAACTAAGATAGAAGAGAAACTTAACTTTCTCATTTAAAATTAACTCATGAAATTAATATAATATATAAAATAATAAATAAAATATACTTGTCTAAATACTAAAAATATAAAATATAATTTTTAGAATTCAAAACTAAGTTTTATAGGCAGTGAAAAAAGTTAAACTAAAATTACAAGTCTAAAATACAAAAAATAAATTATGAGACCTGGAACCAAATACTAGTTTTCTAGAAAAAAAAAATAAAACAAACTGAATCATCTCTCTTAAAATCAACTTTTGAAACTAAAAGTAATAAATAAATTACGAAGAAGGCATATTAATATCAAAATTAATTATTAGACCGATAAGTGATTGTAATCGAAATTTAAAATTTTAATTTTAACCTTTTAAGAATAAAAATAAATTTTCACTTTTTTTAATGTACTCTCTTAGAATCCTAATTTAGAGCTTGAGAGACTGTTTGGTCTAAATTAAAATTAGGATTTTTTTAAATTTTTTTCTTACAAAATTAATATTACTTGTTTTACAATACTATTAAATTAAATTATTATAAAAAAATAATTTTTTAAATTTAAATTATTATAGAGTTAATTTCGATAAAAAAATTTAACTTATAAAATTTTTTTACTAATTTTGATTTTGATTTTGACCTTAATACCAAATTAAATGATATCGAATAGTTCTCGATATAGAAAGCATGTTTGGAATCATTTAACAAATGATTTTTGAGATAGCATTTAATTTGAAATGATCTTATTTTTCACTCAAACTATTTAATCTCAACGTAAAAGTGGAATTAAACAAAAGTATCAACGTAAAATAAAAAAAAAATGATTTCGTTTTTTATTACCAAGCCAAACGATTTTTGAGTTACTAGAATTGTGTGGTAAAGGACCAAGCCCAAACCTGAGCAATCGATCCACGGTTTGGCAGACACTCCCAGCGCCTGAAACCAATTCTAACCTCTATAAAACTTCTAGAAACTGAGTTCTATTTACAAGAGATATTGTTTTTCCTTTTTGCGAATTTATTCACTTCAGCTTCCGACATGATGCTGGTGTCGGATCCGGTTGAAGCACGGAGTGACTCTCACCGTACAAATGTAGGCATGCACTTGCAAATGTGGTGAAGAAGTTAGAAATGTACGTATTTGCAAATATGACAAACAGAGGCAGTTAATTACAAATATGGAAAATATTGGCAAATTATTTGAAAAACAACCTTTATATATTTGCATAGCACCTCAATTCTCTTATAAACAACAAAAAAAAAATGCACATGAAATTAGCAATAAATCATACATTTAGACAAGCTTAATTCCACCGCTAACATCTTCGCAATGCCTCACATGAGGAACTATACCCCCCCCGGCAACTTGTCCCTTAGATCTGCAACCAAGAGAGGGAACCACATGAAAACAAGGCTCCATTGACAAAGCTCGAACACAGGGCAGATCCTGCACCATCTCCTTCCTGTCAGGCCTTGATAGAATCCATGGCCTCAATCCTCCAAGCCCTTGTGCAACATAGCCAAATGTGGAGAAAGATGTAGTGATCAATTCATCGCTCAAGCTCAGAATATACATCTCCGCCCATGCCTTCGCATCGTGCGTGCTCTTTTCGGTCTTCTGATGCTGTTCATGGCTCGGTTGGTATACACTGATGACCTCTCCATTGATGGTCTGCTGCTCCCAGTACATGTTCTTGATCTCTTCGGCAAATTCGGGGTCTAGAGAAGTTATGAGTACAGCTTTTGATGATTTTTTTATTTTTGTATTTATACTAGCTGCAATGCTAGTTTGATTTCCTGAAAGATTGGTGACATTGGGTAGCAGCTTCTCCTTCATAGAGCAAGCAAGAATCTGTTCAACCACTTGATGTGTGGTGGGTTTTTCATTCAAGAAGATACTCTTGGCAGGATCAAAAACCCTAATTTGCATCCCTAGGATTTTATCGGCGTTTGCAAGGTAAGATGAGCGATACCTTGTGACCATGCCCCACACGGGGTTCGTCGGATGGAAGAGATACTGACCGAGAAGGTGAAAGACAGCGTCCTTTTCTGGGAAAAGCCGATTAAGCTCTTCTTGATACCTAGACATGAGAGAGAATGCGGGCAAGAAGTACTGGTTTGATTGCATCATTAGCCAAGGAATTCTCTGAAGCACCTGTTGGCCTTCATCACAGAAGAAGAGGTTGTCGTGCTCACTGCGATCATGAGAAAGATAAATAAAGGAATAAGCAGGCAAAGACCCATTCACTTCGTCCAGCTTATTCTTCATGATATTCCCAAAATCAATGGGAGATTCTCTATGTAAACCTTGCAACTGGCTATAAGGGAAGTCCAGGGGTAGAAGCCATGAGCTTTGTGGGAATGGTTCACAGAAGAGATCCTTCATGTCATTTGCTCTCTCAGTGAGTAAAACCCTATTTGTCAGTAAAGCATAAAGGAAGATTGAAGCAATGGTTATCATCCTGTTTCCTAATCCACAGTTTGGCCTGTTGATCACATAGCTGCACTCTGATATCTCAAGAGTTTTGCCTGATTTCAGTTTACCTATGGTTTTGTTGTAGTGTTCAGTATTCGGGCCACATTGTTTGTGAAGATCTTCATACTTTCGGAGTGCTCGGATGAGGTAAGGAGACGGGGTTCGGGATGAGGATTTGTGGTATAGTGAAGATTGGTACCTGCTGGTGCATGATTCTTCATCAAATCCATCAGCTAATAGGCCTCCACGAAGTTTGTCCTCATGAGCTGGTGTCTGATCAGAGGTTAAAGAGAGATCACCTTCTATTCCTGGGTGATTAACTGAAAAATTAGTAATTAGAGCTCATCATTTGTTCCAATTGTTTGGTTCAACTCTCTCATGTGAAATAGGCATCACTAGTTCTTGCCAACAAAGAGTAAAATGACCAATCAAGTAAGGAAGAAGCATCATTTTGCTCCTTTTATATTACTGAAAAAATAGATCTCTAAGCTTCCTTATGATTAATTACATAAAATCCTCTGAAATACTTCTAACTGGACAAGATTATCTGAAATCATTTGCTGTCTACAATATCATCCATGGGAGAGATTTAACACTATTTCACACAAAAAACAGAAGCCAATTAATGATCAAAATTTTGACATCCAACGATCATACCTTTCAGTCAAAAACTTAAGCATGCAAGTAACTCATGTATACGTACCTTGTTTGATTCTCATCTCAAAGCTCCACTGATGATCTCTGGAGAGAAAAACAACCACAAAAAAGAGGAGGATGAAGACCACTAGGCCGGCAGCCGAGGCTGCGTGTCCAAGCCTCTCAAGCATGCCAGTTTTCTGCTCGTCACCACCGCCGTGTCTCATGGACAGGCGAACACCATTTTCCACATCTTCGAGGTCTCTTGCAGATTGAGAAGGTTGCCTTCTAGTGAACTTCTGATCAATGAATCCCTCCATAGGAAATGAACATGGATGTGCAAATAAATGCGTTTGCTAATTATGAGTTGAACTGAATATTACATGATAATTAAACTGGTTGCTTACTAAGTATGTAGAACTTGCTTTAGCATTAGAAAATTCTATAGAAATACAGGCAATGAGTTGACTTCACTCACAACCAGGAAAGTAATGGTTTAGAGTAGTTAAAAAAATGTCACACTCACTCGTCGTCTGATTTCAAGAATTAATTGAGACTTTTGGTTGAGGTGCCCAGCAAAGTTGACAAAGTGATGCGTCTTGAGCTTTCAGTTTTTATCATCTGATCATGTGCTTTTTCACATGCACGAAGCCGCATTTATTTGCTGATTTCCGGATCATTGAAAATTTGGCTACCGTTTGTTTTGAAATCAAGAGTATTTTTTAAAATATTTTTTATTACAAAATTCATATTATTTATTTTATATAGTTATTATATTAAATTATTATTAAAAAATTAAATAATTTTTTAAACTTTAAATTATTATAAAATTAATTTTAATAAAAAAATATTAATTTATTAATGATATCCAAATTCCTCAAGAGAAATTTGTATAATAATTACGATTAAAATAGTTTATTCCTTTGTCAAATTTGTTCATCTCGGTTTATTCCTTTGTCAAATAAAACAGTTACGAATCATTCTGTATGTAAGTCTCACAGGTCAAATATATAATAACCAAGATTTTATGTTTCGAACATTTCCATCATTTCGACTATTTTGGATATTCCAGGATCTGAAAATATTAACTTTTTTAAACAATTTTTAAAATCATTTAGTTTTAATTGAAACTAATTCGATCAAAACATAAAATTTTGATAATAACCAACTTATCTCAATGAATGTCTAAGAAGAAAAGCATCTAATCCAGCAAACAGAGAAAACAATTAAATGGCAGTAGAGTAGAAACTAAAATTCAGATGAGATCTCATTTCTAAAAGATGGCAATGATATCACTCGTCTACATAAAACAGCACCATAAACAGCACCATCTACCTTTGCAAGAGTAGGATGCCTATATTCTTAACAACTTTGAAAATGGCTCCGTAGGTAAATTTCTTCTGAGAGCTTTGGCGATTTAAACAAGAAAATAAAATAAGATAAAGAGCTCCTCTAGCAAATTTGATTTACTGCCGGTGACCATTCTGAAACCCCAAAGAACAGTGACTCAACCCTTGAAGATAAGCCAAGACAAAGATGAGTTCAAAAATAAATCCTCCAGTAAAGAGTCAAAGAATCAAGAACTTGTAGGGCTTAAAAATGGTCAAATGGATGCTGACCTGCTCCACAAGCAACCTGAAATTAGACCAAATAAACTTTGTCAAGGTTTTCATGATGGTGCATGTGTCTGGTTGCCTTTAAGTTCATGCTGCAACTGCATTGATGTGTTGGCTATAACTTTTCCCTGGTGGGATGAAGATCAAATCTTCCCAGCCAGAATTTTGCTCATTCATCTGCAACTCGATAAAAAATCAATCATATTAATGACTAATTTGATTTATGGTTAAAAATGGTTTTGTCCGCTTTGTCTTACCTCCATCTTTTTCAAAACATCTTCCAAGCTTCCCACCTTGTGACAAGATCAAAAAGTAAATAACTAAATGGTTCAGAAACAAATGAAGAAATTAGCACAAAACTTCCAGTATCACAAATACCATGATATGTTGAGAAAAGCTAGACCCTCTTGATGACCTCGAGACTTTCATTAGCTCTCTTTCTATATCTTCCTACACAGCCAATGTAGATCAAAATTCAGGTACAAAATAATGTATTGAAGCAAACATGAGATACCTTTTGAAAGTATATTGGGCAATAGCGCTTGTTCTTCTTCTTAACAACCAACAGATCAGACTGCAAAATTCAAATCACAAGGTAGATAAGGATAAGGTCCTTTTTCCTATCTTGCCAAGTATAGTACATAGACAAATTTAGAGTCATAAAAAAGTTTTGTTCATTATATTTGAGGTGTCCCCCAAACTAATATGTGAGTATGGACAGAAAAAACATACCTGAAAAACAGGAACTCCATCAAAGCCTTTGGAAAAATCTGCAGCTTTTAACTGGAAAAAGAAATCACAACAGGCATTAATTTTGAAGTGCTTCACAGTATGGAAGTTTATGAAACTTATATGATTTTCTGGAACCTATTCTAGACAAGGAATCCATACACCACATAGTTGGTAAAATCTAGCAGCCTTTCAAAAATGAAAGTCCACCAAAATACTCTGGAGAGCATTGTGTTAATCCTCCAGCATCTAATAGGCTGCCTGAATTTATGTGAACATAGGCATAGTAATCCGACAGCAAAAACCAAGAACCATGCCTAACACAGCCTGGCCTGTAATTCATGTATATGTACATGGGATCAGGAAATATAAGCAATTAAGCATGATACATATGACCTCAGAAAAGTTTGGCCTTAATTTTTATTTATCCAGGGTGTTATCAAGATCAATCAAGTTTGCCTTGCAAGTGGAAGAAAATTTTATCGAGAACTAATTTTGTCCTTCATGAAATATGGAAGCCACGAAATTTTAGCAGCAATAATCTCACCTTCTATAATAATGATCAGAATGATAGCAACTAGCACTAGAAAAGGCAACTCAAGTAGCGTATGGTCATCACAGATAATATCTTTGACTATCAGCAGAAATAGTTATGATAACAACAAAAATCAAGATTAAGAATTGATGGTTCAGTGTCCTCATATATTTTCAGCTTAATGTTGGAAAATAATGCCAAGGAAACATAAATATGCTATTGAACTTTCCTCAGGGCTTCCTATGTGAAAATGAAGTGCTCACATATCCTCAAATTGCTTCAGAATATTGTGAAGGTATGACACATTCCGCCTTCAATATACAATATGAAGATTGAGAACAAACCTCTAATGCATTCTTTATCTGAAGTGGGTCAGGCAAAAACCGAAATGCTATCCCTTCAACTTTCAGCAAATAAACCTACAAGCATGTAGCCTTTCCTTCATAAAATACAAGAAAGCAGGATCTGACATAAGAGCACGGGGAATTAAGTGAATTCAAAAATAGTAGTCATCATATTGTGCAGAAAAAAATTTAGTAGGAGAATGGCATGATAAGCATCAGGATTGTCAAGCAAAGAAATCCTAGAAACGACATGTAAATATATGTAGTTTGTCACCCTTATATGTCAAAAAGGACTTAAAAAATAGGACAAATCTAAATTTAAGTCATAGTTTGAGATTAAAAAAACAGAGAGTTGAAGATCTTATATTGAAAGGATGAGGTTTCACAAATCAGGAAAGTAATTCAGAAGTAAGGAAACCACAGAATCTGTCGAGAAATAATGCAATGGAAGGGCCAGATCATACAGAAAATTGGGACATGATCTTTAATGATGATTTTATAAGTCTTGATATATAGTCGCATACAAGCCATTGTAAATTCTGGAATCCAATAATTTCATGTCAAAACTTCTTTACTATAAGTCTCACTCATGCCTTGAGACCTTGTGGAAGTGAAAACCAGTTCTTCTAACTCAGCATATAGAATTGGATAGAATATGTTTGCATTATCATATGACGCCAAAGTATTTAACTAATGTAGTTTCTGCAACAAACACTAGATGTATAAAAGGAACAAAGTGGCCTATATTAAGCTCCTAACTGCAATTCAATTACTAGACTCAAAACAATTAAATGTAATTTCCAGTATGCCACTACAAAGAATACAATATCTCCAAGATCAGCAAAGGAAACCATCCAAATACCAGAAATAGTTCTAAACAAAAAAACACCCTCTCTTCTGAGCAGAAACCATCAGTAAGTTTGACATATACCAAATTTGCAGGTCCAAAGACTTTGACTAACAAATTGAGCACCAGCTTCTCAAGATGCCTTATCATCAACTTTAGCCCCATTGTATAACACATTTGGGTTCCAACCACTCAATGGCCCATCGTATATGTTCTTGGCATTTCATTTTTTGTCAAGTTCATTAACATGTACTTTACCTTGCAATTCAAGAGCATATTTTCTAAGTATTTGTTTGTTCCTTGTTGATGACTAGAGAAATCAACGAATGGTGATTTTCATAGCAGATAAAAAGCACAACTAACAATGTGATCTTTTTTTTTTTGAGAAAAACTAACAATGTGATACAGTATGAATTAGCAGGAATAGACAAGAAACGTACAAAATGCTGGTAGCAAAAAATTTCTACTATGGATTGTTGGCTTAGATACAAACTTGGAAGTTAAAATTTTGGTTTACAGGCAATTTAAGGTTTTCTACCATTCAGTTGATACGGAACTAATACTTGCCCTCAAAGAAAATGTCATTTTGTTTGCGTATATTTTGCCAACATCAAAGTCAGGCCAATTAATACATCTGAGAAACACCAAGTTTTTCTTTTAAACAGGTCATGATGCAAGATGGAAATTCAGATAAACCTTGGACAATTCTAAATTCTAATCATAACACATAGATACAAAATGACGGCAAAGATCTTATATTCTAATGCAAATAAAAGAACTACAGAAAAAAAAATCCACAACACAATGTCCAGCATTGGTCTGTCCAGACTCCAGAGTCCATAATTTGATATTGCAATAGTGCTGCAATGGTTCTCCTCCTCTCAATCGTTCAATTTCCAACTTTCTGCAACTAAATAAGAACTTCCAATTTCCAAAACAACATTTATCGCAAATGATACTCAAAAAACACACCTTATTGCTCATTTATCTAGTTCATTATCAACGTTAGCCATGATAATAGAACCAAAAACGTTAAGGTTCTTCATGATGAAATTTAGATGCTGAGAGAAAGAGAACCTGATCAAGTGTGATTGGCACAACTCTCGCCCCCTTCCCCAGAACCGGCTGCCGAAGCTGAACCTGTAACGCAACCAAAGCTCCAATCTTTACCACCAATCCCCCACTTTTCCACCAATCCCCAATCCAAGTCCAGCAAACAAAGAACAAACCTGGGCAAGCAGGGCCTGGGCGTCCTCCTGCCGGAAGCAGAGCAGTCCAAGGGACTTGGGTCCGTTGTTGGGGTCGGAGACGAGCACGAACTCGTTGCTGGAGTTGCTCACGGTATACACTGGAGTTCCGGCAAGAGTCTTCGCCACGTGCTCAGCGCTAAGGGCGATGTCGAAGGCGTGACGGGCCTCAAGCGAGGCGGAAGCGAAGGGCGGCGCTATGCCGGCGGCTGCAGCCAGGAGGCTACGCCGGCCGCCGTCGACCCGCGCGGAGATATCGCCGGCTAAGCGGGAGGCGTGGCGATGGAAGAAGGAGACTAGGGCTTCGATGGGGTTCGGGGAGGAGGAGTCCATTGCAGCGGCAGAGAGAGGAAGTGAGCCTGGCATCCTTTTTGGGGATTTTGGTGTTTTGGTGTTTGTTTGGGGCTTAAATGCAAAAGAAGAGAGGTTTTTTTTCATTTTTTGTGTTATTCATTTTAATCAGCGAAAGTTAATTTATTGTGGAGTAATAATTTTGTGTCCTAACAAAAAAAACTAATTGTTGAAGTTGTACTGTGTTTGGTATCCAAGAGGTCAATAGTTATTCAGAAATATTTTATTGTATTTCAAAATTATTTTTTAAGGTTCGAATATTTTAATTTGAAAATTTCTATGAGTAAAATCAAAACCTTGATTTGTTTTAAATCAAAATTTATTATTTTCTTATAGGTATTTTTTTTATGAGTTTTGTAACTAAAATTTGTAAGTCAATCCGCTTACATTCTATAAAAATATAAGATATTTGAATGGTAAAAATGGACAAATATGAGACTCTCACTATTAATAATAAAGTATTATTAAAGAAAGGTCTAAATCTTTTTATTTTTATAAAAAATGTGTTGGGAGGAAACAATGATAGTAATTAGAGAATAATATAAAAGTAAATTATCAATAAAATGAATTAAAATAATCACTGATTATAAAAAAAAATACATCAAAATTTATGTAAAAACCACTCCGGGAATAAAAAGAGAAAATCACAAGGTTATAAGGTTTTTTTTAGTTAACATGTCCTTTGGATTATTTATAATTCTCATAAATAATTTTCATGAATAAGAGAATTAAAGATAGATTTCAAGAAAAATAATAAAATCTTTCACCTCCCATATGTGGTTGTTAGAGTGTGCAAAAATACAAAGCAAAAATAGTGAAATAGAAACTTACTGTTATTCCAATAGTGAGTGGTCAATGTCAACATAAGAAATCATACAACGACGCTCATGATTCGGGGAGATTCACGAAATATCTCCATACACATGGGTGCATGGGTAGCACACATGATATGAGTTATTTGTACCACTACGAGGATCATGTAACTTATGATTTCGGGAGGCTATGAGCATCTCTCGCACATATGTATGCATGGACAGTACACATCATGATGAAGTCAGAGATTGGGATAGTTTCAATGGAGTTCCATGGAGAGAAACTCAAAAAAACGAAGCATGTTGATTTATGGTGCGCTGTAAAAATATGTAACTAATAAAGATACTTGGTGCTGTAGCTAGAAAACACTTGGTGTTGTAGGCAGAAAATACATGACGTACTGGACATGTGATCTGTAAAGGAGGATTCTATTAGCATAACAATCAGTCAAGAGACATGTGATTTAATGTTGTAAGCATAAGAATCAGTCAAGAGACATGTGACTTTATACTATGAATATAAGAACTGATCAAGCTATATATGATTTGATGTTGTGAGCACAAGAACTAGTTAAGGAATATGTGTATTGCAAGAAGAATATTATGGACATGTTCTTCGTGAAACATTTACAACCACTTGCATGTAATATAAATAGACAGAGTATTTATGTAGTTGGATACACTCAAGTATATAATTTATAGTGTTTTCTCCGAGTATTGATTGTATTCTTTTTTATGTAAGCAAAAAAAATGTTGATAAAGGTTACCGTAATTGTATAATTCGTCTCTCCTCATATCTCTAGGCTTGTGAGTGAGATTGGCGGACTAAAGATCGTGAACTTCATTGCCATCAAGGGCTAAATTTTTAAGAGAAAAATTTGACCTTGTAAGAGATGAAAATCTGTTAAAAAAATCGCTAATTAGAGATGACAATAGAGTATTTATTCTTCACCTTCTTCTCTAATTTGGAGATGAAGAAAAATAGAGTTGAAATTATTGGAGTTGATGAAGATAGAGATTAACTCAAAATTCACTAATCTTATTTTCATATATCACCTTTAGACAAAAGTTGGAGTTTTATATGTTCATATCAAATGGTTGCACCCAACAACTTTAAATCATGATGTCTAAATAAGAAGAAATACCACAACAAAATATTCATATTTTCTTAATTTTATTGATTTTATAAAAGGTAGGGCATGTTGCTTTTGTCTCATTAAGTGCAAATATATCACATGAGTTTTTATTAAATTTATTGTCATAAAAAATAATTTTTGTAACAAAAAATTCACATAGATTACTACAAATTTACATAAAATCACTTATAGTAAAACATTACTGTATTATATTTAAAATTTATAAATAATCACCTCCTAATCAATAAAATTTTGTTTATTTTATAATATATAAAATTGATATAAAAAGATTACTATATTTTCAACTATTTAGATTTAAGTGTAAATTTTTTTTCTCAATTTCTCTCTTTCTATTTTTAGCTTTGAAAAATTTTGAATATCATTTTTATTATCTCCTGTTGGCCAAATTAGAGAGATGACATAAGAATATTTAGTCCAATATAAAAATAAAAAAATTAAGAATAATAAGTTTTTAATTTAAACAATTAGAAATATAAAAGGGATGCATTAAGTTAAGAGATAAAATTGATATTTTACTTCTTAAATCAAATATAATTGAATTTTTTTCGGATTAGTTGAAACAAAAAAACTGAAACTTTATTAAATTTTTTAAAAAAATATATATAATTATAAAAAATAAAAAATTATATATAATTTAAAGGATTGTACATAAAAAAATTAAAAAATAAATACCCACGCTGTATAAGCACAGCTCTCCCCGCCCATCTCCGCTCACCACCGCGTCCACCAACCGTCCGCATTTCGTCGAACACCTCGCGTTCCCAACTCAGAATGCACCATCTTCTATTCTTCTGCCCTTCTCCCTCCTCCTCCGCCCCTCAAACCCTAATGCCTAAACCCCTCCTCCCTCCCATTCCTCTCCATCTCTCCAAACCCCAAGCTCCCCGCCCCTCTCCTCCTCCTCCTCCCCCCTCCCTCACGCCTCCTTCTCCCAGCCGCCGCCGATGCCTCCGGCGCAACCCCGGTGCCGCACTGGTTCCGCAGACCCGGCTTGCGTGCCAACGCCAGTGACGAGGGCAGGATCGGGAACGGAAAGAAGAGGAAGTGGTGGTGGTGGTGGTCCAGGAACAAAGAGAGCTACCTCGCCGACGACTCCGACGCGCTCCCCCTCCCCATGAACTATCACGGCTCCATGCCCGCGCCTCCCGAGGAGATTGACCGCCACCTCCTCTGCGACCCGAAAATTGAGGTTCTTGTTTATTACGTTTAATTGCTGGCGTTTGTTTGTTTGATGTTTGGGCTTGTTGTAGGATTGCAAGGAGGTGATGTATGAGTGGACGGGGAAGTGTAGGAGTTGCCAAGGGACAGGTTTCGTTAGCTACTACAGCAAGAAGGGGAAGGAAATGATTTGCAAGTGTGTTCCTTGCGTGGGAATTGCTGAGTTTCTCTGTTTCTGTTTCTCTTTGTTGTTTGATCTCTTCTTCTGATTTTCGTTTTTGTTGAATGTCATTTAGTTAGGTTCGTTGTCTGCATAGTGTAGAGAACTTAGGTAATTTTGTAGTTTAGGCAATTCTGTTGTGATTTTATTCTCAAGAACAGTACAATGACCATGTTAAAAAGGGTTAACGGGGATCTGAGCTGAACACTTGTTGATATGAGAAAAATGCTAATGAGTGGTGAGAAAACGAATTTAGTGTGGGGCATGAAATTGGTGAAAAAATGCTAAATTTCTAATGAATGGTGAATTAATACTGATATAAACTGCTCAAAAATACAAAAAGCACAATAATGCTGGTTTTATGAATGTACTAGTTCAGCATAAAATCTTGTTGAATCCCAAGAACATGGTAAGGCATTAGTCTGAACTTTGAAGATGAGTTTAAACATAGTTATGAAGGGTGATCTAAACTAGAGCATGAAAATTAAAACTTGTCAAATGGTACCAACACACAATGATCTCTATCTTTATTGGTATAGGCTCAAGTTCGGTCACTATGACCTGTAATGTCTTTATGCCATTCTTTTTACTCTTCCAATCCCTTATCTTGGTTTCTCTGCTGGCCTATCTTAGGTTTTCTCTAGCTGTTTTTTTTCTTTATTCTGGAGTCTCCATTTGTATCTCTAACCTTGATGTTTTATATTCCTTCCATGTGTCTCTTGTGCAATACAACATGCATCCTGATAAAATTGATGCTACATGTCTGATATAAATTTACACATTATGATAAGAGCAACTTTGTTTCATTGAGGTAAAATGCCTGCTTCCATCAAACAATAGTCACTTAGTCTAAATAGACAAGTCCACATACTGTTTGCTTTCACAACTTATGATATGGATACTTATCAAACTGATAACTATGTAGTTGACCTGAAAAAGTGATTTTCCGAAAAGACCATTGAAAAGCTTGATAAATACTTACTGTAAGATTTTTTTAAACTCTTAAATAGTGCTTCAAAATGCAAACTTTGCTGTTGCCTTGGGGCAAATGCAATAAGTGACGACATTGCATGCCTTTGTGTGGTTCACAAATGCAGTGAGGGGCACACATTCTACTAGGTGGCTGTTTATGTGATTTCATATGCAGCTAGGCAACCATATGTGCTGTCTCATATGCAGCTTGGTGCCCATTTTGTGGTCATACAGTTAAAATATTATGGTGCTGATCTTTATTTATTTCATTAGATTTACTATTAAATCTTATGCATTCACATATGTATATTTGTACATTTCATATATGTTTAATGTTGGATAGATTTGTACTATTAATTGAATTACATTATTATGGACACTTATTAACAATGATTAATTAAAATAAGAATGTATCAAGACCTCATTATTAAATAAACATGTCAATATAACTACATGAAGCATTTAAAATAATTAGTGTTAATATAAGAAAATTAAAATAATTAGTGTCAACTTCAGTTTTCCATTAATCTCTGTAATTTTTTGATTTATGATACTGGTATAATTGTATCCAAATATCTTATTTGTAATTTTTAGTGTTTTTAAATTTGGAACTGTATATATGGCTGCATATGCACTATGTGGTCCTTGATTGTACACATACCCATGTTGCATTCTGAAATATTGCTTGTAATGATTTCCATTTCTACCTTTCATCTATATGTATGAGGTTAGAAGGTTTGGAAGATGACTTCAGTAAACCTATTCAATGCAAGTTTCAGTTGGAAAAGAATGGAACTGTATCAATGTTATAAAGTACCGCTTGGATCTGCAATTTGTTTTTCAGTTAGTGTGCCTTTAATTTCTTCTATTTTGACTTTTAATTTTAGGGTTGATGTTATATGAATCTCCACAACTTTTTTAGCTTTTCAGTGCATAAAGGTGTCGCATTCATAGGTTGTTTTAGAAATGCAAAGAATGCAGGAATTTATATGCAAATGCACATGTTTAGTGGGAGGTTTATAAAAAAACCTTCAAGACCAAATCGCATCTTCAATTCTGCCTCCTAATTGGCTAGTGCTTCAGGCCTTTTGGATGGTCACTAAATGTTATATCATAGTAATGCTAGTGAAGCTACACACGATGCTGCATCTACCCTGGATGGACCATTTTGCATGGTAGTGGTTGTATTTGCTGCATATCATAAAACTATTGAGATGTTGCATACCTATCAATTAACATGTGATATTCAATAACATAAACTTTCTTGGTTCATATAAATTTGAATACCTATCAAAACAAAGATGGTGTAGACACCAAAAATCAGGTCATCTATTTCACCTAGTGAAATAGGTAGGGTGGGTCATTGACTTCTATCTTCACTTGAAAAATCATCCATTCAAATACAATCCAATGACCTCAGAGCTTTCAAATTCGTGGACACCAAAACCTTTAAGGCTCAACCACCCCAAAATCTTTTCAAGGCCAAGTTTGTGATCAACCATTTAGAAATCTTAAGAAGTAACACCCCTCTTCCTCCCTCGTTTCTTTTCCCCCTCTCTCCCCCACTACCATTACAACTGATAGATGTTGTATCATGTGTTGTTTGGTGTTCAAAACTATATATGCAAAAGTAACTATTTGAGAAAGACAACTTGTTTGATTGGCTAATCTCTCTCCGAGAAAAGCATGTCATCTGCATCCAATCAGATTCTAGAAGTTCCTAGGTGGTTGGTTAACAAACTTGGGTTTAAGTGATGTTTCCTTGGGCTTCAATGATTTTGGGTCCATGGGCATTAAAAGTGTTTAGGCTATTGAAATAGATTTTGGCTGACGTTTCTAGTTAGGTAGGGCTAGGAATCAAGGGCCTACTTTGCTTATGTCATCGGGTGTGATAGAGAATCTGATTTTTGGTGCCTACAGCTGGTGATCATTATGTGGAAATGCTTGTAGGGTGTTGCTTTAGAATATTGGTTGTAATGTAGTACTACATTGTTTAAAGTACAGCCATGCCTTTGTTATTGAACCAATCATGTGGAGTCAGTTGAAATACTGTGTTGGATTTGTGGTGATAATTCTATCTTCACCTAATGTATCACTATCAGGCAACCAATATATATCATGTTTTAATCGCGACCTATGGTACCCTTGAATTACCTACATCTTGTAGCCTGCACTGGCACTATTAGCTACTTTAGGTCGTGCACAAAAGTTCATATTGAGAAAGAAAGCTTAAGCTAGCACTAGAGTTTACTCTTAAGAAATACTTGTTTGTTAGTTTTGTTGTTGAAAATCTGTTGACTAAGGGTCATTTTCTTTTCCTGTGAGTTGTGGAGAATTGATTTAAACTGGGTTCTCTATAAGAAGCTTTTTGGGGAGCTAAGGTTCAGTGGGCTATGCAATAGATTTGAGTTGCTATCCGATTGCTTGGTTTCAAGTGGGAGAGAAAAAGGAAGAATGACAAAGGTGGTGAGATTGCAAACTGGATATGGAAAAGAAAAGAATTGATGAGGAAAGCATCAAGAGTGGCTGTAAAGTGGAGAGGAGGGGAGAGGGGGGAATATGCAAAAAGAAATCCATTGATAGAGAAAGACCAACAATGGCATTTGGTTGGGTTTAGTTTCAAAGTCTATGGTGCTTGGTTTGCATAATGAATGTGTAACAAAGCATGGAGAAACACCACAAAACATAGCAGAATATCCTTGTACAACTGCATGGAGGATACAAGGTAAGTTCCCTGCTCCACACAGGGTGATAGAGAAACCTTTGAAGGCACTGCTCTTTAATTAATCACGTTAGTCCTGTGTCATACCGTCCATCAGCCAAAGGGAACAGAAGTTTCATTAACTATTCTTTGGGATTGTGAAAATGTTCTATGTTTTTCAATGCTGATCTATGTCAAGACCATCCATGATTTTGTGTTGGCCATTATTCTAAACAACCCATAATGTGAATCATGCATAAATCTTGTCAGCTGCACATATTTTCCTTACTAATTGAGCAAGAGGAGTTTTGTGAGCATACTCCATGAGTATGGTCAGATTACAGATTAAATGTTTTGGCTTAACTCATGCCTCCTCAGATCAGTATCTGAAATAGACGTGAATGTGACATATCTTGCTTGGAATCAGATTCCCAAGTAATGGCTTGTTGAGGAAGAAAAGAAGAACATTTCAGTGGGACCTAGTTTGCCCTGAATCCACTTTTAGTATGGACAATCAATTGGAATCGGATTAGAGATTTATTGTCCTGCCAAAAGCTTTGATTATAGATTGTTTTGCATTGGATCCTTATTCAAGCTCAATAATTGTCTATGTGTGTGATTAATAGTAGCATGATTAGAAATGCATCAAGTTCTAGTGTCCAATAAATTATCTATCATATACGAGAATAAACTGCAGCTAAATAACACTTTGCTCCGTTGACCTTTTCTACTTTTAAGAAATCTATTAAGGGTGCTATGTCATGCAAGTATAATGACTTCTACATGTCATATGGTCTTCAAAGGATGGTACAGATAAAATTACGCTATTGATTGTCCGGAAAATATGCATCATTTTTATTCTTCTTGTTATTGAAAAAAGAGCTGGAAAATATAAGAATGATCAAAATTAGCATGCTGAGGATTAAAGACACCCAAATTTTCAAGTAATGCCTACTCAATAAGGGTTGAGGTTATAAATGAACTAGGTTGCTCATGCTAATATTAATTAGCACAGGTTTAACCCATGTGTCTGATCATCACATCTGGGTCTGAGCAGGCCACTAAAATTGCAGGCTTTGGCCTGGTCTCTACTAATGTTTTAGGTCCTGTTTGGTTTTGGATTAAGATCAGGATCAACTCATTTCAGAAATATTTTTTTTATATAAAATTAATATTATTTATTTTACATTATTATTAAATTTAATTATTATAAAAAAAATTTAAATAGTTTTTTTAATTTTAAATTATTGAAGCGTTAATTTTGATAAAAAAAATATTAGTTTATAAAAATAATTTATTAATCTTAATTTCGAATCAAACGGTGTCTTATGCATCACCGAGTGGCCTAACTGCTCTTTCTTTAATTTTAGTCCAAAACGTGGGACAATAGATTGAAGGCCCAAAATGGCTTCCTAGGGGTGTTAAAATGGATCTTTAGCCCGTGGCCAACCTGACACAGCTGCTATGGACCGTGTTCGGCACGACTTGAAATATACAGTGTTTGGGTCATGTTTAACACGACCTATATGTGGGGTCATGTTTGACACCCTTCTTACGGCCTATAGCACGATTAGGTCAGGCATGGATGGCACGTAGGAAGGCAGAGCTTGGCTTGTGAATTTTTTTTTTAATTAAAAACTTCCAGACTTAGGGAATAAAGGAAAAGGGCAAAGACCTTTGCTGAGGAAAATTAGAAACTTCCTTTTGACTGATCATTTGACTAGAAGGGACTTGGAAGCAACGACTCCCTGCTTTTTGCGGAGAGCCATTGTAGGTTTTTTTTAAATCAATATTTAATTTAAAAATATATAAATTACAATTTTATAATTTTAATTTTTTTATATTTACAAATAATCTTCGATTTTTATGAACATTATTTTCTTTTTTTAGACTTTTTTAGGTATTTGCAAATTTTTTTTTGTTTTTTTAAAAATCATCATTGTCAAGATTTAAACTCAAGTCCTTTAAATAAAAGTCAAAAGAACATAACCAACTAAGTTATAACCTGGTAATGATTTTTTTATAAGTTATATATATTTACTATTTTAAATAAAAAATCGGACCAAGTACGACATGACCTTGGTGTTCAAATTTTGTCATGAATTGTATTAGGCATCGCTTGTTTGGATTATGCCTCGGTGGATTAATCAAACGAATCGTGCCAGTCCAGCATGACTCGTTTGACATATTTATGACCCTATGAGAGGGGAAGAGATTTTCAAATAATAAAATAATTTTTCATTAAAATAATGAATCCAAAAGTCCTTTAAGTCCAAATAGATAATCAATTAAAGTATGTGAGAATGATTAATTCACAATTATATATAATATATTTTTCAATTAATATCAAATTTAAATGTATAAGATAATAAAAGTAGAGAGTGTAAATTTAAATATGTGATTCAACGATCAATCGTACCTACTCTATAACTTTTATTTCAATTCTAAGGACTTAGACTCAATATTAAAATTGTAATTTTGTTAATGTAAAATCATGTCTTTATAGACTCATAAACTATGAGTGTCGCTTCACACCAAAACTAATCGACTATTTCTTATAATCAAAAGAATATGCACTTTCACTACTCTCCTAAAATTTAAAAGAGCATTCATTTTTTCTAACAATCTAAAAACGTTATTATAATAAAAAAGATGAAAAATAAAATGAAATTTACTTCTTTATAAAATCCCTTAAGTTTGAGCTCAAAAATAATGAAGATTTAATATTTAATGAAAGTTTAAAACATACTTGAATTAGAAGACTTGGAGAGCTTTTACTTATTCTCAAAAATGAATTTGAACTTGTAAAAGTTACTTAGAGAAATTCATCATAATCTATTTATATCATATGAGTTAAAACTAACCGTTGAAGGTGAAATTCTACAATTAGTTTCATTTTAATTGTCAAAAAAATTAGTCGTTAGTCACGCAAGAAATTCGAACCAATCAACCACTTTGCTACTCGATTGACTGCTTCAGGTGAACCAAAATTAGCATATTCTACTAGTCGTCTAGTTTGCTTCAAATTAGAAGTTTGGAGTCTTCTATTTGATACAATTAGTTATAGTCGATCTCTGATTTTATTAGAAAATTATATTAAGAGTTTTCTATAAAATTTAATGCAATAAATGCTCTAAACAATTAACCTCAAAAATAAATTTTCGACTTAACTAAAATAAATGAAAAATCTAAACCTAACGAGTCAACTTAATATCTTGAGTTTTTTTCAAGTTATCTTCAATTTTTCAAGTTCTGTTCGACTATTACACCTAATCTTCAATATTATTTACATGTCCACATTTACACTCAAGGTTTGCAAGCGATTTTATCTTTATTTTGAGTTTCATTTGGTTATTAATTACACATGCTTAAAATATAATCAAATATAAAGTTTATTCATCATTAAAATTATAAAGAATAACAAGAACTGTATTGAAGGTGATATTATATAAAAAGAAGAGCAAGAAATTTCTAAAAACCTCATAAGGCTATGGTAGAACTCCAAGGTAAAGCAAGAGTACCTAAGAAGTTCCTCCCTCTTCATATGTGCTCTTGATTCTTTAAGGAAATGGTAACGTATGTTGTAATAACAAATTTTGGTCAGTTTTTCTTTTTATCATTTGAAAAGGTTGTCCACTGAACTTCTTTTCATTAAGGGTCATTTTTCATTTTGTGTCTGCATTGTAGTATTCATAATTTATGTAGTGGGGACATAAAATGAAGGCATACTTTAAGATTTTTTATGAATTATTTTAAAGACATGAGGCATAAAATCCCTACTTTTCATGGATAATATAAACCTCCTTCTCAAATAAATATGTTTTCCAAAAAAATTGAAGATTACACATCCAAGCATTCACACTCTAGCCAATTTTCATTATGACCGGAGGCATTTTTTCTTTTAAAGTGCAAAATCATGGTGGAAAATCGCTTAGATATTCTTTTTGGGCATCCGATCATCCTCCAAATTTTTACCGACTGCTGGCAATTTCTTCTTGTCGAACATGTCTGATACTCTTTGCAGCTAATTTGTTTTGAGCTTCCAACTATGTTAGTGTTTACTCAAAGCCAGACTTAGCTTGTAGATTATGTGAATAAGTAATTGTCATTATAAGTTAATTCAGATAAGACTGTGTTTGGAGTTTTTCTACAGCTTTATCACTTGAGGGAAGACTAATTTGCGTTGTTGTAGAAAAGGAACTTATGCACTATTTTCTTTCCTTTTTAGTCCCCAGTCTTATGGATAAAGAGCATGGTTTGAGTTGGCAAGGAGACAATATTGAAATAAACTTGGAACTAACGAGCTTCTGTCATGTTTTCTCAATAAATGCTGCTGCAGCTTTAATCCTAAGTTCTGTTCAACTACTCGCTTGCCTTTGCAAGGGTAGATGGGTGCAAGGTGCTTTATTGGGTTTGGTTTGCCTAGCTTGCCGTGCTTCTACTGATGACCTTGAATTGCTTGGCATGGGGCAGGAAGATCAATTAGCAATAAAGGTGTAGTTTGCAAATAAAGTACTTTTGGCTTTGGGCCAGTGAAAATCTATGTAAATATTCTTAAACCACCTTGAACATCTTGTCAGAACTTTTTTTAAGTAGTTATTTTTTACTTTGGCTAAGTGCTTAGTCAATAGATTAATACTGCTTAATTATCTTCTTTATTGATGAACTGGTTGTCATTCCTTAGAGATAGCATGATGAAATATTTCTCCTTCTATTTGTTTCAGAAGGTGTAGTATTTAACACCTGCAGTCCAAACTCACATCCTTTGTTCTCATTCTCGCAACTTCCTTTTAATGCTGCAGGTTATGTTCAAAAAATAACTGCACATGAAGGACATAGACGTGATGGAGGAGCTAGAGAATGGAAAGCCACCTTGATCCCTTGATCTTATTATTTGTTTCTTTCCAATAGGCATTGAATTTTTCTAGTAGCTCAATGCCTGGACCCTGATTGTCTTTGATTTTGTTTTTTCTTATAGTAATTTAAGATGTAAGACATTACAGTATGGGTTCTTTGAATCCGACAGTGCTGTACCCTTGTTATAAATGTGAGAAAGCTGAAAAAAACAGAGGAAAGCTGTAACCTGTGAACTACATTCAAGATTCTTATTCCTGTCCTCTGTTGCTCACATACTCTATCCCTAAACCTGACCTTTTGCTTTGTTGATTTTTCAAGAATATACAGGTTCTTTAATTCCAAGGAACATTGGGATAGGATTCCATCCTTTCTGCTGCAATTGAGAACCTCTTATCCTAGCACCAATATCTATTGGGAATAAATCTAAATGTAAGACGCCACAACTTTTGGTATCAATTGATTCATTCATATTTGAATTGTCTTGTTAACCTCAATTTCTGTAGAGGATGTCAAAACTTAGAATTCTGAGCTTCCAGTTTGGTCTCTCCAGAAAGCTTGGTGTGAAGCCTGTGAGATGGATGACAATGAAAGACCGGCAGTTCTCCAACCTGATGCTCTCTTTCAAGCCAAACAGAAAAGAAATGCAACGGGTGTTTGACAAAATTGATGCTGACAAAGATGACAGGATCTCATTGCAGGAGCTCCACTTGCTGCTGGAGGCACTAGGCAAAGAGAACCCTGCAGCAGAGGCCAAGCAAATGATCCAGGCTGCTGATCTGAACAGGGATGGCTTCATTGACTTCCTTGAGTTCATGGAGGTGCACCGTAGAGGGGTAAAAACAGGCGACATCAGGCTTGCATTCCGGGTGTTTGACCAAAATGATGATGGGCAGATAAGCCCTGAGGAGCTCCAGGCAGTGTTGGAGAAGCTCGGTGAGAGTAGCAGCTTGGAGGACTGTAGGAGGATGGTGAATCAGGTTGACAAGAATGGAGATGGGCTTGTTGACATGGATGAGTTCATGGCCTTGATGACTAATACCATGAAATTGATCTAACTGCAATGCAAATTGGAATGGCGCTACAAATAAGTCTCATCTTCAATTGTCCTCTTTAACTTTGTCATGTTGGATTCTAATTACAGCAAAAAATTATAGTCTCTGTTATTTTCTCTCTTCTTTGAGGTTTGTTCTTTCTCATTGTATCCCTCCAGTCGTCCCCTAGGCTTCCATGAAAATAAGCATCAAGATCAGAACATGAAGAAATTTTGCATCCTAGGCTTCCATGCCCCCAGCCGGGCTAGTAGTTGTTACTTTCAATATTGTAGCATGACAAAATTGTAAATAAAAAATTAGGTTATTCTAAATTACTGTACAATATACATCCAAATACGTATGAGAAAATAATTGTACTCCATGTTATTGCTTCCACTGTAGTTGGTGAATTCAATGTTGGTATAACAGATACAAAACAAAAATAGCATGTCCTCAACATGTAGAGACAACACAAATCTACTGCGTAAAAATAACCAACATAAAACATATTATATAAAATTTAACGAAGTATAGCAACAACAAAATAGGAATAACATGGGTTTGTTGGTCCAGACCAAGACGATGGTTCTGTAGGATGTTACTAATTTGGCATCTCTACCTAATCAACTCACGTTGTCGATCAATAATTGATGTCGTATACATGGCTTGAATTTTGTTGGATGTGATTCATCAATCTTCTGGTTGAGTTCCCTAAGAAGCTTACATATGGTTTACTTGCATAATCTCACAAAACAAAACAACACGAAGACTCTACGATTATAACAGATCCAACACCAGCAAAGCTCGCAAACTATGCCTGAGCTGGAGAACAGGAACTAGTAGATCGTACTTGGCCTGACAAGCGGACCACAAAGCAGGCGAGCAACACATCATATTGTCACTGGACTTCCACCACCTAATTGCTGACCTCAAGCCCCCAGTGCTGCTTCGCATAGTCGATGAACAAATCCTTCCGTGTGCTCGTATTGTTTTCATACGGCCACAACATTTTGAACTCCATCAATTTCAATTGGCTCCTTCTACGATTATCTCGGAAAATTTATCAGTAATACTCTTATTTTAAATAATATTTTTCACAACTAAATCTTGATTGTTATTGTATTTTTTAAAAAATTGCTCAAGTTCATTAGAACTAAAATTTCCACTATTTAATTCTAACTTGTTTTTTCTTTTTAACAAGTGTTACTTGCTTTTCCACTTTATTTGATTATAATTTTTATGAAGACAAATACTTTAACCATTTTTATTATACTTTTTCTTCAATTGATTTTATGTCTTCTTTGTACTTTTTATTTCTATAATTTGCTAAAAAAATAGCTTTATCTATCGTGTTTTATGATTTTGAGCATGTATCTCTTTAAGTTTTAAAAACCTATTATTGTTTTTGTCAATTTCAATCTCCATATAATTGTTTTCTATTATATCTCAAATTCTTCTCATTTTAATATGTATTTTATTATATTGCTTTTTTTTTATAGTTGTTTCCATCCAATCCGAGTAACATTGAAAAAAGTATTTTATCATCATTAATCATTATCAATTTATTACAAACTCACACATACTTATATGTCATCAACCGTCTAAGATTGATATCATTTTGTTAAAAGATAATCGAGAATGGAGAGAGAATACTTTAGTGGAGAAATTATATCTTTTATTATTATTATTTTTTGAAATATAAACTATTTACAAATATTATATAATTTTTTGTATACACTAAATACATAAACTGAGAGTTCAATTTCAACTTTACGACCCAGTACATAATTTAGTATATTTCATAATATATTTTGGATTAATTCCACCATCCTATTCCCTTTGGGGCCTCGGATTTTTTATTGGCTTGTTTGTTAGAATCATATTTTAACACGGGACAACTTGCTAAAGAGAGGATGATGGGGCATGGATTTGGATTGTGTGCTTTGTGGCTCTCTGGAGTTTGTTAAGTATATTTTCTCGGAGTGTCCCTTCGCTCGCAATATTTGGAATCACTATAAGCATGTCTATGAGACTTCTACCTGGTCAGGGAACATTAGCAAGATCTGGACTTCGCGCCGGCGTTGTTGTGTTCCTCGAGCTGAGAGGACCTCATGGGATGCAGTGGATTTAACTGTTTAATGGGGTGTCTGGTTAGGGAAGAATTAATCGACTTATTTTTTGTTAAAACCAGCGTCAAACATTAACAAATATGGGTGGTTCTGTGAAATACTGATAGTATGTGCTTTCATCCTGGATAAGAAATACTCCCCCAAGGAAACAACGGAGGCTTCAATGTGGTCGGGCTGGTACTCGGATTGGTCGTGATAGTGGGTATGTATTAATTTTTATTCCTCTTCTAATTAAAAAGTTTTATTTCGTTATTAATATATTAGTAGGAGAGATAGAATTTGATTTTTTTTTTCTCTTTTTCTTAAAAAAAAGGACTTTTCCTAAAAAGAGTCTCAGACCAAGTCATTACAGCAAATTGGATTCCGAAAAATTCTTACAACTTAAACTAATGGAATTTGAGCCAATCTATTATATATATCTTGCACTATTTACACTATTTGTAATTTATCAAGGAAATATATTTAAGCTTGTCGATCATTTGAACTTCGTAAAACTCTTGTACTCTTTCTTTTGTTTTTCTTATTCAATTTAAGCTTGTTCTTTCTCGTCATACCCCTCGATTAATCCTAAGCTTCTGTGCAAAACATTAGCAGATAAGCAATCAGAACTTGAAGAAAATTTTGCATTTAATAGCTGTTTGTGATTCTTGTCAAACGGAAGGAAGGTATCCATAATAGCTAAGCTCATTATCCTCAAAAAAAAAAAAAAAAAATTTAAAAAAAAAAAATCAAAGATCCATAACAGTCAAGCTCACTATCTTTTGGCCCAAGGTTTGTGATACCAAACAGCATTTCCTAAAGATTTTGGGCCAAAGAATAGTTTGTTGGCCACTACCAAAAAGTAAAAAAAAAAACAGAATAATTTGTAGGCCAACAAGGAGGAGATTTGTAGCAGGATGAGTCAAGCATCTTCCTTATTAGTGTGTTCATCCAGAATCCAGATGACAACAAGGTTTTGGTAAATGCCACCTGTGAAATTTTTACCCCAAAAAGTGTTACTCCATGAAAACACATGCTTGTTTTACTTTTATCATTTTTGTCATTTTAATTGTGTTGGATGTGATTTATTGATCTTGATTTTGAGTTCCTCAAGAAGTCAAACAAAATCTTGGTTTCAATTTAAATCTAATTTAGTTCAACTTAATATTTAAAACTCGATTTCAATTAAGTTTGATTTAATTTAATTAGATATTCAAAACTTGATTTTGATCAAGTCTAATTTAATTTAATTCAATATTTAGATCTCAATTTTGATTCGAGTCTAATTTGATTTGATTCGGGTTAGGTTCCACCTTATATTGAATTTTCTTTGAGTCTTGGACTTAGTCTTTAGTAGATCTTAAATCTAACCTTTATTGGATTCTTAATGAATCTTTAATAGATCTGAGGTTTAATCTTTATTAGGTTCTTATTGGTTCCTTAATAGATCTTGGATTCAATGTTAATTGCACTCTTATTAGATTCTTAATAGATATTTAATCTAATCTTTATTGGATTCTTATTGGATCTTAAATCCAACCCAAATTAGATTTTTATTGGATCCTTAATGGATCTTAGATCTAATCTTGATTGGGTTCTTAATAGATCCTTAATAGATCTTGAATCTAACTTTTATTAAATTCTTATTAGATCTTGTATTTAAACCTGATTGAGTTTTTATTGGATCCTTCCAATCTTGATTGGATTTTTATTTGATCCTTAATAGATATTGGATCTAACCCTTATTAGATTTTTATTGAATCCTTAGTGGATTATAGATCCGACCCTAATTGAATTTTTATTAGATTCTTAATGAATCTTGGACCGAACCTTTAATGAATTCTTATTAGAGTTTTTTGTAAACTCTTGTGAGGCTTGTTGATTGTGAATCTTTCGCTCCCTCCGTAAATATAACTCGATTTTGGGTCAACTACGTATATTATTGTATCTTTTCTTTTTTTTATTTTATCTTGCATTATTTCTCATTTGCTTTATTATTCGAAAACAAGGTGATTCATGAATGTTTTACTGTGAATTACAATAATTAATATCAGAGTTTAGAAGTAAATAACTAAGACGACGAAGTTCTTATTTGAGGTAGAGAAATTTAATGATAAGATAAAATTTACCTCATGATAAAAGAAGATAAGGACGATTTTTTTTTATCAAGGTCCGTAGAAAATATTCAAGGGTAAATAAAAAAAGCTAAACAAGATAAGCAATCAAGACTGAGAAAAGATAGATTAAAAGACATTCAGTTTAATTATTCTAAATCTAACTGATAAGGTTTTGTATAATATCATCGATGAAAAGACGATAGTGAATATTTAGATAAAACTCGAGAAATTATATATGTCAAAAAGACTCACAAACAATTTCTACTTAAAATAATAATTATATAGGCTATGTATGAGTGACGATACAGCTGTGTTACACACTTAAATATCTTTAATAAGATTATCAAAGATTTATTCAAAGATAGAAAGTTTAAAAAGAATGACAAGATGCTAATTCTCTTGATGTCTTTTCTTGATTCATATGATCATATTATAATCATACTTTTTTATAATAAAAAACTCTTAAGATGAAGAAGGTGACAACAAACCTTCTTTTTAATGAGAAAATGACAAATTTCAATATTGATATTAAGATTGGTGAAGGATGAGTGATTTATGAAAGAGAAAGATTAAGAGAACATGAAAAAGAAGGTAACCAACGGTCCAAATCAAGATTAAAGATGAAGGTTAAATGTTATTCATATAAAAAATATGACCATATCAAGAGACATTGTCCAAAACTTGGGAAGATGGAATCTTCCAATATGATGACAGTAATAGTAAATGAAACATCTAAGAATAGTGTGAATAGAGATATTCTTTTAATATTCGTAAAAATCAATACTTCTGGTGAGTGAATTTTAGATTTTAGTTGTTCTTACCATGTTTACTATAAGAATAATTGGTTTACTTATTATGAGGAGAATAAAAAAAAAAGTATTGTTCGGTTGGATAATAATTTGACTTGTGAGATTATCGGTGTAAAAATAGTTAAAATTCAGATATTTAATGGAGTAGTTCGTATTCTTATCAGGGTGAAACATGTCCCAAAGATGTATGAGAATCTAATTTCACTTGGCACATTAAATTAAAATGTGATAGTTATTTAATGAAAGATAGAGTCATGAAGATGGTACGTAGTATTAGAATCTTAATAAAAAGAGAAAAGTGCAAAAATATTAATCGATTAGTAGAAAATACTATTGTAGGTAGAGTTCTAATGACTACAGTGGCGATGAAGAAGCGTAATACTCATATTGATTTGACGGGAGATAAGCATTTTTCTCGAGTTACTTTTGTCATAATAGTAACACAAGTCTTCTAAAAAGTTTTCAAAAATACAAGGTTGTAAGCATGAAGAGCGAATTCGATGTTGGTTCAAGCTTATATATTACGATTAGCTAAACAAGTTAATAGCATAGGGAGAGAGTTTGGATGAGAGATGATGGCCGAAGGCTCATGATAGTGGCATACCCAAGTTCAAGTCAAGGTGGAGATTGTTGAGTTTGGATATCTCAAACTTTGATTGAAGTTTGAGTTAAAATAGGAATTCAAATTTGGATCCAAATTTGAATTTTTTACTTTAACTCAAACTCCAATTCAAATTTGAGATATCTAAACTCAACAGGTGTGCGATCATAGTTGAGGATGGGTGGCAGTGAAGAACTGGCGGTTATACTTGCCATAGTCCCGAGCTTCTACTTTTTGTCCAGCTGACCATCGGATGTCTAATCATGCATCTTTCCGACACGGGCAAGAGATTTGCTATTACTAGGATTTGTGATGAATGCCAAGCCAATATATGGAAACCCTACCATAAAACCTTAGCTTCATTTTGGAGTGACAATGAGATCCTCACAACAGAAACCAAGTCGAGAAGACAAAAAGAAAAAGGAGAGAGAAGAACAACAAAGAAAAGAGATAAGAACTCACATTTTCTCTTCCTTTCTAATTTGATTCTCGTTTCTTAATTTGATTCTCTACTTCCCCTTCCTCTTTTGTAAGAGTCTTTGGAATTCTTATAGGTATCCAAGAGATTAAGTTGATATTCATCTATCTTATTTTTAATTATGGATAATGTATTTAAATTTCGAATGCATATATTATTATTATTCTATTTGGATTAGGATAGAATATTATGGATGAAGATCTGAATAAGATTTTAAGTTTTGTACTTATTTGTGGGATCACCAAATAGAGAGGGCTATTTGTAATATTTTTTTCAGAAAATTTGGACTAATTTTTAAATTTGAGAAATTCATGATCTTTTTATAAAAATAATCTATATGTAAAGTTTTAAAACTTTCAAGATTCTTTTTGTAAAAATGAATTTCTAGATTCTTATTTATAAAATAGTTTACATTTTATTATTTTATAAAAAAGTAAATTTCATGATCTTAAATAAGAATCTAGAAATTTTATTATTTTATAAACTAAAAATAAATTTCTTCGAAGTGTTTATTTGTAAAAAGCAAGAATTCTATAAATTTATTTATAAATATGAAATTTTTGAGGGGTATATTTGTAAATTCTGGATTTTTTGGATCAATATGTAATTTGAAAAAGTTTGAAGAAATTTCTCGCAAAAATTTTCATTATAGATACCTATTTGTAAAAAAAATTCGACCAAAAATCTTTTTGTAGGGGTTTATTCCATCTAAGGATCTATTTGTAAAAATTTTATATTTTCATTTTAGCATAATTTTTTATACATTTTAGGCCCAATTTTGGTCTAAAAATCTGACCTATTTGCCCATTTAAGCTAAATTTAACTTAACTCCTAATTTTTAACAATTTGGGTTCAAATCTAACTCAATTTTTGGTTAAATTTAATTGTAATTTAAGTCTAATTAAAATTCACATTTGAGCTATAATTTAAGGATATTTAAGTTTTAATTTTGATCATATTTTGATTAAATTTGATTTTAATAAAAGTCACTTCCAAAACATACAATATATAAGATATGGCTTAGCACAATCCAAAAGATCTATCATTATTAGATCAAAAGAAAACTTTCAATCATTTTCTTTATCCTTGGAGAAATACTCTTCATCCAGGCAGAGCTTGGTTGGAGACTAGAGAATGGGATCTTCATTGGTCCCATTCTGACTAGTTGCCAAACATCCCAAAATTAATCAGACTAATAAATTGGTTAAAAAAATTACTTAAATGTTCTTAGTTATCTTTTCATCCCAAGCATTATAAGGGCATTTTTGAAAACAAAAAAAATATCTTCCACTAATTTAATTAGAAATCAAACATTAAAAAAATAATCTATCTTTTTCACTAATAGCTCAATTGTCTAGATTATCTCAAACTAAATATTCTCCTAGATTTTATAAGAGGTCTATCCTAGACATAAAAAAATTTCACAAAGAAGAAAATTGATCACGTTTTGTAATTTTTTTTTTATTAACTCAAATTTCCAACCAACAAAATACCCCAAAAACTCAAGCCCACAAAATTTGGGTCAACACAATACACATATCTATCATTGTTTGCTCACTTATTTATCACATTGACACCTCAAAACTTAGTCATGAATGTTTAATCCAATTCTTATAGTGGTCAATTTTAGTCGCACAAAATACAAAAGACTTTTATTATGATGTCAAATATAACAAATAATTAAATAAGTAAAATTATATATATATATATATATATATAATGGAAAGGGTTGATCTCATCTCTAGTCCAACTAACAACTAAGCAAGTAAAAGTTAACCGGATTAAAGAATTGGCTTTTCAAATTAAAAAAAGAAAATTTTTATTTCATCCTTTACTTATATATTTTTTCCTTTTTGTTTTGAAATAAATGCAAAGATAATTTTTAAAAAATTATAAATTCTTCATTAATTATACTTAACAACCAAACACTAAAAATGATAATCAGGCTAATTTTTTATTACTTAAATTAAAATTTAATTCGAATATATGAGATTAGTTCTAACCAAATAGTGTATATTTCTGAAGCTGAGCTAAGATTTTCTTACATATACCACACAACAGAAAAGAAGACAAAAGACTCCACACTCGCACTTATCTTACTGAGACACAACCATCACACAAGGGACACTTACACGAGATCCACACCAGCAAAGCTGACAAACTAGTAGCTGGTGCTTAAAACTAAAAAGCAAGCCATCAAAGCAAGCTAACACCTTAGTATTGACACTGGATTTCACCTAATTGGTGACAATAATCCCCCAGCTCTTCTTCGCGTACTCGATGAGCGCATCGATCTCCTTCTCACCGTCGATGTGCTTGTTCCTGTTGAGGTCGGCGTGCGCCAGCGCCCGCCACGCCTTCAACCAGGCAAAGCGCTGCCCGAGCGCTTTGATGGCAGCGCGGAGTTCTTTCCTGCTGATACGACCGTCTTTGTCGATATCAACTTCTTTTAGCCACTCCTTGAACTCCTGAGCGTTCATCGATTGAGTGGTATGGGACCACAGTACCATCTTGAGAACAAGAGCTAGTACTGGGCTAGTGAGCTTCCAGACTTTGGAGAAGTTGTGAGGACTTGCTGGTCCGAGGGCTTTGATTTATAGAGAAGAATTTGCCTACGTGAAACTAGTAGAGTATCATTCGGTCTTATCAGAGGCTAGTGACAGTGGATGCATGGCAAAATCCTGTCATTTTTTCTCCAACGTAGAGCCCATCAACCTTGAAAAGAGAGAGAGAGCAATAAAAAGAAAACTAATCTCGCCCACTAGCAACAAGGGGAAGCCATATTAGATTATGGCCCACCCACAATCGAATGGAAGCTGAGCTTGCAACCTTTCATGGGAAGAAGCTCCATGGGCCATCCTTTGAAAGAGAGATTAGTGCAACCATTATATTAATTAAAAGTGAATAAAAGAATTAGAAGATCGATATACTATATTGCATTGGTAAAAAACTATATTAAAAAATTAGTCCTCAAACTAAGTCGCTATAATTTTGTTTCTCGATTTTTATAGAACTAAAAAATTAGTTTTGATTTTATTTTTCTACTTTATAAAAATTCGGTAAACTGAAACTGCACAATTTTAAATTTTTATAGAACTGCAAAATTAATTTTGATTTTATTTCTATACTTTATAAAATTCGGTAAACTGAAACTACACAATTTTTAAATAAGTATATATATATATATATAAAAACTTAATTTCATATTTATAATTTTTTAAATATTTTTTATTTCCATTAAAATTAAAACTTTAAAGGATGTCATAAAAATATTATTTTATAAAATATATTAAAATTTTAAAGTATTATAACATAAAATGTAAATTTTAAATTCAATAGTTTGAAAAATCGATATAATGATTTTAAAACTACTTTAAAACTATATTAGAATTATAACCAAAAATTTGATTCTCAATCCAAATCGGTACAATTCATATTTTAAGATTTTCAAAAATCAAAAATCAATTCTAATTCTAAAAATTATAAAATTAATATAATTTATTAATTTTGCTCGCCCATAATACTAACATCCTTATAAACCTTGTTCAAATATTGATTTCGGTTTCAACGTATTCCTACTCTCAAATTTCAATATCACTTGCTAGAAAGTTAGCTATTGGATGAACCCGGAGATTTATGGACCGGCTTTGAAGGATACTGTCAACAAAGCTAGAGCTGAAGGCTCCTCGGATAAATTCCATTTGGGATAACAACCCCTGGCTACTTGGCACAGGCCAGTGCCAAGGATGCATGATAAGGATGCTTTGTATCTTATTAAAAATTTTTGCAATCTACCATCTCACTGAGGTTCAAAAAATAAAAGATATCTTCGCTCTTTAAGGTGATGGCATTGGCTCTATCCATCTTCGAATCTGATGACTAGTCACTCCCAAATTCACGCTCTTTATTGGGATATAAAAGCTAAGTTAGTTTAGAGGTGAAGCTAATGAGAGTTTGAACTCAAATTGTTGCAAATGAACTGATTTTGCAAAACTTTCACTCTGACTGATAGTTTTCTTCGTTGGTTTTAAGACGCCGAAATTTTATTAATCTGCGTAATGGGACGAGAGACTTGATCCAACGAATGCCCGCTTGTTACCCCGGGATTAGTAGGATTTGCAAAATTATTGGACATATAGAGATGGCCCACCCATGCTAATCCTGTTAATCCAGTTAAACCTTAATGAAGATCTAATGACAGATAATTACGAGATAATACACAGCATCATGATCAGTGAAGATTTTTTTTCTTATGAGGCAAGAAAGGTATCAATCTTTTGAGGAGCACTCCCAATATCTGGTGACACCTCAATTGCCGGACAAAAGATTTGGGATCATAATAATTTTGTAGGACCATTTTGCAAGTCATATTGGAGAGCCAGTGCTCCTTCGATCGAGATTAAGCAAGATGCTGCTTTCGAGCATCTTTTGAAAGCAGCAGGTAGCCGGCCTACATGGTCAATTATGGACCATCGAGTATCTCGTAGGATTGAATTAGGTCACTGGCTGGTAGAATAATGCCATCAGTCATCCATTTTTTAAGATGGCGTATATTATAATTTTAATTTTTTAAACCCCACCACCTCTCGCGTGTAATAAGCGAATGCACTAAACACAACGTATCCGAAGAGTTAAAAGACTTCAAAGCATTCGAAAAAAAAGAGAGGGTTTGATTCTGACAGACGAGACGTGGCTGGCGAAGCATGATCCGTTGGTGAACCCAATTCGAAGGGACAAAAAGAGAACAACCTGAAAACCACGAGGGAAGACACGTGTTGCTCGCTTCCAGGTTTAGGTTCAAATCCAGAGGTTGGACACATGTTGCATCACATGTCCAATTACATTTTGTAACATTTAAAAGTTTTAAGTTTTGATTTCTCGTGAATTTGGATCATTTTCGTAGTTTTAATCCAAAACTTTCTGTTTTAATTTTAATCAAATTATTTTTAATTTTTTTTTACTAAACTTTTACTTTACGTTTAAAATATTAAATAAATATATTATATACATATATTTTTTAAAAATTATTGAAAAAAATTAATTAAAAAAATTTTAAATATGAAAAAATAAAATTTGTAACCAGGAATATTTGAATACTTATTTTCTTAGAAAAAGTTTAAAGCTTTACCACTTGAATTAAATAAAAAATTTAATATAAAATAAATATTATATTTAAATATAAATAATACTAAAATCGAAATCAAAAAATCCAAAACATGATGATCTCAAATTTTTGAAGAAGAGGCACTAAATATTGGTAAATGACAATATTATGCACGGGAAATTAATATATTTTAATTATTTAAGGAAATATATTGACAAACTATGATTTTATAGTACCCTTCCAAAACCATGAAATTGCAAGTATGACTGAGCAAAAGCTGTATTATACACATGCGCAGAGTACATATGTATATGCAAAATTTGCAGGTTTGTGTGCGGTGGGTGCTAGGCCGGTACGCACGGGAGGCATTTGTGCTAGCGGAAAGAAGTACATACTGGCTTGAGTTAAAGTTCATTCGGCGACAATTATCTCTTGGATGTGATCACATGAGCGATGACTGAATTTTAGATAACGATTCGTTTGTCGTTAACATTTGAATATCTCTTGTAACTCCATCTATGACTTGTGTCTCCCCGTTAGCCGATCAGATTGTGAATGATGTTTGTGCTTTATGGAGCACGAAAGTATCGTTTATGAATTTGTTGACGATCTTGTTAGGTTTGCAGTGACGATTGTGTTATAGTTGTTTCTCGTTTTCGCATTCAGCGCTAATTACAGCCTCCTTTACTAAAGAAAAAGGAGCATGCATATGCAAAATTTCGATTCTATGAATGCATAAAAGCTTAACTTTTTTATTTATGTGAAATATGGATAAACACTTCCAAGGACCTCGTGCAAATTTAAGCTGGCTAACATAGTAGAGATTACATGCGAAGGCTTTACACTACTAACACACGATCACTGCCAGCACATTTGCAGGACGTTCGACACTAGCAACAATTGCAACAGTCTGCCATACTCGTACGTAAAAGGTCGGCGACATCTAATTAGTGACCTGAACTCCACAGCGATTCTTCACGAACTCGATGAGCTGGTCCATCTCCGAATCCCCGTCGATCTTCCAGTTCCTGTTGCGGTCTGCATAGAACAGTGCCCACCATGACTTCCACCAGGTGAAATTCAGCCCCAGCTCACGGAGAGCAGCCTCTAGCTCACGGCGGCTTATACGACCGTCTTTGTTGATATCGAAGCGGTTTATCAGCCACTCCTTGAACTTCTCCTCAGTCATTGGAGGGACATGATAATGATAATGATAATGACATACCATATTGCCAAAAGAAATAAGCTAGCACTGAGGATTATGAGGATTGTTGTGGCAATTTACTGCAACTTATAGGTGGAGTGGGTTAGGTGTCAGGGTTCTGGAACCCTCGAGTGTGATTAATTTGCGCTAAAATGATCAAACGATGCAGTAGGTGCAGAGATCTCTTTATTCTACAGGATAGATGATTCCTCATGCATGTGCCAGGTTCGATCTTATCTTCTGCTTGAGTGTATGATAGAGGAATAAAATATCAACAAACATGGTATTATAGAGCTATAAGTATCTTACAGAGAAAAATTCTGAGAATATTATATCCTGCGAAGTAGTCGTCTCACAGCCATTGAAAAAAAGTTCATGAACAAAGTTTAAAGCATGATTTGAAGTTTCGACCCAACTTAAAATATTTTAGTTTATATTATTAATTTCGATTTTCAAAAATATATTATACACATCATAACTAGTTTAATAGTTAAAGCTTTGAACTCAAATTAAGTGACTTGGGTTTGATTCTTTGGTTTTTATTTTTTTTATATTTTAAAAATCTTTTACCCAACAAAATTTATTTAACAATTTTAATAAATATATGTGTGTGTATAAATTTTTTTTTTTTACTTAAAATTAAATTTTAGTAAAATATTAAAAAATTATTTAACTAAAATTGAATCAGACTAAAAATGACCAAAATGATCGAAATGTATTAATTTTGATAGATCCTAAATTCAATACTTAAAATTTTATTTTAAAAATTGTGACAAGAACATGTATCTTTAAAAGTTATAATCTCTTTAAATATTGTTTATTGCGACGAAGAGAGCTTTGAATCTCAGCATAAGTTTTGCTGTTCTTACAGAGAAAGTGATGATTTTGAAGCAGAAGCTTAGGTAAAAGTTCTCCCACTTAACTAGAGAGATAAAGCAAGATCGAGTTTCCTGGTTCAAAAGTTGGTCCAATGTGAGGCTGTCAATTTGATTTAAAATCATCAATCTCTAAATTAACATAATTTATTACAATATTTTTGTTAAAGACATGTTAAAATGCAATTTAACTATGTTCTCAAGGTACTGTAAATATTAAATTGTATTTGACCATATATTTAAAGAAAATATGCAGTAGACTATTTTTTTCTGAATTAATTGAGTCTTTTATTAGGCTATTTTAATATATTATAAACTGCGCACGTGATCCATATAACAACACGGTTTGCCACCTCATAATTTGAATTTTGAAAAATAGTTATTTGGATAAAGAATTAAGTTCCCAAATATGTTGGCTTTATCTGATGTTTGTGCTATCGTTTTCAAGAGAGGTCGTAAGAGAATAAAGCTGCGCACACAAGCGAAGAATCTCTGGAGGTTGCTACTTCAACATCAAAGAAAAATTATCTGGTCTCTGCTGAAGCATAAAACGTGTAACGCGCCACCCTGGAACTGTAGCCAAATCAGATTGACAAGAACGCCACAGCAAATATGTGTATCTGTCTAATCTCGATAACACTTATGAGTTCAAATCTCTCGAGAGCAAAAGCCGTCACCCGTCGTCTTAGAAAAGAATGACGGATGTCGTTCTACCGGCATGATCGACCATGCAAAATATGTTCGATAGAAAATGTAAGAATCGGAGAAGATCATAAGAATATGGAATCTCAGATAGTAGCAATTCCATCATCGCAAGCGAAGGGAGATCGTATGGCTTACTGAAGAAGAAAGTGATACGTGGACTACCCGAAAGCTTCAGATAAATTCTGTATTTCTAATAAGTGGCCATCTCGACGTTGACCGAATATATTGACGGTGATCGGTCAAAAAGACGAAAGACAAGTTGTTAACTATTAGAGTTACTCGTGTTATAAAAAACAAAATTGTTTTTAATAAAACACTACTTATTAAATTTATAATTATTAAACAAATAATTTGACAAAACTAAATTTTAAATTTTAAATTTTATAAAATCAAATAAATGATCCTTCATTACAAAATTAAAATAAGATAACTTATTTTTAATTGATTAAATAGTTATTTATATTAAAATTAAATGACAATAATTTAGACTTTTAATTTTAATTGGTAAAATCAAATTAAAATAAATTGTTTTTTTAATATTTTAATTGACGTAATTTTGTATAAATTTATATTATAAAACAAGTGATTTTTTATTAATAGTAATAAAATAAGTTATTTTTCACAAATTTACAGTAAAGTAGATGGTTTTTTTGCTAAAAGCTCTAATTTTAATTAATAAAATTGAATTAAAATGGAATAATTTTGAAATATTTTTTTTGAGGTGATTTTTTTCACCTTTATAATATAAAGCAGGTAATTTCTTGCAAATAATAACAAATTAAGTAATTTTTTACAAATTTATATTAATAAATGTGATTTTTCAAAAAAAAATTCGAAACAAATTAAATGATTTTTTAAAATTTTTATGAAAATATTCATTGGAGGTGCGGGGAATCGAACCCCGTGCCTCTCGCATGCGAAGCGAGCGCTCTACCATATGAGCTACACCCCCGTTTATCTGCTGTACAATTATAGTGAATCATTTCTTTAAAACAACTTTGTTTTGTTTTTCCCATTATTAATTGCAACATTGCATGGTATTATGATGGTTTTGTTTCTGTAAAAATGAAGAATAAGAAATGATTATTTAATTTATATCCTCTTCATGTAGCTATTGTTCATATTTTTCTCTATTTACGTGTTTTTCACAACATTTTTACTATTATCTTGAGGCTATTTTGTTTATGCTTTCCACAACATTTTTGCTGTTATTAGGGGGCTATCTATCAACGGATATTCTCGTGCATTATGACAATCAAATTGCTGTTAAGTTTGTGTATGTTTTGATGGTATTTGAAAGAGCAATGCGTATCAAAATGATCGTCATTTCTCACTTGGGGGCTGTTTGGTAACAGCCCGAATTGGACGAATTGGTCGAATGGGGAGAATTGGAGGCTCAATTCCCCCAATTTAGTTGTTTGGTAACCAAATAAAAATCCGAAATTCGGTGAATTCTCAATTCCGACAATTCCTAATTTCGAATTTGAATTCGGGATCAGAGGAGCCAAATTCACAATTCCGGATCCGAATTGAGTGGGTCTCACCACTACCCGAAACCCTAATTTCGGCCTTTAAATACCAGTTCCGCCGAATTCTTCCTGTCACCCCCGTCGTCCGTCACCCCCGTCGTCCCCGAGCGCCTCTGCCCCGAGCCCGTCTGCCCCGAGCGCCGTCGTCCCCGAACGCCTCTGCCCCGAGCGTTGTCATCCCCGAGCTCGTCGTCCCTGAGCCCGACGTCCCGAAGCCCGTCGTCCCCAAGCGCCTCTGCCCCGAGCGTCGTCGTCCCCGAGCCCGACGTCCCCGAGCGCGTTGTCCCCGAGCGCCTTTGCCCTGAGCGCCGTCGTCCTCGAGCCCATCGTCCCTGAGCGCCTCTGCCCCGAGCGTCGTCATCCCCAAGTGCCTCTGCCCCGAGCGTTATCGTCCCTGAGCCCGACGTCTCTGAGCCAGACGTCCTCGAGCGCGTTGTCCCCGAACGCCTCTGCCCTGAGCACCGTCGTCTTCGAGCCCGTCGTCCCCGACGCCAGTTAATTACGTTGATTTTAATAATTTAGTTAATGTTATTACTGCCAGTATCATTTAGTTAATGTTATTTTGATGATTTGGATATATTGAACTTCGATGTATATTATCATATATTATTATGTTTTTACATACTTGTGTATTATTTACCTGAATTGATAGGTAGGGTTAGAGATAGATATCATCTTGGATTGTCAAATTTTTGTTGTTTGGATTTTATATGGTTAAGTAGTTCGTATAACTGTTTGGATTCAATTGTTGACGGTTGTTCGTATAACTGTTTGTTATAATTCTATATATTTTTATTTGTTGAACAGTTTGTTTTTCTTTTGTAAGGGATGGAATTTTTCAATCTGGACGATGTTGACACCCAGTCGATCCCTGACTTAATGAGTCAAGATTTGACTCTTGCTATTGCTGACACACCAAAGACTGCAGAAGAAAGCCAAAAAGCAAAATCAGTAAAGACACATAAATCTCACAAGATATGGTCAAAGAGGGAATCTCACTTTCTCATTAGATTTCTTGTCGAGCAAGTGCATGCCGAGCTAAAGCAGGATAAGGGTTTCAAGCGGCCCGTATTCATAGCAGCTGCTACTGCTGTTAATGCCCAATTTAATAGTACTTTTAATGCTGATAATGTTGAAAGTCATTACAGAACCTTGAAGAAGCATACAACAACAATCATCAAATTAAGGGATTACAGCGGAGTGGGCTGGAATGACACTGCTAAGATTACGTGAAGTTGAGGTTTGTAACAGGGCATTAAGTTTTATATTATTTCATTGTGGCAAAATTCCTTTTTTTATTGCTTAGAGCTGATCTAAAAAAATATTTTATTAATTTAATATTGTTTAAATCAATTATCTTTTTTTTTAAAAAAAGGAGATATTATCAATACGTAATTATAATATTATTTATTTTGAAAACCTCAAAAATATGTCTAATTAATTTATTAATTCAATATATATATTTATTTTAAAATTAAATATAGAAAATATTAAAAATGAGGGTAATCTCACCCATTAAGAATTGGGTGACCATATCTCCAATTTCAAATTCAACCAAATACCGGAATTGAGGGAATTTGGGGAATTCGTTGGTTTCAATTTACATTCCAAACAACCGAATTCACGGAATTGACTGAATTAACAATTCCTTTTCTTCACTCAAAAAGTACATCCAAACACCGAAATTATCCAATTCGGCCAATTTCCTCAATTTCCCGTAATTGACCGAATTGACAATTTCCTCAATTCCAAAACCCGGAATTATCCAAATGGCCCCTTGGCAGTTTCATTTTCATGTTTCGGAATTGCTTTTGATTTCGTCCTTTTTTTTTCCCCTCACACAATCATTTTTCTTTATTTCTCGCTTTGGAAAGCCAAGACTTTTACTTCTAAAAAATACAATTTAATTCTACTCATGTACATCTTGATGAATCAGACTTTTGATTACATTTGGATAGTATGAAAGTGACAAAAGTATGAAAATATTTAAAAGTGATGAAAGCGTGACTAATAAATTTTAATATAAAAATGAAAGAAGTGGTAATTTCTTGATTTTTGTAAGTTTAGTTATTTAGATAATGAGATTCAAAGTAAGTTTCATAACTTGGTTATTTAGATACATTGATACGTAAAAATAGAGAAATTATTTAGTAGTTATATTAGTTAAAATAAAAATAATATAATAAAATTAAAAATTAAGATAATGTACTATAATGATCAACTTAATAAAATGGTAAAATTAAAAATTAATAAAATAAAATCAGTTAAGGTATTTTTTTTGCAAGTATAACCCTAAAAATCAAAGGATTCTTGTAAATATACCCTTAAAATTAAGAAAATAATATATTTTAATATAATGACTAACTTTATGAAATTAAAATTTTAAAATTAATTCAATAAAATAATAGGATTTTTTTTTACGAATACACCCCTAAAAAAATTAAGAATTCTTGTGAATGCATCCCTAGAATTAGGAAATTAACATATTTAATATAATGATCAACTTGATGGAATGATTATTTTAAAAAATAATAAATAAAATCAATTAAGGTTTTTGTATAAATATATCTCTAAAAATTTAAGGATTTCTACAGAGACACTCCTAACAAATCACATATAGGTTTTTTAAAATAAATCAATGGCTGTTTTTTTAAAACTTTTGATAACTATTTTTAAAGCCTTTAATGGCTATATTTTCAAAAATACAATAAAAATGTTTTTTAAAGAGCTCTACAACTTTTTTTAACATTATAAAAGGGAGGTATATGGTAGAGAACAAAACAAAAAAAAAAACTAAGTTAGGATGCAAATTCAAGTTTTTAAAGTCATGTTCTGAAGGAAACTAATCCACTGAGGCATGAGCACAATTAACTTTATAGAATTTGGATTGCAGGTAAGATCGATAGCAAAAATAAGAGATTTTATCGATGTCCTATACGAAAGGTATGCAATCATTCATGAATTAAATTATGTTGTATACAAAATTCACTCATTTATGATTAATACTCCACAATTATTTCATTATTGTTATTTTCAACAGGTTGATGACTACCATCACTTGATTGTCAACCTAGAGTACCAAATCAAATCATTTAACAATGAAATAGAAAGTATATTAATGAAGTAGAAGCCTCTCTTATATAATATTTATGAGTTGTAAGAATTTAGGGAAATCCATCCGTATGTACGATCGATAATCTTTCTTACTACTAAAGGTGATATAATGAAAAAAACTACTTTGTTGGTATTGCTGCTCATGGGCAAGTGCCTATAAACCTTATATTTTTTATTCAATAAACACTAAAGTAATACCCCAAATGCAATCAAAATTGATATTCCAATAGTTTGAACTTTTTGTATATTAGCAAATCAATTTTTATTCATCTAATTTCACCAAATTCAAAAAAAATATAAATACATTAATTAGAAAAGCAAATAATGTTTTAAAATTATGTTTCAAATTCTAATAAAGATAAAAAGAGATCAACCAATGGGAGTGTGAACATTACAATAAAAATATGGGACATGACCGAGTTTCTCCATCATGGGCATCGATAACAATACAAAAGATCCTAATACAACTAACTCAAAAATTTTTTCATTATATGATTGTACATAACATGTCATCCAAGTATAACAAAAATCGAAATTCATCATTGCTTATTACAATAGCTTTTATAAATTTGCTAATTGCCCCATGAAACGAGTAAGTGAATCTCTTAAATCCACAAACATCCAATAACGTTTTGGAGTTTATTATATCTCGATCGATTCACATATAGTATTCATTAGCCATGACAATATTCAACATACAGACTCATTTATTCACGCTCCGAATAATTGAATTATTGTTGATAAATATTTTACCCAAATTCAAACTAACAAATAAAGTTAAAGTAGCCCAGGCCAACATTACGACCACAATAGACGAGACCATACTATCAAAACATAAGCCAAATGCAATGGCCAGAAAAATACAATCACAAACCACCAAATCACTAATGACCAAATGTAATCACAAAATCAATAAGTTTAAATTTAGAGTTAGGATTTACTTGGAAGATGGAAATCGGTGAGGGCGATGGTAGCGAGGGCAAGGTCGGGAATGACAAGGGCGGCTCGAGTAAGTGCGGGGACGGTAACAATCAAGACAACCTTGAACTCAGACTTAGGCAGGCTAAGGAGACTGGCGAGGATGAGGTCCGGGATAGCAGGTTCGGTTAGGCCAGCGTTGGAGCAGCTCTGATGAGCACGGGGGCGATGGCAGTCAGGACGACCCCGAGTTTGAACTCGGGCAAGTTGACGAGGATGGCAAGGGTGAGGTTGGGAACAGCAGACCTGACTAGGCCAACGTGGAGGCAACAAAGGTGAGTGCAGGAGTGAGGTCGACGGTAACTGAGGAGAATAACAAGCGCGCGAGTGAGGTTAAGGGCATCTGGCCTGACTTCTCTCTCGGAAGTGGATGGAAGCTCCACTTCTTGAATGAAGGAGTGGAAGAAGTGATGTAGGTGGGCTAACCCACATCTGTCACTTCTCAGTCACTTCCTCAACCGAACTGAGTCTTAGTTTATTTTTGACCTAATTTGGAAGTGACAATTGAATCACTTCTAAAATTATGTTAATTTCAAATATCAGAAGGGCGAAAGTGATCTCACTTTAACTATTTTCTAGCTATCCAAACATACTCTTGACTCTAGGAATGCAATAGAACATTTGTTAAAAAACAACACAAGTAAAAGAAGATCAAGATGTCGTCCGGAAGCAAGCAAGCTACAAATAGAAATGACAGCATTGTCCCGATGATTCGATACGATGATTTGATACTAATCAGCTGAATGGTTCTTGTAAGGATGATGATGATGCTAGAAGAAAAGAATTTTTATTTCAAGCATCAAAATAGAATCCAAGTTTCCATCAGTTTGACTAGCCAGGAACATATAATGAGTCTTATACTTCAAATTTAGTGACCGAAAAGAAAGCTTCAACGGAAATTGTTGAAAACAAAGATTTGGTCGACAAAAGGCAAGCTTCACATAAATCTGATAGCATCTTCCAGACAATTCGGTACTGGTTCAATCAGAGTATTTTAGAAAGAAAAAAGATAAGAATGAGGGTGATGATGACCTTGGAAGAGAAGAGAATGCTACATCAAAATGGATTCAATGTTTCTAAAAGTTTCTGTGAAACAGAAAAGGTTGACTACCTTCCTGTGAGTTTCTTGAATAATCTTGATATAGCTTTAGCCCCAAGTTCTGCCCATTATTCTGAACTGCATGCCATGTTTGCAAGAGGCGCTGAACAAGAAACGAAAACGATAAAGAATGTTCAAATTGAAAAAGAGTAACACAAGTCTTGCGTTTGAAGTTTGAAACCTCATCACCTTGGTGTTCTGCTGCGCGCCATCTCATTTGCTGCTTCAGAATGAGCGGTGCAGCTGTTGTCTGTTTTGGATTTTGAGCTCCCATTAATCATATTTTTGAAATTTTATAAAATCAGATTGATTAAATATAATCATATATAAGAAATATTTATTGGATATGTTAAACTTATGATTCATATCAGTTTGGATTCGGATACACCTCTTTTTGGTTTAATGTGGTTGGACGGCTTTAATATAAGTTTATTGAATATAATTGTGATATGTAATATTAGAAGGGACTACTAAATTCTATTCTTGACTTAATTCGGCTTGACCATAAATAACCTTCATTTTATGAGGAAAAAAAAACCTAATTTTAAGTCTCCGTGCTTGTGGTGTTTGTGATTTGTGTTAAGAATTTGATTTATCAATACAAATTCCAACGACTCAATTATGTACGCATCATAAATTCAATGTTTATTTAGTGTTCTAAATTTACATATGAAAATCTTAAATTATTATATTATTTTTAATTTTTTTATAATATAAGCCTGATTTGGATTAAAATATATGCTTATTTAATTAATTTAAATTCAATATTTACTTACAACTTAATCCTAGAGTTAATTCTAGCTTAATTTTATTAACCCAAAAAAGAAAATGTGTTTCTAGCACCGATGCCAAAAACTAGTAAGAAAAGTGCCGTTTTGCATATCCTGCCATAAAATTTTGTGTGTTTGCAAATTAATCTCTCAAAATTTATAATTATATATTCCTGCATTATGTATTCTTTTTCTTTTTCTTAGAACACAAAATAAGCATGAAAAAAAACCATAAACATAAAAAATAAAAAGTTTCTAAACCCTTAATCACATGGATTCCAAAGAAGGAATATCAGATTATGAAGACCTAAAGGCATTCGTCTGAAAATATGTTAGGTTCTTCAATAATGACTTCTCTTGCTTTAACCGAAAATATTCTTCATTATCAAACTCATTAAGTCCTCTCCATTCAGAATCAGATGCAAAAGGAGGAGTGAAAATCTGCACATATACTTTCAAGATCAGAAGGAATCCATAACGCGAACACCTTTAAAGCACCTATATAAACCTCGTATTTTCTCCTCCCAGACTGGCACCTCTCACAGTAAGACCAGGAAGTGCAACTGCCGCTGCAATGGCGATCAAGGGGACGACGCGTGCGCTGAACGCGGACATGACGGTGGAGGAGTTCAAGGAGTGGCTGAAGCGGTTCGACGCCGACGGGGACGGACGGATCAGCAAGGCGGAGCTGCGGAAGGCGATTCGCAGCGTGCGAGGCCGGTTCAGCTCGTGGAGGACCGGGCACGGGCTCCGCCAGGCTGACGCTGACGGCGACGGATTCATCGACGACGATGAGATCGAGAATCTCGTGGACTTTGCGCAGAACTACATGGGGCTGAAGATTGCCACTTATTAGGTTGGCTTCTACGTGCGTGTGCTTCGCGCGTGCATGCATGCATGCACTGTTGAGAAGAACCGGCCATCAAGAGCTCTCATGGTTATTAGCTTATTGGTGTTTATTGTGTTTGGTTTCTTTGATCTTGGTGTGGTATGTATTATGATCAAGAAGAACGTTTTAATTGTGATTTGGTGTGTTTAATAAACTACAATGATCCATATTTAACTGTGAATGAGGTTAACAAAGTTTGTAGAAAAAGGAAAATACTGAGTTGCATGATTTCTTTGTTAAGAGGTAAATTTTGATGGACCATTTTCTAGTTTTGTTTGAGTTTTTGATTATTTTTTTTCTCGTTTGTTTTGGACTTCATCTTATTGTAACACAAAGTTCTGAATCTTTTCATATGACTCCTGATTTTTTTAAATTTAATAGTCTCCACAATAATTTTATGCAAGTGTAGCAAACAAAAAATTGAAGAAAAATTTCAAAAATTTCCATTAGAATTTTCTAAATTTTTCAAAGAACATGGTGTGCCAAGACAACAAAAACCTCAGTTCATCAAAGCGCAAAGACCTCAATTCACTAAGACGTAAAAACTTTGATTCGAAGACCTCAGTCTATCGAGACACAAAAGTCTCAATCTGTCAAAACGTAAAAATGTTGATTTGCCGAAACACAAAGCACTTGATTTGCCAAGGCACAAAAATCTTAGTCCATCAAGACACAAAAGTCTAGATCCGCTAAGACACAAAAATCTTAGTTCACCAAGGTACAAAAACCTCGGCCTCAAATCAGGTGCTATATGAGTGTTATAACTTCAGTTATCCGATGCACGAAATTTGGCATGAATTATATGAGTTAGATGCCAAGCTAAGCCTTGGCAATTTTCACAATATGATAATGAAAGATAGTAACATATTGACATCGATGATGTTAACTTGAGAGAGTAAAGTAATAGGTCCATCATAGCCTAAGTAAAATATCATGTCGAGGTAAGACTTGTGCCATTTCATGATTCAAAAAAACATCAAATAACATCACACAAAGCTAACACTTGGGAGAATAAAACTAAAGCTGAAAGTCATTCATTGATCGAAAGGTAGCACATTGAGCTTCAGTAGCCCAATTACATAAAATACTTAAAAGTGAAGTCGTAAAAGAAAAAGACACTATGATTATCACTCGTCACTCTTTGATGGATTGGAAATTTCAATTGATCGCCATCATCGGAGAAACTAAGGGAATAATTCGAGCTTAAGTTTGTTGGGTCCTTAGGACCTTCGAGAGGAGTTGGCTTAGTGTTGATGACCTTCTTGTACTCTTGACTCAGCCGATCGATTTGAGCTTCATTGTAAAGCTTGATCTGTAGTGCATAAGGGTCAAAGTCCGGTCTCGCCGAGAGGAGGATAACCATGCCTCGGCAAGTCAGATATCCACCCCTATAGGCCTTGGTGTTAAGTTGTCTGAACTCATTCAAATATTCCTTCCCTTATATTCTTGAACAACAAGTTTTTTAGCCTCTTTGATGAGGAGGTTGAATTTCTCACTTCTCTAAAAGGCCGTCAGAGCATCTTCTCCTACTTTAATCAGTTCTCAAATATACTTTAATCAACTCGATAGTTCTCCTACTAAAAGGCCGTCAGAGCATCTTCTTCATGGTTGTGGCCAATGCTCAGAAGGCAACTATAAGCCTCATTGCATTCGGAACTAGTTGGTCCGACGTGAGGTCAAATTCAGCTAATATGGTAGAAAAAAAAAATCATCCACAAGGTACCTAAGTCCTCCTTTGAACATTTCCCAAAAATATAGAAAATACGTGCCCAAAGTGTTGTTTGAGGGCATAACTATCTTACTCCAAACCCCATATATCAACTTTGACGCCATCCAAGAAGTTGAAGAGCTGGATCAGATGTTCAATATTATTTTCTCTAAGGGTTTGCTCGGATATCCAAACATGGACTAAGAAGACCGTCTGTTGCCTATCAAAACATACAATGACCAAATCACCAAATGCTTAAGAAAGAGGTCTTCCAGCAAGGTAAAACAATTTGAAAGGGCTCATAATTTGTAGTTGAGTTTGAGCCTAGAGTGTCCAAGTTATAAGTTTATTAGGACGACCCTACTGCCTCAAACTAGGAAGATACTGCCACTCAAATGAAGTCAAACTCTGAAATGTCAAGGGTATACATCGGACCTTGTGACTCGGCGTTATCCTAATTCGGTGTATGGTCATAGTTTGGTTCTATACCAGGTTAAAACTAAAATCTAGTATAAGTTTAGCTTTACTAGACCCTAGCCTTGGGCGGTTTACTCAAAATTCCTAATCATTTTTTCAAAAAGAAAATAAGAAGTGAGGAAGAGTAAAAAGCTCAAACCTTGACTTTTAGAAGATGAAGTGGTAGCCCTTGTAGGTGTGAGGATGGAGTCCCCACAGGTTGCCGTGATAGAAGAACTAGCTAGGATTGCAACCACGATACTTCTCGCCGGAGACTGGCTTGATGGGGCAAATGCCAGAGGAGTGGAGATGTTGTTGTCAGAACGGTTACCCTTGCTTGCCATCAAGAATGGTGACGAAATTGGGGAAAAGGGTAAAGTTTTGGTTTAGAATCTAAGAAGGTGAGCCGAAAAGTGAAAATACCATCTTGAAACTCTTATTTATAGCTCGGGAGAGCCGTTTGATGGTTGACGCATGACAAAGATCTATACCACCCCGCTTCCCATGTAGCTTTGGGCCGAAGTATTAAATCTTGAAGGACACATGTTTGACATCTAAGCAATTCGGTCGAATGGGCGGCACTAACACGAATACCAAAGGTAACACCTTGGAACCAACATGTTGAAAAGTAAGTCAAGTTTTTCGAATAATCCCAGACCATGAATTTTATCATTTCAGTGTCCGGACTTGGAGGACATTGATGATATACTGTAGTAAGTTGGATGAGTCAAATGGCTGAGGAGAATCAAAACTCAAAGCTGGTAGAAATTGACCCATCCAAGTTAAAATCCTTTCCTAACGCTGAGCTTTGAGATTTTGTACACCGACCTGCATGTAGTTTAACCTATCTTTACATCAAATTGTTTAAGTCTTGGTGTATTCATATGGGAGTTGTCCCGAGTCTCCAACCTTGGATACTTCAGTAAAATGAAGTTAAAGGTCAAATAACAGAAAAATACCATTCCTCTTTGTTCCTGATAGCAAATCCCCAAGTATCCAAAATTCAAGAATTTCTATCACGAGAAATCCGACGAGTTCATGATGTCAAAGATCATAGGGTTCTAATATGACCAATGTCCTATAAATAATGCAGTCTTTGAAGAGTTAAGAGACTAATACCTAGTTATATATTCTACTCTCGTTATTAATCACTATCCTAATTTGAGCATTGAAGCGACCGTCATGAAGAGCTCTAGGAGGTTTTTTTCACAGTTTTTTTCTGCACAAGATAATGAGAGAGTGACCAAACAAATCAAATTCTTAAGGAATTACACTGACCGAAATTAATTTTAAATCAAACTCCATCAACAAAATTATCATAAAGCTACCAAAATTAACTCAATTTTTTGTATTTTCTTCAAAGTTTAGTTTTTTTTATCGGCTATTTTTTCTTGATTTGACAAAAAAGGGGCACTACCAAATTAATTAAGCTGGGAATAATATTATCAAATATGAATTATTGGTTTGTTTCTTATGCTAAGTTCCAAACCAAATCCAATGGAAAAGCCCGAGTCAGAAAGATAGTTTTTTATGCATGTATATCCCTTAAAATCTTTTAGTATTTCATATCAGCCCCTTAAATATTTTATAAATGTAATTTCCTCTCTTTACCTCGAATTGAAATTGCAAAAACCTCCCTCGGTCTATAATAGTCTTTCTATCAGAAAGTGCTACAACTTTTAAGTTATTTTTTTTTTTCACTTTTTTATATTTTTAGAATTGAAAGGTTTTCTGTGTCCCTCCCTTTTTTCATGAAATGAGTCCGATACGATGCAATGCATGATAGGGTTTGGTGTATCCAAATTTGGTCTTTATTGCATGAAAAGTTTAAAATTTTCAAAAATCTCATCTCTTAACAATAGATAGTATTAAAAATTTAGAAATACTATAATAATATTACAACAATACTATAAAATAATATAATAATAATATATAACTCCTGATATTTTTAAATTTAATAGTCTCCACAATAATTTTATGCAAGTATAACAAACAAAAAATTAAAGGAAAAATCCAAAAACTCCCATTAGAATTTTCTAAATTTTCAAAACTCTGTTTAGTTGTTAAAATTCTCAATAACTCCCATTATTAATTATTATTAGTATGGAAAATTCGTATAGTGGGTCTTATTCCACATGAGTCAAGAACCATAATTATTGTTTTATATTATAACAATATTGTATTAGTATTATATACCTAAAAATTAAATATTATGATAAAAAAATATTTTTTTAAGTCATATATAATTAATTCTGATTATAATATTTAATTTTTAGTTGTATATATTTGATTTTGATCATTTTATCTTAATGCTACTTATATAATTTTAAAAAAGTAAAAATAATTAACTGAAAAAAAAAACCAAGTACTTGATTTATATAGAGGAGCTGAGTGAGAAATTCAAAATTTATAGGAGATTTTCATGAATCTGAAAAATTTCCAGCGGTTTTGAGGATTCACCCAAAAATAAAACAATATATGGACCTATTCGTAAAGTTCCTACGAGGGCGCTGGACGGCATTCTGCAAAAGTACAGGGGTATTCTTCGAAACCCAAATCATCTCCCTCCGCTCCCTACTCTGCCGCCAAAAATTTTGCCGTAAAACCATTTTATTTCGTATTTGGTCCAAAAGCCCCCACGAGAATGGTCTCTAGGAAGGAACCCGATTCCGTCGTCGGCGAGCTCCGATCACACTCCGACCAGGCGGGTGGCGAGGACGAAGACTACGAGGAGGAAGACGAAGCCAATTCCGATGGCGGAGAAGATCCGGAGCCCGCCGGAGGGTCTCCAGCCTCCGATGAGGAGGTCAAGTCCAAGAACGTCGCCGACCTCGTCAGGTGCATCCCGATCCTTCTCGGGTTTTGAAATTCATCTGGTTTTGTCTCTAGGGTTTCGGTTTCATTTGGGATTTACTTATTTTTGGGGGATTTCATGATGTTTTTTGTGAATGTGCGGGTTAAGAACTTTTTGACTTTCATGGGAATGGATTGGGGCTTTTTTATGTAGCTCCAATTGAGGATAGAGAATGATCAAATTATGCAGATTTTTGGATTTTTTTGAGATTTGAGTTTTCGCACAATGATAGTTGAGAAGTTCAAGATGAAAATTTTCAGATCCCTAACTGATTCTTGAGTAGTCTGAAATCTGGTGTACAACCTAAAATATCTACACTGTGTGCGTGAGGTGTGGCACTTATGCAGCTATGCTTTAAATATGCACACGTGTGCAGGAGTTGGTACCTTTTGAATCCTCCCTGCTCCTAGATAGCATTTTGAATGAGCCATGATCCCTTCTGTGACATCCTCATCATGGGCCGTAAAATAGAACTGGTTGGGTGAGCAGTTTTAGAAATGTTAACCTATACTCTATTTTCAAAACTTGTAATGTATAAGAAATGTGGGGTTTTTGCTCTTTCACCTGTTCTGTGATTTTGTTACCTGCAAATTTTATGCTGTACAAGGATTTCCTTGTTTTTTAAAGGAAAAAGGTGGATAAATCACTACTTCATTAAAGCTAAATATAGTAAGCTACAAAGTACATGACAAAGAAAAAGGCAATTAGAAAAAACTGGAGGCAACAAAGCAGGTAATGTCCTACAGGAAGTGACAGGCTTCCTGCAAGCAAACTGGATAGCTACTCATCCTCTGAATAACTGCTCACCTCTGTCCTATATGCTCGAATTTGGCCAACTCTTTGATGAATGAAGAACTCCCTTTAACCTAGTTTGCATCTATCTCCAACTTCTGGCTTTTCTTGGCTGCCACCACCCTTATTCAATCCAATACAACAAGATCTGTAAGAACAATAATATTGGTTATACAAAGGCAAAAACTTTTCTAGATTTTGGTTGTCTTCTTTATAGTTCTTAGATATTGGTTTTGCACTTATTATTAGGATTTTCTGTGCATGGCGGTTTTTTCTGAATGACATAAGTTCTTCTGTTTGGCTGTTATGTGCTACTTGGTTGTTTTCTTCCTGACTTCTCTTGGACACATTACATTCCTAGCATTTGCCAATAACATTTTACCAGCAATTTGATAAATACAATTTTGAAACTTATCAAAATTATCTTGTGGGATTAAGGTTTGGTTGCAAGCATCATAAGAGTTGATGCCATTCATGTGGGAAAGATATCTTCCTGTACTTCCTACATGCTTTCATTGGAAACCTCATCTTCTTGGAGACAGGTTTGCTAATTATGAGGATACTGGACCAACTTAGTCCTTTTTTCTTTTGGTTAACAGGGGTAACCTTGTGGTAAGGAGGCAAGCATTGTTGCCCCGCGTCCTTTCGGTATCTGATGGAGCAGCTGTTGCTAGAAAGCCTTTCAAACCTCCATGCTGGAAGGGATATGATGATCCAAATGGGCAACTTACTCGCCGTCTGTCGGCTCGTAAAAGATTTGTCCCATGGGGTTCTACAAGGCCAGTATTAGTTACTTTGGACAATCTTGTGGATGTACCAAAGGTCATTGAGAATGATATTTCAGAAAGCAAACAATCTCTGCCACCAGGGGTTGAGCCTTTGGTATTGTGGCAATCTGAAGGACCTGATGAGGAAAATGGAAACTTCTCTCAGATTGAAGTAGATCCATTGCTTGTTCGTTATCTTCGGCCTCATCAAAGGTAACATTTTTTTCTCCCTTTTCTGATTGCTTCAATGGTATGCATCAGTTTGCAACTCCTTTCACAATTATCCATGAAAATGGCTGGCTTGGAACTTGCTGGATGCAAAATCTATACAGGACAAGATTCTCACTGTCCAAACCATTTGAGACCTATGCTAAAATAACTAAAGTGAGGCGATTTGCACACCAATAGGAGATCCTTAAGCTGTCTGAGTGGCGGTGATCTTATTGCTTGTGTTTTCACTTTTTGACATCACATGATGCCTTTTATCCTTAAAAAATCAATGCAAGTAGATGCATTGTGCATAGATCTTCCCTGTCCACATCTGCCATTCCTGAATATCTTTTTCCCTTCCTAGGGCTGCTGTGCCTGAAAGTTCTATGGACAAGGGCCCAAAAATTGATAGAACGAAATTGGTCCTGGCAACACCTATCTGCAAACAGTCTGGCTGCATCAGTCTACATCTCAGATTTTACACCGTCTAAGGTTTCCATAAACTACTCACTTTGGGTAACTGTGACAGAACACATTGACCAAATTTTTAGCTTTTGTAATTTGTGGATGAGGCTTAGCCCTTAATATGAATGGTCAACCACCACTCAGCACAGTTTCTGAATAAAGATCTTGCTAGACAATTACTGATAAACTACGTCTGAAAGTGTGTTTATTGAGGAGGATATGTGAGACAGATGACTATCTCAATACTTCAGAAATCACTTATGTTTGATACTCTGTCCAATAATTGGAACTGTTTGTCATGCAGAGAAGGTGTTCAGTTCATGTTTGAGTGTGTTTCTGGCCAATTGAATTCTGAAGGTATTGGTGGATGCATTCTTGCAGATGATATGGGGTAATAAAGTCTTTTGCACCTTGAACTATTTGTTTAAAGATTTCTCTGTTGTTGTCATGTTCTGTCAAGTCATAATATTTGTTTCATTGGTCAGATCTTCTATTTCACTTATTGTTTTCAAATATACAGATTGGGAAAGACTCTACAGTCTATCACGCTACTTTATACTCTTCTCTGTCAGGGGTTTGATGGCAAGCCAATGGTTAAAAAAGCTCTTGTTGTAACTCCTACTAGCCTTGTCAGCAATTGGCAGTCAGAGATCAATAAGTGGGTTGGTGGAAGAGTTCAATTGCTTTCTCTGTGTGAGAGCACCAGATCAGATGTTGTATCTGGGATTGACAGTTTTCTAACACCCGGCAGTCCTCTTCAGGTTTTTAATTTTCTACGGAACCTAAACCGATTACCTGTACTTTTGAAGCCAGTAAAAGACATCAAAGAAACTGCAAGAATTTTAACGCTTGCTTGTCTCTACTTAGGTCCTCATCATTTCATATGAGACATTTCGAATGCATTCGCCAAAGTTTGAGAAAAGTGGCTGCTGTGATCTTCTAATATGTGATGAGGCTCACCGATTGAAAAATGATCAGACACGTACAAATCAAGTATGTGAATTTTCAAAATTTATAACTAGATAAGCAGTCAATCATTTATCACTGGTGAATATTGAAATTCTTATTTTGTATAAATGATGTGCTTTGAAAAAAACGAAAATGGATGCTTGCTTCCCCAGATTAATATGGTAATTTGGGATGTAAACTATAATTGATAGAGGATTTTTTCATCCAAATTGCTTTCCAAATTTCTATTAAAGTATTATAAAGTAATTTTCTTTGGAAATTTTATGTTAAAATCATGGCCATATCCCTATAACAGGCTTTGGCTGCTCTTCCGTGTAGTCGCCGCATTTTATTGTCTGGAACCCCAATGCAGGTACTTGTTTTTTAACTCCTTTGTCTGAAACTTATTTCTAATAAGCATTCAATCTACAGAATGATTTGGAGGAATTCTTTGCTATGGTGAATTTCACAAATCCTGGAATTTTGGGGGATGTATCATATTTTCGCCGCTACTATGAGGTGAGTTTGTTGATATGTTGTTTTACCTTATTAACATAGAATAATTGATTGATCAAAGTTTTTCTATTCAATTGTTGGCAATGGTTTCTTTATTTTAACAACGTGGATATGGATGTGCATGCTCACAGATAGTTGCACACTGTCAGACACACGCATGCACACACATGCACATCCCTCCACACACACTAATGCACACATGAGCATTCATAAACACACACATGCAAACATTCACACCTCAACACATGTATAGTTGCCCAAATATTTAAATGAGTTGCATCGTGTCTGCAAGCCATTTGAAAAGGACCATGACCACATAACAGCTTAGATGCTGGATTAAAGCATTAATTAGTGCAACTCATCAAAAAATTCCGCGGTGACTGCTCTGATACCACTGTGGCATTGCAGAAGTATTCAAAGGAGTCTCATTAAGTTCTTATTTAAGTTCTTAGTTTATCTATTAAGTCTAGTAGTGGCCCTACTTTGATTTCTTTAGAAAGGATTCCTATATTAGCAAGATGTCCTACTTCAGCAAGACTGTTACTATTCAAAATTTACTGTTTTCTTCAATTAGAGTCTTCTTACTTTGAATAGGATCAGTTTTGGTGGCTATATAAAGAGTGTTGGATAGGGTTGAAAGCTATTAAATTATTCATCAAAATTTACTACTCTTTTGAAGTTTTATTCAATAAAACTCTTGTTTCCTCACAGCTGAAATCAGCATAGTTGTTATTCAGACCAATTTTTCTTCCTCTTCATGTTCTTTTTTCTGAATTTCACTTCTGTTTCCAGCTCCCTTGCATCAAAACTTTAAGCCAAAGAAGTAGTGCTTATGAAGGTGAAGGGTCATTCCATATAAGCCTAGATATATTGCATTGTGACATGTTATTGGTGTTCTCAAGGATTGCCTCCTTGGGACTTCCACAGGTCCTAGAAAAGCTTCATTATTATTCTTTGAGGTATTACCATTAGATGCACTGATAAGGTCTGCTGGTCTCACTAGAAATTCTACCAACAGTGTGAGTTCAGTGAGATGTGAGTTTAGAATATTATACATCGTATTTTTTTAACTCTAAAACATCTCTCCTAGTTCTTGCTAATATGGACTTAGCTTAAAATGTTCCAGTAGTTGGACATGGTTCATTCTCTAGCATGTGGAATTGATAGCTAGATATGTTTTTTGGTTGTTACAAGCTACTATCTTAGTTTGGTTGTATTCCTTGAAATATAGGGCTGAGGTCCAACTATTATATCATGGTGGTATTCTAGTTCTCTTGCATCTGTTTTTGTGCAGCTTCTTACTTCTATAGCATGTCTGACTCATTGTTTGCCAATGTTTTATCTTGACATAAGGCTCCTATAATTTGTGGAAGAGAGCCTACAGCAACTAGAGAAGAAAAAGAATTAGGTGTTGAGAGGTCTGCAGAGCTTAGTGCTAAAGTAAATCAGGTATTGTCAGATGGTTTGTTGTTTTAACTCTCTAGGTTATTGACCTCTAATTTTTGCCTCTTTTCATGCACACTCAATTTCTTCATTGTCTACCATGTAAACCCGAGTTGTGTCTAACCCATATTTTTCTACTATTGATTCTCTTCAGGGATTCCGTTTTGCCAAAAAAAAAAAACACTATTTTTAACTCATATTAGCTCCATGAACAGGAAGATGCTTTATTAATGACAAAGAACTGTTCTTACTTGTGGAGTTTGTACCATGTATGCCCTTTAGAAAAAACTCTGTTTATCTTTATCTACAAGAAGCTATCTTTATCGTTTGTTTATCTTTGGTGTAATTTCAGTTTATATTGAGAAGAACAAATGCCTTGCTGTCAAATCACTTACCACCAAAGGTATGGTCCTTCTCTTTTTATTGATTCAGGGACTTATTTAATACTGAGTTCTTGGAAAGCCTTGCTTGTTTTGTATTTGCTAGAATATTTGTACTTGAAAAATTGAAGAATGCTGTGACCTTTAATGTGATATTTACTAGAATTTACCACCTGAGCTAAATCATATCTATCTTTTCGTTTACTGTTTTAATTTGATTGCATTAGATGATTGAAATTTTGGCCTTATTTTTATTGTGACAGTCATTGACTAAATGTGTAGAGTAGTTTGTAACATTTTTGATCTGTCTCTGTTTTGTTGTTTTTGAAGTGCTGTACTTTTAGTCATGTGAGATATGCATTATTAGCTTTTGCTTGACAAGTAGGATGTGATCTATTTTAATTTCTTGAAAGTGGAAAACAAGCAGTTAAAAAAAAACAAAATTACAGATAGCCTACTATTAGTATGTGCAACCTTTCTTTTTTTGCATCTGATCATGAGATAGATGTTGCCGAGTATGGAGCTTACAAGCAAGTTGCCACCCATAATGAGCTGTCTGGGAGGAGGCCAGGGTAATATAGATTTGCATGAATGGTGAATGGGTCACAACAATCTTGAAGGCATGGCTGGAGAATTGTTTCTATTGTGAATAAAGTGATTGTCAGGAATTTGGGTGACTAATGGTTTCTATTCTCACAAGGACAATTAGGGATCTATAGAGGGTACCTAGATGTCTACTATGACAACTAACTCCCCCATTCCCTCCCCATAATGCTTATCTAGAATGCCAAAAAACTAAGGATTCTAGAAGTTATTGTGTAATAACTCATATACTTAAGGTTTTTTTGTTGTTTTTTTCCACTTTTTCACATAGAAGGCTAGGTTTGTTAGGGGGAATAGTCAGTCATGCTCGGGACCATATAAGCCTGTGTGCAGCTGATTTTGTTTATAGCTCTAGGTGGTGGGCACAACATGCAATTTGTTTGTGAATAATGTCAGTATTTATGTGTCATTCCAATGGTAGGGTGAGATTTTAAAAAGCGTGATATCTCTTTGCCAAACATCAAATCTTTTGCTGAATTGGGTGGCAATTCACTAAGACAGCCTGTGTGGTTCCTATGGCTCTAACTTAAAATTTTGTCTAAGTAAACATTGCGTATGACAAAAAAATAGAAGAAGCTTGGTATTTGTAAATCAGATGTTATTTTCTTTCACTTGTGGAGTATAACAAACATGATCTAGTTTGCAGTGGTATAGTTATTTCAAGACTTAGTAAGTTAGATGAGGTCAAATGACAGATGAAAATGCATACTTCCATTACAGAAATTCTGACTAGCTAGCTTGTACATGATATACTTCTTCAAAAACTCTTCTTTTGTCCAATATTATGAACAAAAATGCCAGGAGAACATCTATATGTTTCAGATATGTTGTGAAATAATTTCTTGTTGATCTTTTACTGAACAGTATCATGAAATATTTTTTAGTAAATTATGAGTTGTCATTTGAAGTTTTTTGCAACTATTTTTAAAATGGATTTCTACCTGTCAGTTCTCAACCTACTGCTATTATAATCTGGTTGTGTTATTATAGATTGTGGAAGTTGTATGTTGCAAAATGACTCCTCTTCAGCAAGAATTGTATAAGCATTTCATGCAGTCCAAGAGTGTAAGCTTGTTGAATATATGACCATTGTTGTTCTCTGTTGGATTGATGATGAAATATTTATATCACCTTTGCCTGAGGCTTCCTTTCAGGTAAAGCGAATTATCACTGAAGAGATAAAGCAATCCAAAATATTGGCATATATTACTGCTCTCAAGAAGCTTTGCAATCATCCAAAGGTAAATTTTACTCCTCATGTTGAATATTTGGAATGTGTTGTTTGTGTTTTATACTGCATAGGTAACATGAAAGTGTAACACAAAAAAACTTCCAAAATAAAATTACTAATCCATCAAAATACATCTCAATTGACAACCAACTTTAAGATGGGATTTATCATTGCAAATCTTGCTTATTGATGAAGTTACAAGATCTTGTAATCAAGAATATTAGAGATCTTGTAATAAAACATTGGGTGAACAACATATAGACACACTTGCACAAAATGCATAGTTTATGACAAAGAGATGAAACTATCTATAACACCACTTTGGTTGTAAAGAGTAGTAGTTTGGTGCCTGTCTTTTTTGCAATCAAGGATAGAGTTGTATTAGCCCATAGAACATATCCTCCTCAAGTATGGGCAAGTAATAGTTCATTATTCTTTTTATGGGTTTGGATTGTCAATATCCTTCTCACCTTCTCAAAAATCTATTCTTCTTTTTTGGTTGTACATGCCACAATAATGTGTTAGTTCTGTAATCTTATATACTATTTACTGCTTTATTTTTTTTTAAACGAATTTGATTGTGCAATTTAGATCAGACAATCTAAAAATATAGTGAGTGATCTAAGTTTGACTGTCTGATTGATATTTATATGATAATGGATGATAGTATAAATGAAACCAAATTTTATGTATGTTCATTTGAGTGTTTCGTGATGAGTTGGAACGTTTTATAGTATATTCAACATTTACTCTTACTTTGATATTGTTTGGTTAGAAGATGATAAATTTTATGGTACTGAATCTAATTGAAGATTTAAATTTTAATTAATTTATTTGAGTTATTTGATCATTAGACTTTTTTTATAAATATTTTGACCTTATTTGTATTCACAAAACTTTATTTGTAATTACATAATACTTAGAGAGGATTTTTTTTGCAAAAAAAAAAAATTCATGTTTTTTAAGTCGGTGATAGAGAATAATTCGAGTTCAAGATTTCAAATTTGTTTTCTTCTCTTTTGCTATGGTCATGAATTTTTGATTTGAAAATTTTTTTCTTTTTTTTTTTAACTTTTTTTCATCAAAGAGTGATAAAAACTCAATGTGGATTAGATGAGATTCGCAGGAAAAAGTTTTAGAACTTCGTTTCAGTCTCTAATGTATGTAATTTTATTTAGTTCAATTTTAAATTCGTTTTTTTCGTGGATCTTACATTAAAAGGTAGTATTGGAGTTCATAATTAGTATCAGCGCCTATCTTTAATATTTGGTTCATGAGAAATCGACTTATAATTTGATTTTTATTTAATTTCTCAAAACTTAATTTGAAAAAATTACAATTTTGTCTTAGATTTTAACTTAAAATTATTTTGAGTACTTTATTGGTATTGCTGATTTTATTAGTAGAGAAAAATTCGAGATTGAATTCCAAAATTTTAATTTATAGTGGATTTTCTTGAATCAGTTGAATTTTTTGAAAATTTTGTAAATTAAAGTTTTACAATGGCTTTTATGCAAAATTGAATTCAATTAGTTTTATATGTAGTGAATTGTAATTGCAATTTATGATTCCCAAGCATATTTATATTAGTCAAATTTTAATTTTGATTAATTATGCTAGTAATTTTAAATATTTATGAACTAAAATGACTTTATATTTCATAAAGAATTTTGAGGTTATTTTAATTTATAAATATTATTATTTTGTATTTATTTTAACTCTAATCAATTTGATGCAAATATTGAATTGGTGAAGAAAAGAAATAAATATAGAATATTTTGAAATTTTATTTGTGATAATAAAAAAAATCAAAGTAGACCTTTATGAATGTTATGGTTTTTATTGGTGGGATTTCGTAATTTGTATTATACTCCAAAACGGTAATATAAGATCACAATATAATTCCAATTTTGATTTTGACGATTATGTTATGCAATGTCATGGTTTGTGTTAGCCTCCCAAAATAGTTAATGTAATATCACAGTATAATCTACATTTGGAATCATGAAATCATGAATTATTTTATATTGAAATATATTTGCTATGTACTTGAGCTGTCTATTACCAAATTTGCAGTATAAAATCTAATAGTTAATTTTTTAAGGTCGAGATTTTCAATGGATCAAATTATTCGATTTGGAAAAGTGAATTAGAGGTTTATTTGACATTTAAAGGTTTTGACATTACTGTTGATACTTTTAAATCGTCTATTAAGTCTAAACAGTTTAAAAAAATCTTAGTTTAAGAAATAACACAGAACAGATAAATTAGCGAAATTGATAATCGGGAAAATAATTTTTAAAATAATTCGTGTCAGTTTGTCAAATGTTTATTTTGCCAAAAAATTACTTTAGAGTATTCATGATATGTTTGTTGGGTTATTTAAAGCTAATAGATTACTTTTGACTCACAAATTTTATAACACAAAATTAGCTGAGTATAAAAATATTCGAGAATATATTTTGACAATGTTTTCAATTGCATATAAGTTGAAAAATTTTGGTTTGAATTTTGATGATAAATATGTCATATATACATATTGGACTCACTATCTGTATTATTTGAAAGTTTTATTATTCATTATTATATATATAATCATTATTGAATAATAGATGAATTACTGAATCAGTGTATTTCAGATATTGAAAGAAAAAAGACTGTTAAAGTTGAATTTGTTAAAATTGAATTAGCAAATTTGTTTAAGCAGAAATAGAAATTTAGTACTTAATTCAGAAAACCCTTCAAAGAGCAAACTTAGAAGAAATTTGTAACTAATAAAGATGATATGAAAGAAAAGACCAAGGTTTTAAGTTTCGGCTAAAAGCGAGCTGTTAGGGTTTACTGTTCATCGTTGGTGACGAGAGCGAGCAGAGCGGGCGAGCTCGCGCGGGGACCTCGCGCCGGCTTGGTGTCCGAGCCCGCGCCCTCGCTAGATTGGCCCCGCTCGTTCGCCAGCCTGCCGCCGCTCCCTCGTCCGCCTTGCGCCTTCGCCGACCTGGCCCCTACTCCCGCAAGCTGAGGCCAACTTGACACCGAGGCCAGCGCTGTCGCTAGTCTGGTTCTGACGCCTTTACCGGTTTCTGTCAGATACTGTTCACGTACATAATATTATTAACGTAATTGTTCATTATTTTTTAAATTTTTTAAATATATTATAATTTTTTTAATTTGAAGTTAAAAAATAATTAAAATAAAGTTAAATTTTAGTCAAAATATAATTAATAAAAAAAATATTTTGGTTGAAACTGAAATGAAAATGATTTTGATCGAATTACGTTGAGTTTTTTGTTCACGTGCATGCGTGCATGATCATTCTACCAAAAGTAAAGCCAAAAAAAATTTGTATCGGTCTCAACCCCATGTGAATTGCTGTCACAAGATTGCGTAAAGCTAGTTGTTCTGGCTCGTATGTATATAAATGTTCATCTGTATCGTTTAGGTACTGAATTTATAATTTCACATTCAAATGTTTTAAACTTAACCGATGATGATGATGATTAGTTGTATTACATTATAATTAATAAATTATGTATGTGTTAATTATATTTTAATAATAAGTTAAATTTGCTTATATTAATTTTTACTTTGTAATTATATTCATATTATTTCTCATATATTTTTTTATATAGTAATATATAAAAACAGTGGTTAACTATAAAAATTAATTTTAATTAATTAAAATAATATTTAATATTGTGATAAAATTAATTATAAATTCTTTCATAATTTTTAAATTTTGATAAATTTTTTTAAAAATTTTATCGTATTTTTAATTTAAAGACAAAGTATAGTCAAAATATAGTCAAACTCAGGTCAACACACAATTAATAATTAAAAAAAATCTTTCGACCGAAATTGAAACGGCTGAAACGACCGAAACGTATTGGTTTCGCTGGGTCCCGAAATCGAAACCGAAACAGCAATTATAAATCTTGGAGAAAACATCTGCTTAATTAGAAGAAGAGATTTGTTTTTATAAAAGAAAGAAAAGGCATTTTGTAAAGAGAAAAAAATAAAATAAATTAAAATGACCGATTTGTAGATTATATTAAATGTAAGATGAGAATAGTATCATTTATAAAGACATTGAGATTTAATAATTTATTATACTTGATTTATACAGATGTTTATGATGCGAATAAGGTTGTCACTCGAAACGGCCTGATATATTTTATGATATTTATTGGTAATTATTTATGATATAAATATGCATATTTGTTATATAGCAAGTCAGATGTATTTGAAACATTTAGAATATATAAGATCGAGGTTAAAAATTAATTTGTAACACCCCTGTCGTGTTTGATCGAACCACAACACAAGTGGACAACATACAAATAAAAGATTTACAGAATACATAGAATTAAAATTTATTTCATCAATACGAATATAGTTCAGATAACATAACGAAATATGGTCTCACTAGAAATACTCAAGTCCTGGGAAGTTTTCCCATACATAAAAATAGAATAACATGTAAATAAATCAGCTCCAAAGATAGTTGCGCACGTACTCTTTGCTACCGTAGACACCTGTGCCAGGCTGCTACTCTCCTGTGGATAGGAACAATCAAAGAATGAGCCACGAATGCTCAGTAGGAAGTTACCTCTTCCAAACAGTAGGAGAGATCAATTTTTGGTGGCAACAATAAAATTAACACAGTGGCAACAACAATAATTCGACGACAAAGGTGATTAGGTAAACTAACATCCACAGTAAGAAATGAATCAACAAGGATATCTTATGGGTGTGGCTGGCCCCCCCTACCAAGCAGATTCATACCACTCTGCACTCCGAACCGCTAGTGGAGTGGTGATCCGTAATTACACAACAGATCACGCTTGATGGAGTGGTGATCCGTAATCACACAACAGATCACGTCCCCTATCAAGCAGAGTCATACCACTCTGCACTCCCAATCGCTGATGGAGTGGTGATCCGTATCACACAGCAGATCACGCTTGATGGAGTGGTGATCCGTATCACACAGCAGATCACGGTTGATGGAGTGGTGATCCGTATCACACAGCAGATCACGATTGATGGAGTGGTGATCCGTATCACACAGCAGATCACGATTGATGGGGTGGTGATCCGTATCACACAGCAGATCACGATTGATGGAGTGGTGATCCGTATCACACAGCAGATCACGATTGATGGAGTGGTGATCCGTATCACACAGCAGATCACGTTTGAGAGGATGGTGATCCGTAATCACACAGCAGATCACGTCCCCTGCAACTCCGTCATCAAGATAAATAATTTTCATCAATTCCACCTTATGAACCTCCAATTTATCATGCAACTCCGTCATCAAGATAAATAATTTTCATCAATTCCATCTTATGAACCTCCAATTTATCATGTTATTATCAACAGCCATTGATCCAGCAATTCATCACCCAAGTCCTTAATAATTCCACATTTAATTCTTACAGCAAATTCTTCTCAAAAGTCCCCGATATCATTTGATTCACATATTAGCCCTTTAAATTCTAACTCATAACCAATCCAATCGATTTCCAAATAAATCATAATTTGATCCTATCTTACAAATCCATCCTCAATAAGATTTAAGTATCCCAATCAAATTTCGACGCAATCATAAATTCAACTGTCCCAAATCCAACTCAATTTATCAATCAATTTAATCGATCTTACTAAATTCCTCCAATCTAATCTGCATTCAATTTCAATTCCAATTAGCAATAATCAGACTCACTTCAATGAACCAAATCATGGATTCAGATTACTTAACTCGATCTACACCAGTCGCCTCATTATTAGTTCGGTTAATCCTCAAGTCTGATTTAAACCAATTTCAAAACCAGAATCTAAACCAAAATCGATTATGAGCCCCACCTAAACCAAAGCCAACTTTAAACGAAACCAAAACCAAAACCAACTTTTAACTAAACCAAACCGAAACCAACTTTCGAATTAAACCAAAACCATAATCAACTTTAAGTTAAACTTTAATTAAACTAATCCTTCTTCCTCCTCAAAACCCTAACCCTAATTCTACTGCCGTCGCCGCCGCCGCCAGGCCATCACACCGTCAGGCCGCCCCGCCGCTAGGCCGCCAGGCCGCACGCCGACGTCTCTGCTGGGCCATGGCTGCCGCCAGACCACCGCCTCCGGCGTCGCCAAACCCGCGTTGCCCCGCGCGCTAGCCGACTCCGGCCTGTGCAGTCGTGCGCACGCCACCGACCGCATGTCGCCGTCTCCGCTGCCGGCGCACCGCACGCCGCCGTCTCCGCTGCCGGTCGTCGGAGCACAGCGGACGATCGGGGAAGGAGATGGAAATTTTGCAAATTTAACCCTCAAATCTTTCTATTCTCAAAACATATCATAGATTGGTGTATCACCTTAAAAATTGGGCATATCTATTCTCTACTTAGTTTTACTTAGATCTAAATTATCATCCTCCTAAATATCATGGGGGTCACTAAATTTTCTGATTATTCAACATGGACTTGTCTCAGGAATAAAGGCAAAGAAAAACGAATGAAAATAATTCAACCTACTTCGAATAGAAGTAAAAGGAAACGGATGAAAGTAACACCACGTAGTTCGAATAGAGGTAAGGAGAAAACAAATGAAAGTAACTTAACCTACCTCGAATCTCGATAACGATCGTCCCAAATCTTTTTGCCACTCCGTAAGCCTCGCCAACGATTGTTCCTTGACTCTCTCTATCCCTCCGGGTTTAGTGGGTGGCTGCTGCCTATAAATAGAGACGGTTATTGGGTTGTGGGTTGTGGGCCTGAGTAATAGGCCGTTATGGAGTGACGGGTGGTTACATAATTGGATAGAAAGATCAAAGTCATAAGGTCAGACAGAGGAGGTGATGCTTTATAAAATTTCTTATAGAAGCATGAGATCATTACAAATACATTTATTACAAAAAATGCAGAGTAGAATATAATAGCAGAAAGAAGGAATAGAACCTTAATGAATATAGTACGTTGTATACTAATTTTCAGTAAATTATCCGACTCCTTATGCGATAATGCACTGAAAATAATTATATACATATCGAATTTGTTATTAGAACTTCTTTTAAATTATGATTTAGTAGAAAACTCAATCTAAATTATCTTAGAATATAGGGTTGTGATATAGAAACTAGAGTTGTTGAATCTAATATGCCAAAAACTGCGAGTAAAAATTACAACTCACAGTTTGAATTATAAATTTGTTGATTTTCTTTAAAAATCTAAAAATTATAGATTATATAATTTAGTTCAGAATTTTATATTTGAAAACAGAGATATCAAATTTTTTGAACAAAAAACATCGGTTATAAGAAGTAAGAGGAAAAAAATTGAATTTGAGTATGAATTAGATAGATTAGACAAAATTAAGTATCAATGGTTACGCCAAGTTAGTTAGCTAAAAAACCTAAAAAAATTCGTAATTAGCTATATTTAGAATTCAGACGATTCAGAAGAGGTATGTATATTATCAATTATAAAGAATGATGATTTAATAAAAAACTGTAAACTAATTAGTTGTAAATGAATTTATAATATAAAATTGAAAGTCAATGACGAAGTTGATAAGTAAAAAACGAGATTAGTTGTTAAATATTACATTCAGAGAGAAAAAATTAATTATGATGAAACTTTTTTTTAGTTTTCAGAAAAGATTCATTTAGAATCTTTATAACATTAATTATATATTATAATTATGAACTTATTTAGATGAATGTTAAAATAATATTTTTGAAGAAAAAATTTATATGATTTAATCATAAATGTTTATCAGGAAATGTGATGAAACAAAAGTTTGTATATTATATAAATTTATTTATGATTTGAAATAAGCGTTTCAATAATGGTATTTCAAATTTCATGAGTTAATCATAAAATTTAGCTTTTAAGATGATGTTGTTGATGATTATATATAACTAAAAGTCAGTGAGAGTAAAGTTTAAAGATTAATGGTATATGTTGGTAAAGTATAAAGTCAATGAGCTACATTCTCTTAGATTGATTGGAAAAATGTTATTTATAGTTTTTGAAATGAATAACCTTGATAATACTTTATATGTGTTAGATTTTAAAATATACAGAGACAGAATATTGTTTAATTGGGTTTTCTCAGAAAACATATATTGCTAAAATTTTTTAAAAATATGGTATGGATAATTACCTAAAGTCAAAGGTGACAAGTTGAATTTCCAGTAATGTCCTCAGAATGAGATTGAAAAAAAGAAAATGTAGCAAATCCATTATGCTTCAACTGTTGACAGTTTGATGTAATCGAGGTAGAGTACATAAGTTGTTGTGAGGCTATTGAACATGTTATATAGTTAAAATATTTTTTTTCTGATTTGAAAATAGTTAATTATGTTAACAGATCAATATAGATAATTTGTGATAATGATACAAATATATCACTGACTATAGATACTAGATGTCATTTTAAGGTAAAACATATTGAAATGCAATTTGATTGTGTTCGTGAAAATGTTTAAAAAGGGATATTGTTGTTTCATAGATTTTCTTTGTAGATTTTTGACTGACCCAATAACCAAAAATTTTGCGGTGAAAATTTTTAAAAAGCATATCAATTATATGAAGATAGTTTGTAGAGATAATATCATATTTCGACTGCTATATGTATTGTATTTAGTTATATCTTATTTATCAGTAAAGTATTATTTTTTCCATTTGAAATGATTTCATTGATGTGTTTTATTTTTAGATTTCAATTTAAAATATGGAGTTCTTGTGAATGTCATGGGTTATTAAGTAAGTTAGTGATAACTACCTACATGAAAATTTAAGGATCATGTGTAGGTAATTTTTGAAATACTTGAGGTAAATGTATGACAGACATTATATTCTTTTTCTAACTCTTACTTAGATAATTAACATTTGTACTTGTGGTATGTTATCAGTAAAGTTTGTGTATGTAAATGACATGTTTTTAAAATAAGTACAAAACGAGTAGACCATCAGTGAAAAATATATGAAAATTTTTGCTACTGTTATGTTTTATTAACTGACTTGTTTTACGAATACATTGTATACTTATATTTGATATTATTCAGCTTAATTGATATAGTACTTTAGTTATTTTGATATGGAAATAATTGGTATACTATTAGCATACATTCGTTCATGATTAGACATGTACGAGGAGTACTGAGTAAAAGTGGTATGATCTATTGTATTTGAGTTGTACAGTTGGAACCTCATGTGAAATCTGATTTTTTAGAAATTATTTGCAGTATATATACATGTTTATACATCAAGTGGGGGATTGTTAATTTTATGAACTTATAGATTATTTACTGGTTTATTTTTTTTAAATGAGTTTGATTATGTAATTTGGATCAGATAGTTTGAAAATATAGTGAGTAACTTAAATTTGACTGTTTAATTGATATTTGTATGATAATGAATAACAAAATAAACAGAGTTAAATCTTATGTGTTTATTTATTTGAGTGTTTTATGATGGATCGGAACATTTTACAATATATCCAACATCTGGTCTCACGTTTAGTTTGTCTGATTAGAAGATGATAAATTTTATACGATTGAATCCAATTGAAAATTTAAATTTGAATTGATTTATTTGAGTTATTTGGTTATTGGAGTTTTTGGTAAATATTTTGGTTTTATTTATAGCTATACAACTTTATTTGTAATTACATAATACTTGAAGGGTTTTTTGCAAAAAAGAAAAAATCGAGATTTCGAATTTGTTTTCTTCTCTTTCTCTGCGGTTATGAATTTCTGATGTGGAACTTTTTTCTTCTTCAATTCTTTCATATCAAATAGTGATCAAGATTTAAGGTGGATCAATTGAGATTTACAGAAAAAAATTTTAGAATTTTGTTTCAGGTCTCAAAATATGTAATTTAATTTGATTTAATTTTAAACTTGTTTTTTTTTGCGGGTCATGCATCAAATGGTGGTTTTGGAGTTTGTATAATATCTGTTGGAAGTTTGAAGGTAAGACCCAATTTGCAATTTATTGTCTATATCAGGGGTTGTATGCCGTCTCTCGCATATATTTTCTCTGACTACAAATGAATGGATTTGTATGGTATGAAGTATTGATTTATGGCCTCCAAGAGATCTAAAGCTAGAGGTAAGAGCTAGGATATGCTAAAATGTGTAGAGGACAATGAGGCTTCAAATTTCTTCAGCAAGAATGCATACAAAAAGGAGATGATGAGCTGATTCATAAGATTGGCGTCGCACACCTTGTTGTGGTTATGCTTTATAAAATCTTTTTGATAGATTGTGTACTAGGAGGAGTTTATTGTGAGTAGGTAATCATCTGAAAGTGTTGTTTTTTAAATATCGTTTGATCTCTGTGATCTCTGTAAAGAATATCTGTGATCTCACACTCCTGTAACTGGGTATTGCATAGGGATTGTGATGTGAAGATCCCATTTGATGTCTATCTTCATATTTATTTATCTGGATTGGGATTGAGTGGGTCATTTGAGATATAACTTGTGCTTGACCTTTTGTAGTATTAGAGCTTCTCCTTTTAGTCAACAGCAGCAAAAGAAATCTTTTTGTAAGATTTCTTTGACTCTACAATCTAGAGATCTGGCATGTGTCCAACAATATCAATGCAATAATTAAATCACAAAAATCTCCTTTATGGATGGCATGAATATCCAAAATCCAACTCATCTGATTCACCAACCTGAGGGTAGACCACAACCTCTAAATACATTAATAGTTTAGTAAGAGCAAAAAATATCCCAATCAAAGAGCATAACTAATTTAATACCAAAGTACAAAGAAAAAAGAAATAGACTAGTGCTAGCATCTTGAGATTCCATTAAAGAAGCCTGCAAGTAATTTCACCTAGTTGGCTGAAGTAAATTTCTATAACCCTGATAAAGCAATAAGCATAACAAGGAATGCAAACAAAATTGATCAATTAGTCCATTATTGTAATCCTTGTGCATGACACAAGTGATAATCTTAAAAAATTTTGAGCAAAAAAACTGGTGTCCTCCTTGGAGAAGAATGCCCCTTATATAATGAATACAAACTGAAGAAAATAAGGCATATCCTAAATAAGGAAAATATAAAGAATTTACAATCATAATTATGAGTATAAAATCAGCAATAGAATCTGCTAACTTTAGTATAAAATCAGCCATAGAATCTGCTTACTTTGGTATAAAATCAGCCATAGAATCTGCTAACTTTGAATGACTGACTAATTCCTTTGGCATCCCCCTCAAATTGATGCTGGTAAGTCAATAAGCATCAATTTGCTAACAAGAAAGTTATGCCGCTGTTGTGTCATTAGTTTGGTGAAAATATCCGCAATCTGTAAAGTAGTGGAGATATGTGGGAGAGTGATAACTTGACGATCATAGGCCTCCTGGATAGAGTGACAGTCAACCTCTATGTGCTTTGTGCGTTCATGGTAGACAGGATTGGCTGCAATTTGGATGACACTAGTGTTGTCAGCATGTATGAGAGTAGGTTGATCTTGGGTAAAACCAAGCTCTGTTAAAAGACCACGTAACCAAATGATTTATGAGCATGCAGTAGACATGGCACGGTACTCCGCCTCAGTGGATGATTTGGAGACCGAGTCTTACTTCTTGCATTTCCAAGAGATAAGAGCATCACCAAGAAACATACACCATCCTGTAGTTGATTTTCTTGTGTCCGGACAACCAGCCCAATCTGCATCACTATAGGTTTGTAGTTTGAGGGAAGAACCAGTAGGGAAGAATAAGCCATGACTTTGTGTGCCCAGGATATATCTGATGATGCGGCGGACTGCAGATAGGTTGAAATGTCGAGGGGCTTGCATGAACTTGCTGACAATATGGACAGCATAAGAGATGTCCGGGCGGGTGATAGTTAGATAGATAAGACTTCCAACCAGCTTGCGATATAAAGTGGGATCCTCAAGAAGTTCTCCTTCACCCCGTCGATATTTTACATTAATTTCCATTGGGGTGTCAACAGAATTAGTGTTTGTGAGTCCTGCTAGCTGAACCAAATCCATAATATACTTGTGTTGATTCAAGAAGATACCTTGAGGCTGATGATGTACCTCTAACCTCAAAAAATAGGTGAGTGGGCTGAGATCTTTCATGTGGAAAGTAGAGTACAACAAATTCTGAAGTTTAGATATAGCCTCCATATCAGAACCGGTGATGACAATGTCATCCACATAAACAAGAAGAACAACTATGTCCTTGGATGTCCGTTGGAGAAAAAGTGAGAAGTCATACTGGTTTTGTGTAAATGAAAAACTAAAAGGGTCGATCGAAACTTTTCAAACCATACTCGTGGTGCCTGCTTCAATCCATACAAAGAGCGTTTTAGTTTGCAAACATCATTAGGGGAAGAAGTAGGCATACCGTAGGGAAATTTCATGTAAACTTCCTCCTTGAGATCACCATGCAAGAAAGCATTTTTTACATCCATTTGATGTAAAGACCATGATTGTGATGCTGCTAGGGCGAGTATTGTTCGTACAGTGGTCATTTTGGCTACTGGTGCGAAGGTCTCTTCATAGTCTAGGCCATACTCTTGCTTGTTGCCAAGAACCACCAATCTAGCCTTGTAACGTTCTATGGATCCATCAGAACGGAGCTTGATAGAAAATACTAACTTACTACCAAGAGGTTTCACAGATGGTGGACACGGTACAATATCCCATGTTTGGTTTTCTTCAAGTGCAAGAAGTTCTGTTTCAATAGCTCTCCACCAACATTCATGCTCCATAGCCTGCTTATAGAATGATGGAATAGGAATAGAGGACAAAGTGGCTGTTAAGGATAAAGGAGAGGTGAAACCATACCTATCTGGTGGTTTACGAATTCGAGTACTTTGTCTGAGAGGTGCTGGTGCAATTGTTGGAACAAGATCAACATTAAGGGAATGAGCTGGAGGGGGCCCGAGAGGTGCTGGAATCTTGCGTCGTTGGTAAACTATGAGAGGCTTTGAAGGCATGGAATCTTCAGAATAGTTAGTAAATATTGGCAAGATAGAGAATGAAGGAGAAAGGTCATCCTTGTGTGTGGAAAAAAATAATGATTTAAAAAAAAAATCACATTTCGAGAAACCCGAATACGTCGTAGGTTGGGATCATAATAAAGAAAACCTTTTTGGTGCACTGAATAGCCTAGAAAAGCACATTGAACAGCTTGAGCTGTTAGTTTTGTCCGTTTGTGTATAGGAAGATGAACATAACACACACAACCAAAAGTACGAAGATTATAGTAATTTGGGGTATGACCAAATAATCGAAAGAAAGGGGAGACATGGTTCAAGGAAGGAGAAGGTAACCTATTGATGAGATAGATAGCAGTTGAGAGAGCTTCACACAAAAAACGAGAGGGTACAAATGACTCCAATAGGAGGGTGCGAACAACATCTAGAAGGTGTTGGTTCTTTCTTTCAGCCACCCCATTCTGTTGAGGGGTTGAAGGACAAGACCTTTGAGAAATTATACCATTGGTTTGTAAAAATTCTTAAAATAAATGAGACATGTATTCTCTCCCATTATCAGAACGAAGAATTTTGATACTAGCAGAAAATTGGGTCTGAATATGTGCATGAAAAAGCTTAAAGACAGAAAACAATTCATCTTTAAAATGCAGAAAATAAATCCATGTGAAGCGACTATAGTCATCAATAAAAGTGACAAAATACTTGTAATTAGTATGAAAAGTAACTAGCGCCATTCCTCACACATCACTATGTATCAAATCAAAAGGCTGGACTACTTTAGGTATGTGAGTGGGAAATGACAGAACTTTACTTTTTCCAAGCCTACAAGAATTGCAATCAAATTGAACAGTACTAAGAGATGGTGACCCTTTATTGCCAAGTAAACCAGAATTTAGTAAAACATAAAGCACATTAGAGTTTGGATGTTCAAGACGTTTATGTCATGCTCGGTAATCAAAATAAACAGAATTATAAGTGATAATAGGTGAAGAGGAACATGAAGACATAGGAAACTGAAGAGGAAAAAGACGTCCAATTTTAGGCCCCCTTGCGATCATCTTCCCTGATTGCTGATCCTGCACCACACAACCAGATTTAGAAAATTCCACTTTACAATAATTTTCAACTAATTGTCCAACAGAAACAAGATTAGTGGTAAGGTTAGGAGAGACAAAGACATTGGTTATGGATGAAAAAACATCACCAGTGGCAGTGATAGGTAAGGAGTTTCCATCAGCTGTATAAATCTTGAGATTTCCAGGATATTTATTTATATTGGTGAGGAATTTAACATTGTTTGTCATGTGATGGGAAGCCCCAGAATCAAAGTACCTGAGAGTTCTAATGCGGAAAATGTAGAATTGATCATTTGCTGAATCATTTCAGGTGTCATAGATTGAACAGGAGCAGGAGCACTTTGTGTCAGATGAGCTGTATCCTCAGAACTACCAACATTAGAAGAACTAACTGAGACAGTATATGCCATTCCAGATCTCTTGGGAGGTCGAATAGGACATTCCTTGATGATATGTCCATCCTTTTTGCAGTAGTTACAGAATTTTTTTGAACAACTTGAAGCATAATGGCCAAATTCTTTGCAACAATAACACTGAATAGTACTCATGTCCTTACCTTTTGACTTGCCTTGGGCTACATAAGTCATAGGAATAGGAGTGGATTTAATTTGTTCCATGGTGGCTTGAGTGAGAAGCCGTTGTTCCTCGCGAAATAAATCATTGAGACATGCATCCAAGGATGAAACAGTTTCTCGATTCATAAGATTAGATCTGGTGCTTTCAAATTCAGATCTCAATTTCATAAGAAATTGATCCCTCTTAATAGTTTCATGTACAGATTGAACATAAATAAGACCTTCGGGAGATAAGGTAGCATAGACAATATCAGTATATTCAGCCCAAAGATTCATGAAGCTAGAATAAAAATCTGAGATTGAGAGACTGTCATGTTGAAGACTTGCTAGCTCATATTCAAGTTGAAACCGACGAGCAGTGTTGTGTTGACTATAGAGTTTTTTCAGATAATTCCACATTTCAGCTGCAGTTTTGAAAGATCAAAGATTCAAGATGATGTTGGATTCTACAGATCCTAGAATCCATGTCATGATTTGAGCATTCTTGACTTCCCACTTGGAGTGCTCATCCTTGTCTTTGTCTTTGTCAGGTGCAGGTTTGCTGCCATCAATATGACCCCATAGATCTTTGCCTTTGACAAATATCTTGAAGTGAAATGCCCAGGCTGAGTAGTTTTTGTCATTGAAATGAATCAAGAATTCATGCTTGTCTGAAAACATGAGGCTGAGATAACTTGATCAAAATAACTAAGAATAAGGAACTGAATTAGGCTGAGAGGAAGAGACACAGGAGAATTCAGAACTCAAGCTCTGATACCATGATAATCTTAAAAAATTTTGAGCAAAAAAATTGGTGTCATCCTTGGAGAAGAATGCCCTTTATATAATGAATACAAGCTGAAGAAAATAAGGCATATCCTAAATAAGGAAAATATAGAGAATTTACAATCATAATTACGGGTATAAAATCAACCATAGAATCTGCTAACTTTGGTATAAAATCAGCCATAGAATCTGCTAACTTTGGTATAAAATCAGCCATAGAATTTGTTAATTTTGGTATAAAATTAGCCATAGAATCTGCTAATTTTGAATGACTGACTATTTTCTTTGACAACAAGAACATAATATATCAACCTTTGTAGGTCTAACCACAGGGTAAAATGTGGACTTAGCTCTAATCTTTGATTTGGTGTGGGATTTTTGGATATATGACATTTACTTATTCCCTGTGTAGATCTAGCAACATTTTTAGGAGTAGCCTTACTATCCTCTCCATCTCTCCTTTCCATGTGCATGTCTCTGTCATCTTTTTTTTTCCATCCATTTCTGTTGATTGAATTATATTTCAGCTCATTTATGACACAATCAGAAGTGGAAGTCCAGGGACTGCAGGTTTGGAAGATTGCCTACGATTTTTCCCTGCAGAGCTATTTTCAGGGAGGTCAGTTTCTTTGTTGATGGATGCTAATCGCGTGTGCTATTGGAAGTTTTGGCACTAATATTCCACATCTTTTTTGTGGCTAGATCTGGAACTTGGACTGGTGGTGGTGGAATGTGGGTGGAATTGTCAGGCAAAATGCATGTTTTGGCTCGATTATTGGGTCATCTTCGCCAGAAAACAGATGATCGTATTGTCCTTGTATCAAATTACACCCAGGTGAGAAAGAAAAATCTTTGTCTAATATTTGTGAAAATCATCCAGGTTTGTAAAATTGTCAGTTTTGGAAAGTTGGCACAAAGTTGTGTGTGTGCACACATGTTGGTACATGATTACACATCTGATTTCTTCTATAGGTATAATCCTTCACACAATTAGAGATCAACATTGATAACCAAGTAGCATGTCATGGTTATGATGAAACTATATTCCATCATGCATTTCTAAAGAAATTCCAGGAACATTTTTCATTTTCTGTACTTTTTTGTGGTATCAACTGTTCAGAAGCTTCTCTTTTGTTGTGTGCTATCTTTTGCTACCATAATATTCTAAAAAATCTAACCTTGGGTTTTCATACTATAATCATGCCATCAAAGTGTTGCCATTGTCATCTTTTTGTAATTGCAATATTTTACTTGTTTACTAATCACAAAGCTGTTCAAGAATATCTATATCAATTAGGCAATGGTTTTGAAGGGAATATCATACGCAAAATGGTTTGGAAATCTACGATGCTTTTCTTCAAAGTATCCTGAGGTTGAGTGGTCTCTATGCTTCAAAATTTCCAAAGTTGTGGTACATGGCTCTCCAAAGTAGCTTTGTACTCATTGTCCCTATTTTTCACCTAATTTTTCATGCCACCTACCACTCCTTATCAAGCATGCTACCATCATTCCTATTTTCTTTGGCAATGTTCTCTGGATCATCCATTCTCTCGTGACCTGGAATATGAGCTCCAAAGAGGTCCTCTGTTTCTATTCTATTTTCTGTTTGTATTCTGATAGTTTTTAAACTCTGGTATTTTCTAGCTTGTGGATAGTGGAAGATGTTAGTGGTTCTCTCTTGGAAGCTTATTGATCTGATTCATTAACAAGATGCAATAGTCATAATTAAAGGCCTCTTCTAGTTTTCCTTTGAAACTCCAATCTTCACCTTAAGTTTGTGGAATTTGTATATGCTATACTACATAAGCCATGCTTCAGTATATTTCCTGCAGAAATTTTCAGAATGTTATTTGCCTGTAGCATTAAGTTGCAAGACTGGAAAACCTTATGTTATTCAGCACTAGTTATCAGCTTTGCTGTCACTGACTATGAACTCCAACAGACATTGGATCTTTTTGCTCAGTTATGCCGGGAAAGAAGGTATCCTTATTTGAGGCTTGATGGAACAACTTCTATAGGTAAAAGACAAAAGCTAGTCAATCGCTTTAATGATCTTTCAAAGGTAGTCTTCTTTCTCTAACTTCCCAGTGAATGTGTGCTGAAGCAATTTGCTTTGATCAAGTTGATGTAACCTCTTAACAAGAAGCTAAAATAAGCAATGGCTTAACCTACTTCTTGCAGGATGAATTTGTTTTTCTTCTAAGCAGCAAGGCTGGTGGATGTGGACTTAATTTGATAGGTGGAAATCGCTTGGTCCTCTTCGATCCTGATTGGAACCCTGCGAATGACAAGCAGGTAACTATTTTCCTTCAAATATGTTATTAAATAACTACCAAAATCATATTCAGTTCTTGTAACCTTGCTCTCAATAAAAGGCTGCCGCACGAGTCTGGAGAGATGGTCAGAAGAAACGTGTCTATATCTATAGGTTCTTAAGCACTGGAACAATTGAAGAGAAGGTCTGGAAATCTATATTTTTTGCTGAATACAGTTTATCAATAGTTCATTGTTCAGTTTGTTAGATTTGTTCGTGTACATCATCTGTTAATTCTGTAAGTGAGAGGATATTGAAATAATACCTTATAGGTATACCAACGCCAGATGTCAAAAGAAGGGCTCCAAAAAGTCATTCAACAAAAACAAGTAGAAAACCAGAGGGTAATGGCAGGAATAAATTTCATCTATTCATTCTTTAGTTTTGCAGTTGATGTTTATACTGGAAATGTTTGCAGGAGAATTTTCTTTCAATGGAAAACCTGCGTGATCTTTTCTCATTTCATGAAGGTGCCAGGTAGTTCATATATTTCAATTCGATTTGTATCTCCTATATGAAGGTTTTTTAATTTTCCATAAAATTCACAAGTAATCTTGTTGAAAAATATAGGCTTAGATTAGGGACCAGTAAGCTTAGTAAGATAAGCTTATAAGCCCGCTGGATCAAGTTACGTAATTGGATCATTAGTTATGCCTGTTAAGAGTCCAACTAGGATTAAAAGAATGTAGCAGCCGCAACAATATTATGATGGCTATCTAGAGTTTCTATAAGTGAGAGAAAAAACCTTTGAGAAGTGAGGAAAGAATTTTATTCATCATTGAATAATAAAATCCTAGTTTTATAGTCTAGAAATTCTAGTTTTAACAAGATATCAGTGCTTTAAACACCAAAAACTACAAAGATGTCTGTGAGTGAAAAGTACAAACTTTAATAGAGAATGAGAAAGTTTCCAGATCACCATCACCAAGTTGAAGGGCATCTAAAATTTACTTCCAGTGACAAAGTCCATGAAAATCTATATTAAATCTAGGAAGAAACACAAGTTCCAAACAAATGACCTGCTAAATGATTGCGTAAAGATAGAAGATTGGGAGCAGGAGGATTTAAAGGTAATGTTTGTCCTCTTGAATAATATTAAACTTGAGATAGGTCATGGCTTACTTTATTGTGATAGTTTAAAGGTCATTTGGAAGAAACACCAGAAAATGTATGAGAGTAAAAATAATTTGTAGATAGATTTCTCATCAACAAATTTACAATCTCCACAAGATGGAAAAGAGTTAAGCATATATTTCAACTTATTGACTAGTCTGTGGAATGAATTCAAGTCTACAGACTAATCATAACAAAAAAGAGCAGGAAGGACAATGAGGAATAGAAGATCATGCAGTTTCTCCATAGATTAGAGTCATAGTATAAGTAGTATAATGCCAATTTCTTGACTAGAAGTAAATTCTTCCTAATAGAGGAAATATGTAAGAGATTTTAAAGAGTAAGTACACTCTCTTACAATCCCAAAAATACGGGAGAAAGCTCAATCATGATCTTAGGAATGGATCAAACATATGATCGAAGAGAATTTACAGTCAGAGAGAGGAATAAGTGGTTTTGTTAGCAGAGAAAGAGGCAGGAGCAATGTGAGGTATACTAAGTGTGGAAAACTAGGACGTATAGTTGATAGATGTTAGTTGGCAATAGGTAAACTAGTATGGGTTAACAATGTACAAACATATTTGTCAAGAGGGCCAAAAGCAAATAAAAATCAGCATGGAGTAAACACAAAAGATCAAGTTGCAATCTCAAAGGAGAAATATGACCAAATGATAAAAAAATGACTCCTTTCACAACAGAAAGCAGGAATCTCAAGATATCCAGTTACAATGGCCCCTGTATCATTGATTCAAGAACCTTTGATCATATGATAGGTAATAGATTTTGTTTTGAACAATTAAGTGAATTTACTCTCACAAGATATGTAACTCTACGTCGCCTCACTAGTGTTTGGAATGGAAAATATATAGTTATCCTCCCATCAACTCATCTTTTCTTTTTATATTTCAAAATTTTCAATAAACTTGTCAGGTAGTTCTAACAAAGAGTTTGAATTACTCAAATATTTTATTCCACACATTGTTTTTCTAGGGCTTTCGCATAGAGAAGAAGATTGGTAGTGTTATTAAAAAATAAATATTTCTTTGTATTAAAGGAAAATACATTAAACTCCAAAGTGTTACTGACTCAATAAAAAGAGGTTTTTTAAATGGTATTGTACGTTTGGTCACCCATCATATTATATTTATAAGCTATTATATTCAAGTTCTAAATTATCTAGTAATAGGTTATGTTAAACATGTGAGTGCACAAAGTATCATAGGTTTGTATTTACCAAAATTAAACAAAACTAGCATTGTTCTCTTTAGGATAGTTCATCATAATATATGGATTACAATAACATCATCTTGGAATGCTTATAAGTATTTTGTAATTTTTATAAATGATTATATGAGAGTGACATGGTTGTACTTTTTGAAAAGAAAGTCAGATATATTTGATATTTTTCAAATCTTTCATAAAGAAATTAAGAATCAATTTCATACAAATCTCAACATTCTAAGATCATATAATGGGAGAGAATACATATCATTAGAATTCGAGGAGACATAATGGTATGTTATCTCAAACTATCTGTATCTATACAACTCAATAGAATGAGGTTCTTGAAATATTAGGATATATGAAAGGCGACTAGAGCATTTTTATTCGAAAAAAATGTATCACTATTCTTCTGGAAACTGCATCATATCTCATCAACAAAATTCTCACACCCAAATTGAATAATAAAAACTCGTTTAAAATTTGACATCCTAATGAAAATCCGTTCAATTTTGGCACTGAAAATATTTGGTTGTCTATTCTATATTTATAATAACAATTCATTTAAAGATAAATTAGAGTATTAGTCAGTTAAATATATCTTTTTAGGTTATTTTAGAACTCAAAAAGGATATAAATATTATGATGTAAAATCACATAAAATTTATGTGGCTAATGATGTGAAGTTTTATGAAGAATTGACATACTATTCTAATAAGAAGCAAAAAGAGTTAAAGAGATATAATGGGTGATTAGAACTTAGGCAGGGTATTGTCTTGCATATTTATATTAAAACCATTAAAGAACTAGTTGATTCAACCAATAATCAATCAAAACAAGAATTAGTGTACTTCAGAAGGAAGAAACAAAATGAGACTACAAGTCAAAATTCTAATCAATCTAATCACATATTGGAGAGTCCATTGAATAACATCAACAGTTTAAGTAGAGTGTAGAAGAGTAGATGAATGACGACGATTGGTCAATTGCAATAAAAAAAAAGAGTGCATTAGACATTCAATTGAGAATTATACCTCATACTTCTCGTTGACTCCAACATATAAAATATTTGCTCAAGCACTAATAGTATACAAGATTTTCAAGACAATGCGTGAAACACTTGTACATCAGAGATGGAGACAAAGAATACAATTGAAAGTGGAGGCCCTACAAAAGCAATATCTGAGAACTTGTGCTAAAATCAAGAAATAAACTTGTGATAGAGTGCAAGTGGGTATTCGTCATCAAGTATTATGCAGATGATAATGTAGAAAGATTCAAGACACGGTTTGTAGGTAAGGGATACACTCAAACAATAAGGATAGATTATTTTGAAACATCCTTTCCAGTAGTCAAACTTAATTCAATTAGAGTAATTTTATTTATTATAGTAGATTAAGGGTAGAGCATTTAACAACTAGATGTTAAGAATGCATTTCTTTATGAAGGTCTCCATGAACACATGGATAAATCACTAGGTTTCATCTTAAGCAAACAAGAAATGACTTAAAGAGGTCTTTGTATGTGTTGAAGTAATCTCTAAGAAGTTGGTTCGACAAATTCAGTTCAACACTTGTAAGATATTCAAAAGTAGTCAAATAGATTGCACAATATTTGTTAAGAGATGTATAAGGAATTATAATTCTCCTAATCTATGTTGATAATATTATAATAACATGAGATAACATAAAATGGATTGACTAACTTAAGAAATTTCTAAACACTTAGTTTGAAATCAAGGATTTGGAGAAACTTACATTATTTTCTAGGAACCCGAAGGTTTCAATGAATCCAAACTCAAAACTATATGCAAATCAAGAAGCACTAGAAAATCCAGAAATGTGTAGAAGAATAATTGATAAATTCATCTACTTAACCATAACCAAATTTGATATTAGTTATGCAGTTGAAGCTGAGAGTTGTGAGCTAGTTCATAAAAGAACAAAAAAAAATTCTCATTTAGAAGTGATATGCCAAATGCGCAAATATTTGAAACGAGTACCTAGACTTGGACTAATTTATATGAAATAATTGGATTTAAATATAGAGGCTTATTTTGATATAGACTGAACAAATTCACCAGTAGACAGGAGGTCCACATCAGGTATTTCTGTAAAGTTGATGAAAATCTTGTTAGTTAGAAAAATAAAAAATAGATAGTAGGTAGGTCAAGTATAAAAGTACAAATCTATTTCTTGATTACATGTGAAATCATATGATTAAAGTCATTCCTTAATGAATTAGAATATCCAGTTCAAAGTATTCGACAACTTCTTTATGATAACAAAACAACATTGCATATTGCAAACAACCTAGTGTTTTAGGAATAGAGCAAGCTAATTAAAGTGGGTTTGCATTTTATTAGAGAGAAGATATAAAATCAAGAGTTAATGTCAACATACGTCAAATCAGAAGTTCAACTAGAAGACCACCTTATAAAATCTCTTAGTTCAAAAAAACTTGCACAAATCAAGGCCAAGATAGACATGCATAATATCTATAGCCTAACTTTAAAAGAGGTGTTGAAAAATATAGGCTTAGATTAGAAACTAGTAGATTTAGTATGGTTGCAACATGTGTCTTTCTATACTAGCAGTCTTGTGATAACATCATAGCCTAGTATGATAAGCTTGTAAGCTAACCAGATCAAGTTATGTAATTGGGTTATTAGTTAAGCCCGTTAAGAGTCTAACTAGGATTAATAGAGTTTAGCAACTGCAATAATATAATGATGGCTATCTAGGGTTTTTGTAAGCAAGAGAAAAAACCTCTGAGAAGTGATGAATGAATTCTCTTCATCATTGTGTTTATAGTCCAGAAATCCAAGTTTTAACAAAACTTGGCAGAATAGAGATTTTCTACCTTTACAAAGTTGTAAATACATTGGAGCACTTTATAAAGAGCAAAATTCACTTTATATATTGTAAATCAGTATTAAGAAGATAACTGCAAACCATTTCGTTCTAAAAGTTAAAAAGAAAGAAAAGAGACAAGAGTTCAATCCATTGAGAGTTTGAAATAGTTCTTTGTACCATAGTAAGATTAGTGGGCTGGATTTATTCATGTGGTACAAGATCAATAATTCTCACATGATATAGTTTTGTCATGATCTTGAACATGTTCTTTTTTTCAGTTCCAAATAACTAGTGCTACTTTCAGGGATTATTCCAATGGCGGTTATGGTGTTTCCATTCTTCCTAGAGATACAATTTTCATTAGCTAATATTTTTGCTTTTTGACACTTAAAGTTGTGCAGAGTGAAAATAGCATTTTCATTTTTGTTTTGTTTGAGATTGGAAAATATGGGGTTTCCATTATACAAAGCAACACATAGAGCAAAACATCAAACAGTTTAGAGTAAACAGAGACTGATGGTGATGAGTCTTATGACCTGCATGTGATACTAGAGGTTGTCTAGATATAAATCAGGACCCAAAAGGCAGAAGATACTTTGATTCCTGCAAACATTCATCCCTGCAGCCTTTCCAATCCTTTGTCTGATATTTTCCTCGACACCTGTGGTCATTGTTCTAGGATTGTGTCATCATTCATGCAGAAGAGATCTGTATTTTTTATGTATGATCTGATTCATAGTCTTGTATTTCCTCTTTGTTGATTACTCCTGATCGTGGTGTTACACTGTAGGATTGTCATTCACACACCAGAGTTCTCTATTTGATAGGTATGAGCTCATTCATAGCCTTGAATTTCCTCCAGCTACTCTCAAATGTGACTAGCAGGGAAGTTGTAAACTGAAAAACAGTGTAGCACATGGCCTTCACAGATATAAGGCCTGTTTCTCTCGGACAGGAGAGGCCCTAGGTTTTTGGCACCTGAGGATGCAAGGATTTTCAAGAAAATCTTCACGATACTTCAAATTGTAAAATCATATTAACATGGTTTCCCCTATTAGCTGCAACATGTAACTATAACTTGTTAGGGTTTTTCTGTTTTTAAGTCCATGGAACAGTGACCATTTAAAATTTTGTTGCGAGACCAAATCGAATGCAAACAATTAAAGTTGCATGTGATTGGACACCTGACATCTGTGGCATGCTTACAAATGACACTGCACATGATGTTTTTTATTGGTACTGGACTTCAAATCCATTGTCCTGATGTTCTCATGCTGTGGACTTTTTCCATATAAATGTGTCCTGAAAATGACAAATCTGTCCTCATTCACACTTCAGATCCTTTCAGCAGGAGTCATTTTGAATTATCTTAGCTTCTCTTCGTATCTGTTTTAATCCCTTGAAAATGTGATCTTACTAGATAGGTTTCCATTTTGTGATTTGTCTGTAGATGCTAATTCTCTTTTCCCTCGGTAAAGATGGTTGTTCATATTTGATATTGAGCTCTGCTTACTTAATAATTGTTAACTGACGACTGAGTAATATTTCAAATATGTAGGTCTGAGATTCACAAAAATATGAATTGTGACCGCTGCAAAAGGCATAATGTACTGCAGGAGGATAGTGTTCCAAGTGAAAGCAAGGTTGCTGAAGATAGGGATTTAACCAATGGAGTTCCATCAAATCATGCAGTTGATGATATTGGTGGGTTCGCTGAAATTGCCGGATGCTTACAAAAATTGACGAGCTCAGAGAAACAGGTAATTGCTGAGAAGAGGATTTATTTCTGTAGAGTCGTATGACATGTTTTGTAAAGAGCTTTATTTCTTGAACTATCTTGATTCTGTTCATTTTAGATTGGATCACCTCTAGAAGAGGATTTAAGGAGTTGGGGCCATCATTTTCTCCCAGATACAGTGCCTGATGCAATTCTTCAAGCTTCAGCTGGGGATGAGGTGCAATCTTATCAAACTGTCATAAATTTGTTGATTAGACTAACTCTCATCCATCCTTTACATTTCATCATCTTTTATATCATAACCTGATGAAGTAGCTTGTAATATCTGTGATTGTCTTGCAAAAAGATAAGTACTAACATCATATGTTTCCGGCTGTTTTTCATGTATCTTTATGTGATTGCACTGTGAGATTGTCCAGGTCTCATTTGTCTTCACCAATCAAGTTGATGGGAAACTTATTCCAGTCGAGTCAGCAGTGAGATCTGAAGTCCAGAAGATAAATGAACAAAGCACTAGCAATCAAAATGCGAGAGATAGATCCTTCACATGTCCTCAACTGAAGAGTAGATCTCTGGCACCTAATGAAAGTTGCATTCCGAATGCATTGAGCACACACTTGCTGAAAGGTTCTTCAAATTCGCTAAAAACATCTGACAATGGCTTCCATGCACCAAGACAGCTTAATGACTCACGTGTTTGCTGTAATATATCAGATGATGACTTTATGTGAATATCAATTGCAAATTGGTTGCGGCTTCTCTGGGGAATTCAATTATTATCATCCGATTATTCGTGGTGAAATGTGGTCTATTCACGATGCAATAGGACATGTTATGACAAGGACAATAAAATCCTGTTTTTCGGAGATTTGGTATGCTCCAAGTCAAATGAGATTTCGTTTTGATGGGGTTGATTTGCCATAGAGAAACCAAAAATATTATTTGATGTGAATGATGTTGATTCCATGTTTTGGATTATTTGGCTATGAAGCCGCGTACTGAAGCCAAGGCTGCTAGGGTTTGTTTATGACCGAGTCCAGCACAAATTGCCCAAATTGGGGCCACGCCTGTACATTATTTTCCAGGTAAGGTCAGGTACTCAGTTGTCTTGGGGAATATTTGTCCATCCGTATAATTATTTTTTTTTCTTCGTCACTTGTCTCTCCTTCCCTCTACACAATTAACAAAAAAAGTCCCTTGCGCTAGAAATCAGATTCTAGTTTCAAGAGATTAAATGTTTAAAATAAATTAGTGTTTTTGATAAAGTAGCTAAAAATTAGGAATCATGAGCGATGAAATAGTGTACAAGCAATGTGTTGGTCCAACTCAACGAGTGAAGCAGAATCAGAACCCAAGCACATCTGGATCGTGTTGGCGCCGGGGAAGCTCATTCTGGATCTGGCATTGGGACGAGAGTCAGAAGACCATGATATTAACTCAATACTCCCAAACTTGGTTTTATGATTAATTAATACGAGTTAGGTGTAATAAATGTAAGGGCAAACAAATAAAAGAGCAGAGTGGGGCTGCTAACGGAGCAGGAGACCAAGGTAGAGACAGCGCCCCTTCCATCCCTCTCCACCTTCGTGTTTTGACCGTCCGCAGGAGGAATCAGTTATCAGATCCTGCGATGCTACGTGTCCTTTTTTAATTCACCGTAGCCATGTGATTGACAGCGCGTACCTTTTGATGGCAGTGAAAAAAAATTAAAATTTAAAAAAGATTAAGCGTATCAAATATAAAAAGACAAAAGCTGTGAAAATTCCGTTTCCGTTCCCAAATAGTCAAATCCAAGCTCCAGCCTGGCACTCTTTGCTTAGCAGATAATCACGTTGGTCAATAGTGAATAATCAAAGGTCACCAACCCTTCTTTCGTGGAGCGAAGCTGGATTTTGATTTTTTTTTTTTTTTTTGACTTTGTTTAGTCTGAAAAAGCGTTTGGTTTTAGACATATTTTCTACCCTCAAAAGATAATTTCAATTTAACTTTAAAAAAATTAAATTGTAACTATTATTTGTAAAATAAAATTCTTTTATTTTTTAAAATTTCAAATCAGACGAACTTAATCTCTCTTTCGGTTAACAAATATCTAAGAAAATAAGGAATTAGACCGTCAAAATTGTCGATAGTCAAGAAGAGTAGCCCCACGTTGGAATTGGGATCGGGTTTGTAAGGAAATAGCAGTCATTCCGAATTTGAATGTCAACGACGGAATTTTCACATAGAGCGAGCGATCGTTGATAGAAACAAGACCAAAGTTCCGAGTTGATGCCACCGTCGTTATATGGTTTGAATAAAACGATATTAGTAGATACTTGTGTTTCTACCTTTGTTATAGTGACCGAGAAGAAGATGATGCATGATGCAACCAGGGACGACAGCGGGCAGCGGAGGAGGAGGGAGAAGTATTCCTCGAGAGAAGCTGTGGAGGTTGGGTCATGTGCGCACATCACATGGAGGCCGGCGATGAAGAAGAAGACAGCATAGAATATGTGCTCAATAAAAAGCGAAGGAAATGGGGCTTGGTTTGCAGCCGGGGTACTATCTCCGCATCACGTGCTGTTATCGACCTGTCGCCGTTGCCAGCTCAGACGTTGCCAATTACATGCGAGTCAAAGACCGGTCAACACTTTGCCCGCCTTTTATTTTTTCCTCACCCTCTCTCTCTCTCTCTCTCTCTCTCAAGCCTTCGCTTTTGTCAGTGGTTGTCTTTCTTCCTTGCTCTCGTCTTGCTTTCCCTTTCTTTATTTTCTCCTTCGATTACTGCTCTTGCTTTCGCCGTGCATGCCACACTGATTGGATCAATGGATGCGTGCATGCAACCATGCATGAGAGCATGCATGCGATGGCCATGATGGGCCTCAATATAATTGGAGATCTTTTTGGAAACATCGAATCGGTGACGACGAGAGATAGATACAAATCTGGCAGAAGATGATTGATTTCCTGAACATATTTGAGTAGTCGGGAGGCCGAGGACGATTTGTCGTCATTATTCAGATTAAATCTTTCTGGCCTCATTTCTTTCCATGTTTTATTTCCTGTGACATCTTGATCGATTATCGCGAGGCGAGGCCCCCTCCACGATTTGACCATGACTATTTGGACTCTTGCATGAGCTATTTTCGATCGATTCTGTTTTAGAATTAAAAAAAATCATCCATTCAATTAATTTTAAAAATTAAAAAAATTGATTAAATTAATAAATTTCGGGGTTTGAATTGCAAATAAAAATCAATCGATTCCCGATAAGCGAGATTACTCTCTTTTTATTTTATTCATATTTATATTTTTTTTTAAAAAATATAAATATTTAATTTAAAAATTAATAAAACATATTTTGGTGGTTAAAAATATATTTATGTTAAAAAATAAAATATTTTTAAAAAATATTTATTCAATCAATAAATTATATTTTAAATTAAAAATTAATAATCTATAGGCATTAATATTTACAAAGTTATGCAGAAAATTAATGAGTTGAGAAAATATTTTCCATATAATTTTAGATAAAAGATTTAGTTATTTTTTGTCAAAATAATATGAATGGTTGAACAAAAAAAAATTGTAGGAATTCCCGATTCCTAATTGGAATTAACCCACCCACATGAACGCGAGCCCACACGATTTTAATTTGAAATTACGAATTTCTCCCCATTGGGAGAGAAATTGAAATGTCACTATTTAAAATTATTGGAAACTTCAATTTCAATCATTCCGAATAGTATTGTTGTAACCAAACATTATAATTGGAGGAATTGGATCTCCAGCTCTCTCAATTCACCCAATTCAGACGATTTAAAATTGATCCAAATAGCCCCTAAATATTTAGATGATATTATACAGTAAATCTCCCATAAATTTATTTTCTTATAAAATATATTTTTTAAAACCATAATAACTAAACACTTAGACAGACATATACATGTGAACTAAACTATTGGTTAACTTTTTAATAATATGTGGGTACCTTGGCAAGGGCCTTTAAAATTGGCCATTAATTTTTTGGTTCAATTGCATATAATTTTTAAAATCTTATAAAATTATGTATATATTTTTTTTTCTAAATTTAAAAATTTACATATAACCCTTTAAAATTTTCTAAAATTGCATATCTCTCATCGGACATTGAAAAATTATATATAACTACTTCAAATCTTGTCAAATTATAAATTTATCTTTCAAACTTAAAAAATTATACATATTTTTTAAGTTATTGGATATGTTGTGAAACCTCCTTGAGTGTAGATTTATCAATAAAATTATAAATAGTTAAAAATATATATCATTTAATATCATTTAAATTAAAGTAAAAAATTGTTTGATCATTATTACAAAAAAATCTCTTATTCACATGAGGTATTTATCTTGAATTAAATTTTAATCTGATATTACAAATGACAATTTTACCTCTAGCCTATTTTAAATCTATCTTAATTTATTTCTGATTAAATTTTAACTCAAGACATAAAATAATAATTTTGTTCCTAGCATAATTTAAACTAGTTTTGGTTTGATATTGACTATGACTAACATTCAATCATGATTAAATATAGGTTCCGATATGAGCCAAATATATGGTCTATTTTTGCTCATATTATTTATTACGTCCCTTTTAACCAAATTATGGAGATTTTTATCTTATTATTTCAACCTAGATTATGTCGAAGTAAAGTTTTAAGTATCGATTTTGGGATTGGTTTCGGTACTTATTGAAATCGATATGTTTCGGTTTATTATGACCCAAATCAATTCGTTTTAGTCTCACTCAAATCAATTTTTAATTTTTTTTGACTAAAATTTAATTTAAAATTTAAAAATATTAAAAATTAAAAAATAAAAAAGATTTTATATACATATGTTTTATTAAATTTATTAGATAAAATTTTTTTGGTAATAAAATAAGAAAGAAAAAATTGTAAAAGTCAAGAATCGAACTCGGGTCACTTGATCCAAGTTTAAAATTTTAACCATTGTTATAACTAATGATAAAAATATGAGGTATAAATATAAATGACATATTTTTTAAAAAACTAAAATAAAAAGTATTGACTGAAACTAAAATATTTTAGTTGAAATTTAAAATTTTACGTTAAACGATGTATATTATTTGAATATTTGTTATTTTAACGGTAAATACCATAAAAGTACACTTAAATAGATTTGGAGAACATATCAAGTAGCCAAAACAAATATAATTTTTAAGTTTAGAAAATATTATTGTGATTAGCCATCACGAATAATCCATGCTAATCCTATTAATCATGCCACATGTCACTCGTCCAACATCATCCCCTTCACCCCATGTTTGAACCGTAACATAGGATCGATCCCTCATCCCCATCGCGCGCACTACCCTACACCACCATGAAACCCACAAAGCACATGCCACGCATCCCATCCGACCCTCTATATATCACCCCAACACGACACACCCACTGCCGGAGCAGCCCCTGCCACCACCCCCATCTCCTCTTTCTCTCTCTCTCTCTCTCTCTCTCTTCCTCTTTCCCAAAGTACACCACGCATTTGCACAAACACTTCACCTCTCAATATAAATACCTCTCTCCCATGGCTTGCATCAACGTATACAGCGCCGGCGGCCAGGACCACCATCAGTCTGCCGCCGCCGCCGCCGCCGCCCGCATTTCCTTCTCCAACGACTTCGTCGTTGAGCCCCCCTCGCTGGGGCCCAAGCAGCAGCAGCAACACAATGCCCCTGCCGACCCGGACTTCGAGTTCACCGTCGGCTCCCGGCCGATGATGGCCGCCGACGAGCTCTTTTTCAAAGGGAGGCTTCTTCCTATACGGCCGAGGCCCGTGACGACGACGCTCCGCGATGAGCTCAGAGCCGGGGAGGACGAGGATGACCGGGTTCCGGTGAGGAGTGGGGGGAGTAGGTGGAAGGAGCTGCTTGGGTTGAGGAAGGGCGGCGCCGGGAAGAAGCATGATAAGGGAGACACCGGCGCCGCCTCCGCCTGTGAGGATTCCAGCAAGTCCTCTCAGGTTGGTTCTTCCTGAACTAATTTTTGGCGTTGCTGGAATATATTTAGGTCTTTTGCAGATATACCTCTCAAAAACAGCTAATTCGGTTTCACGAAAACTATTAGTGCAAAAATACCTAAATGTCTGCAGTTTTAAGTTTTATAGGGATAAATACATAGTTTTCCAATTTCTCGATGGTACACATGCAAATTTGGAATGATTTTGATCAATTATGTAACTCTAAAGCAAAAATCATGTCATTTTGCATGAATTTTGCCACATTATACAGACAAATAAGATTTAATTTGGACTTTGAATTTGGCAATCTAATTATTTTTTATTTATTTTTGTAGGAAATGAGGAGCGATGGAGGATTGAGTTAAAAAAGGACACTGAAGTAAGAAAGCAGTGTGGCTAATAACTTAAAATGCAGTTGATGGTGTTTTTCTTTTTGGCTTTTTTTTTTTTTTGTTATTAATTCGTAGAGAATTTGGGAAAATTGGAGGGAGTTATTTTTGGAAATGGATCTTCGAGAGGCTCTTTGTTTGTAGATGTTTTCCAGTGGAGAGGTGTTATTGTTTTAATCCTCTCATTGATCTGTCTCATGCTGTTGGTGGTTCTGCTTTCAAGCTCTCTTTTCTCTTGTAAAAAAAAAAGAGGGAGCTTTTTGCATATTCCATAACGAACTCAACTCTGTAGGGTTTGCAGGCTAACCCTTCTACTACGTGTAATTGAATGTTCACATAAATTAGGAACATTTCAGGGGCATATGTGAAAATTAATTTGCGATGATTTTCCAAGCCAGATCTGTGGTTGGGGCTTTTATGGTTTGTGGTTGAAGAGCTGGCATCAAATCAATGTGTTCTTTTCTTCCCTTTTTATTTTTTATTTTCATTTTTTAATTTCTTGTTTTACGGGGCCATGGTGATGCCCGAGTGGCTCATCACATGCTCCTCTTGGTCTCTTCTTCTGCAAAAAAAATTAGAGATTTATTTTAATTTTTTTGTTGTCAAGTTGATAGCTTTTAAGTGAAATGACTCACTTTCCTTGAGCATCATGTCATGTTAAAAGAAGGATGGCATTCAATGATCGTTCTTGCATGATTCCATTAGAAATTAAGGGTGAAAAAAAAAAATAATCGAAAATCGATATACAGAACCGTATCATATCCAAAAATTAATTCTCAAAATAAATCCGACCATTCCGATTCTTAATTTTTATAAAATTAAAAAAATCTGATTTCAATTCTGATTTTATATTTTATGAAAATTCGGTATATCAAAACCGTACTATTTATTAAAAAATATATATAATTATATAATATAAAATTTTAGAATATAATTTGTTTATATTATATGTATATTAATATATCTAAAATAATATTTTTGTAGGATTATAATGAATAAAATAAAATTTTTAGTTAATTTATATATTACTATATTTAAAATTAATTTTTTATAGGATTTTAATGCAAAATAAAATATCTTAAAATAAATAATTAAAAAAAACCAGTATATTGATTTTAGAATCGATTTAAAATCCGATTCAGAATCAGAATCAAAAAATCGGTTTTTAACTTAAATTAGTGCGGTTCTGATTCTCAATTTTTTAAAAACCGAAATTCGATTTCGATTCCAAAACATGCAAAACCGATATAATAAATCGATGCAATAAATCGATTTTGCTCGCTCTTATTAAAAACTAGGTTTTCATTCTGTTTAACCACCTGTTCACATTCATAAAAATCAATACACTTGGAGCGCTTTATTTTAAGGATTTTAATTATTTTGATTATTTTAATGATTACAAATATTTTATGATTTTAAATATATTAAATTTTAAAATTGGTTTATTATTATTTTATCAAAATCAATAAATTTTGATTAAAATGTTTTAATTTCGATCAAAACTTAAATCTGGTTAAATTAAAGTAAAAGTCTAAATATTTATTTTATATTTTCTATATGGCTATCAAATGCATAATAGATATTTTACATAAATAATTTCTAATTAAATTCACGGATTATTATCCGATATAAAAGGAATTTTAACCTTTAATTTATTATTTAGCAATTTGATAAAAAAACCGAAACTCGGGCAATGTGTCATTAGTGATTTGACATATTATGATTGGGCTGACAACACTGAATAATTTCTCTAGTACAATGATGATCCGAATCTCATGAAGGCCATTAATGGCCTTAACAAATCAAAATGAGGTTCATTAATTGCGACATAGCTGTTGCTATTTGTGATATATGGATTATTAAATGGATGTAGCTGACCGTACGAAGACAAAATATGTGTGGTCAGAGAGAGAGAGAGAGAGATTGAGAGGATGGAAAGGACAAGATTTTGTGTTAGTGGTCAAAGAGAGATTATCATTGTTAATTAACATTTTTGTTTATCTTTGCGGGAAACCAGGAATTGGAGGTGATAATTGAGTCATTATCTAGTTAATTGAATTCATGCTTTAACTTTTGTTTATTATTTTATTTTATTTTTCAGTTTATATTAATACATTGTGGCTACATTCCGATGATCCATTGACGGTTCATGTCTTCTCCACTAAGGGATGATACATATCAACTCTATGATTTTATTATGAACACATGTATGGGAATTTTCTCCCTTTTAATATATTAATGCTTGAGAAAACTCACCTATAAATTATTTTAACGAGAATGATGATGGCGATAAATCTAGAATTTTAATTCGTTCCGCAACTTCGAAGATGATATAATAAACCAGCTAAACTTAACCAAGAACATAAATTTTACAAATAGTCCCCCCAAAACTAAAATATTTATAACTAATCACAAGTTTCAACTTGTTTAAACATAAGCATTAAGGATTAAATAAAAATTTCTGAATTTATGAACATTGACATAAAAAGCAGGGGTGTGCATTAAAACCGAACCGAATCGAACCGAATAAATCGAACCAAAATTTTCGAATTTTCAAAATCTAAAATCGAATCAAACCAAATAATATAGAAACCGAATCTGAACCGATGGTTAAAACCGAATTGCAAACTGAATTTTTTGCATCAGTTTGTCTAGACCTGGTCATTTGCATAATATATAAAAAAAAAGTATAGGGTATTCAATAGATACATACCCCGTTCAATTGTAACCCAATAGATACTTAATTAGTTAATTCCATATGCTACAATGACACAGACAAGACACTTCAAGACTTCAAGTCTTCAACAGTTCAACACTTTAACTTCAATACTTCATACTTGCAAGAGTAGCAGGAGCTGCAGGATAATGTATAGTAGCAGAAGCTGGCAAACTGCAGAACACTCCAACAGTTCAACTTCATGTAGCAAGACACTTCAACACTTCAAGTCTTCAACAGTTCAACACTTCAACTTCATACTTGCAGGAACAGTAGGATAATGTATAGTAATAGAAGTTGGCAAGCTGCAGAACACTTCAACAGTTCAATTTCATACTTGCAGAGTTGTAGGACAATATACAGTAGCAGGACAATTTTATAATATCATTCTTATAAGTCAAATAACTCAGCATCAACAAGCCGCAAGACAACAACTATGATTATGTGGTTCAAAATAAATATAATCAATTCAGTAATCAGTTAGCCTTTGAACTTTGAAGGATTATATCAAGTCCATTAAGAAAAGCTTGAGGAATCTCTTGTAGTTCTGTGTACAGAACAAAAGTAACAAAACTCTAATATATATGCAAAATTACATAAAAGATAAAAAAATCAGAAGTCAGAAGTTTCAAGCAGCATAACATCAGTAGGGTGAAGCCAAAGAAGGAGACAATGGTCCAATCAGTCACTTGCCCACATGCGAGCATAGCATGTGGCAATAAGCCAATGATTCAACATCTTCATCACCTCAAACACCAAAAAAAAAAAAAAGGAAAAAAAAGCTTATGAAAAAAATCAACAAAAATCATTAAAAAAACCACAAAACAACTCCAAGAGGGTCATATTCGCCTTTGATCTATTGTCAAAACCTAGCATCCCTCTCCGGCTCTCCCCATGCGCAAATGGTAAGTAGTGATTGCCTTCACACGCCATCTAAACAGCCATGCCATTGCTACAAAGTGAAGAGGACGAAGCCAGAGAAGGAGACCATAGTCCAATCAGGAAGATTAACATGGAACATCTCGGCATCAAAACACCAAAGACAAAAACAAAACAAAGTTTACAAAAAATAAAAAAAACCTCAAATAAAAGCAAAAATTCAGGAGACTCGGATTTGGCTTTGATGCATCATCAAAAACAAAGATGCCTCCCCTCAGGCATCAACCCGCTCCTATAAAATAATAGCCGATGGTTGCCTTCGCAGGCTATCCAAGCAACCAAACCATTGCTACAGATAGAGCCATAGGCCCATAGAGGAGGTCGAAGCCAGAGAAGGGGACCAGACATAGAACCAAGACTATGTTGTAAAATGAGTAAAATCCCACTATCTCATATTCTTAGTACCCAATGCTTGCCATAATTCACCATGAAGAAAACAAATAAGGCTGAAGCAATCAAGAAAGTCAAAACAAGCATATAACCAATACCTGTTCTTGTATAGTTGGATACATGCATGATGCATTTAAATAGACTAAATTCACTTTTTCTGTTGGATTATACTGTTGGATCTATAAAAGATAGTAAAAATATCATCATAGTAAAAAAAATTAAGAAAATATCAGGTAACTATGTAAGAAACTAAGGACTGTAAGATCATAACTTCATACATGCACTGATGCACATGAATGATAAGGAGCCACATTGAAAGACTATAAGCCTATGAAGATACAAATCAAGTTAATATTTAGTAAAAAGGAGAGATAAGAATGAATCTGTAAGAGATGACCATAAAAGTTAGAAATATGAAAAGAAATACATCCAAAAAAAGCAAGCATATTCAAAACTTAAATACTTTATAGAGTCTCAAAATATCAAAAGATGACTTCTCAAAATTCAATGGTTGTGACATCCAATTTCATCATTGTCAACTCTGAAATAAAAAAAACTATTCAATGATTATTCGATCATAATAAAAAAATATACAGTCTAATAACAAAAATATTAGTAATGCAAATCTTACCCTCTTGAATCTTTCCAAGTTCTTCCAAACTTTTCTCAACATTAATTTTTGTTTTTGATTTTTGAATCGAATCTTGAGTGTAAAGGAGAGCTTGTACTAGTGTAAGAGTTAAAGAGCTACGAAAACAATCAAGTATGTGCCATTCTGTGCTAAAAGCTGATCCAAAGGCCACTGTAGAGATAGGTATAGCTAATATATCATGAGCCATACGTGATAGAATAGAAAATATACAACCATTTTCTTTCCATAAGCCCATAATATCAAAGTTTGGCTCATTTTTTCAAGATCCTCTGACAAATACTTGTCTAACTCAGATTTCATTTCATCACCCATGAAACATTTTCTATGCTCAGAAAATATACTACTTAAGATGTACTTTCCTGATTGCATTGACATACTTGATCCTTCACCATCTTGCATCCCTCCCAGTTATAGTCGCATCCTGTATTTTTTGAACAAATCATATACAACTTCATGCAATTTTCTCCTCATCATGACACCTCTTTCACCTTCATATATTTTTTCAACTCCAAACTTAATATATTCTAACTTGCGTCTTGGATCAAAGACGACAGGAACAAAAAGAAGCATATTAATCTTCTCGGGCTCACCTCCAATACTTGTCATATTTTGCTTTCATCATAATAGTCATATCTTGGACTTTTGTATCATTGTTGACTTTTCACATATTCAAAAGAAGGTTAACTTGCTAAATTTTATCAAAAAATAAATTACTTGTAACATACATAGAGCCAGAAACTCGAAAAATCAACTCATAGAAATGCTCTAAGAATATAATAAGTCGTTTAACATTTTGTCAATCAAAAGACAGAGGAACTCCATCTTATTTATTAAGCTCATTACAAAAATTGCTATCTTCCTTTTCAAATTTTTTAAAAGCCCTCTCAAAAGTTTGATCTGCTTCAAGCATCATATAGGTGGAATTCCACCTTGTGGATACATCCAAACAAAGATATTTTTTGCTTTCAATTTTTTAAATTTTCACACATTCTTTAAACCTTTACCATCTTACTGGAGAATATCTCACATATTTAACTGCAGATCTAACCTGAGTAATGAAATCTATCATCTCTTTCAAACCATCTTTCACCACAAGATTAATGATATGTGCTATGCATTGCATATGAATATATTTTCCTTGTGCCAAACAAGTACTCCAATTCAAAAATTTTTTCTTCAAATAGGAAATAACAGTATCATTTGAAAAAGCATTATCAACAGTAACAGTCAAAACATTATCAATTCCCCATTCAGACAGACATTTTTTAATTGCTTTTCTTATAATTTCACCTTTATGACTTGTAATTTTGCAAAAGTTCAAAAGTTTTGTTTCAATTTTCAATCAATATCAATATAATGTGCTATGATACACATATAGTTTAAGTTTTGAATTGAGGTCCAAGTATCAGTGGTCAAACAAACTCTTTGTTTGGACTCTCTGAGATATTGTTTTAACTTTACCTTTTCATCATAATAGAGTTGATAACAATCTCTAGTCATAGTCCAACGTGAAGGCATTCGAAATCTAGGACAAGTTTGAGACATAAAGTATTGAAAACCTTCATGTTGCACAAAACTAAAAGGCAGTTCATCTACAACAATCATGTATGCCACTGCTTTTCTATTTTTTTCTTGATCAAACTTCCAACTAGTTAGCACACACTTATTTTCTACTTCTTTTTTAATAGATTGCATAACAAGTTGTGTTTGATGTGCATCAACATTATATGGATATTGCTTGCATTGATTTATGTGATGTCTAAGAAAAGAAGTACCGTTTCTTTTTGAATCACAAAAGAATTCATTACCACAATAGTTGCATCTGACTTTGGTCAGCTTATCCGATTGTGTGAATTTTGTGTAATGCTCCTATACAACTGATCGTGCTGCCATTCTTCTTCTTGTCATTGGAGGCTTTGTATACGTAGATGCATTGCTCTCGTTTGAAACTTCCATAGACGTAGAACTTTCTTGAGAATTTGAATTTGGCATTGAACTTGGAATAATTGGATTTGTATTCGAAAGCTCATGACTGTCATCCTCGTTTAACATCTTTCAATAGAGAATATAGAATTACAAACTGAATTGAATGAAATAAAAAAAATTCCTAATTTAATTTCACAAAAATCAACCATAAATTTCATAATTTCATAAATTCTTTCACCTTACAACTTGATCCTGATAATGCCATTGTAGAAAAATGAGAGATTGAAGCTTGGAGTGTTGAAGATTAGTCACAGAGAGATCTTGAGGCATCGGGACTCAGAGGTGGAGGGGGGTTCGGGGGTGGGCAAAAGCGATGTCATGTTATTGAAGACTAAAGGATGTTGGGTTACTAGAGAACTTTTGAACTTTTCTCACTATGACGATTGCGCGATGAAACCTCTGATCTCAACATGGCGTAGCGCCGCAGTTGCAGGGATGAAGGAGAAGAATGATCGGGAGTTCGGGACTGGGGATTTACTTATCTAACAATAAAATCGTATGAAATCAAAAAAACCCTAATTTAATTTCACAAAAATCAACCCTAAATTTCATAATTTCATAAATCCTCTCATCTTACAGCTTGATCCTGATGATATCGTTGTAGAAAAATGAGAGATTGAAAATCAGAGCATCGACCACTGGTTACAGAGAGATCTTGAGGTGTCGGGATTCAGAGGTAGAGGTGGGTGGACGAAAGCGATGTCGGGTTGCTGCAGAACTTTCGAACTCTTCTCACTGTGACGATCGTGCAATGAAACCTCTGATCCTGACATGGCGCAGCGCCGTAGCCGCAGCCCACAGGGATGAAGGAGAAGAATGATCAGGATTTAGGTTTAGGGTTGAAATGAGAGGCGAGAGCGGCGAAGTAGCTAACCGATCAGCTGATATCACGTTATATATAGTTGTGTCTATGAACCGATTAGCCCAAAACCGAAATCAGTGGTCTTGCACACACACATATATATAATTCGGTTCGGTTCAGTTTTTACAGTTTTTCAAAATCAATAACCGAAGCCAAAACCGAATAACAAAATTTTGATTTTCAAAACCGAACCGAACCGAAAATCAAATAACCCGAACTAAATTGATTATTTGATTTCGATTAGGTCGGTTTATTCGGTTTTAACCGAATAGTACACAGTCCTAATAAAAAGATGGTAATATTTAGGATACAAGGGTGAAAATGTAATTGCATAGGTGTGCAATGTACCTTGTAACCAAGCAAGCAATGGCAGCCACACAGAAACAAAGAGAAAAAGAAAAAACAAAAGGAGACGTTACGAGGAAAAGAGTTGAGCAGGCAAAAAGCTGCAAACCATCTATCGACCGGGCTCTCTTGCCAATAATCTCTCAACAGTGATCCATTTTCCAGTAAAAGCATGACAATAGGACCATTACACTGCCACGCTTCTCCACCAGCATATAGTTTGTGAATGCCGTGGATCCTACATGCCATCACTACAGTACCGACTGGATTCTGGTTTCGGGCCGACCCAAGGTCTAACAGCAAGACCCGATCATCATGGGCCGGGTTTGGTACCACGTGTGTCCCGCATATGCGTCTAAAAGGAACCGAGTTAACCTTGGCTCAGCTCGACCGGCCCCAAATACAACTAGCTTAAACTCGAGCGAGCTCAGCTAAAATCTAATTTTCAATTTTTAATTGTTTAAATTTTTTTAATTTATTTTTTAAATTATAAAAAGTATAAAAAAAATATCTACCACAACATCACAAGTTATTCTTCACAAATTCATAATAAAAAATATTAAATCTAAAAAATTTATTGATAATGCTAATAATATATTTAATTTAAAAATATGGATATTGAAAAAATTATATTAATAAAAAATATCTAAATATAAATAATTATATCAACTTCACATCACAATGAAATAATTCAATCTATTATATATTATATATTATAAAATTTTTTTTAAATTTTTTTTTGATTTATTAAAAAATAAAATGAGCTTTCGAGCAGAAATCAAGTGAATAAAAATCAAGTGAATTAGATTCAACTTAAGCTCGACTAGTTTGGTAAATGAGTTAAATTTTCGAATTCAATTTAAGATTTTAAATCTCAATTTCGTAATTGATTTTAGTAAAAAGAAAATTGATAATGGTCGAAACCATTTTCGTTTCAATTTGGACCAAAAAATTTTCTTTTTTAATTATATTTTAACTATAATTTAATTATATTTTGACTTCAAATTAAAAGTATTATAATTTTTTTATAAATTTGAAAAAAAATTGAAAAAAATTTATGACTAATTTTACTATATTATTTAATAATATTTTAATTAATTTAAATTAATTTGATAGTTAATTACTAGTATAAACTCTCAAACTGAGCAAAACTAAGATTATGGATGAGACAATGATAAGTTGTTCTTCAAGTTGATGGCGAGAAAGTTGGTTGCAGTCAATAAACAACGAAATCGAGGAGTTTTATGTAATTAGACAGGGTTTCATACATAAATCCTTGGAGTCTTCTCCTTTCCAGCATTCTATATAAATCCTTCCGATCGTCCCAGCCCATTCACCCCTCCCTTGCTTGCACCCAAAGTACTTCTCAACTCAATATTTTTCCGTTTCATCTTATTGTTCTTCCCTACAAGCAACTCTGATTTTCCTTCTCACTCCAGCTGCTTGTTTCTTCTATGAAGCTCTCTTGGATCCTCTCCTTTGCTTCAAGCTCATTAGAGCATAGCAATGGAAAAGGCCTCGGCAGCGGCGGCGGCGGAGGTGTTCGTGTTTTTGGTTGGTTTTACTGTTGTAGAAAGCATTCATTTTGATGAGAAGGATCTCGCGTCGAAGGAGAGCCTGTGGGATCTATACGAGCGGTGGCGGAGCACCGAGGGTCTACAAATCTGTGATCGTTATGTTGTTGTCAACGCCCTTATCGTTAATGGTATGACCAATGCTGAGACTATGCTCAGGCACCGAGGGTCTCACGTCCTCAATGCCAACTGCATTGCTGGATCCATCACCTCCCCATGTAGCCCGCTCGTCTCTACCTGCACCCGAACCATTACTGGAGGCCGCTGCTCCCACGCCAAGAAGTCATTCTCTGCTGTCTTAACACTATCCCACTGCTTTTGCTCTAGCCAGTCCATCACTCGAGCCACCGGCCGAACTCGAGCTCACTGCCTCACCGCTCCAACAACCTTGTAGCTGCCTGCTTCTCTTTACACCCGAGGCCACCCTCGGTTCTGTGGCCTCCACTGCTCGCATTAATCATCTATGGGCTGGGAGCCCTGCTACTTGGCCATCACCATAACTCTTAGTAGCCCACGCGATCGTCGCCGCTGAGAAGCACCATAACCTTGGTCTTGCACTCACTGCAGCAGTGTCCAACTATTGCTACCTGCGCACAGTTGCCCCCGTGCGCATGGGACCTCTACCACCCACGATCACCGAGCTGCCGGCTGCCTGATCCTTGCCAAGCCGCACCATTGCCGCTCTCCGCCATCACGCCGCCTAACTCTGCCAGCTGCAGACACAGTTGTCACAGCCACTGTGCTGCTATGCGCACCTCTATCGTGTGCTCCGTTCCGTCTGACTCTGCCTCAAACTGGCTTTGGTGCTCTCCGGGTTCCAAGGCCGCTGATGCTGCTCTCTCCGCTCTCGTTCTAAAAATTTTTTTTTTAAAAAAAGTTATTGGACCTATCCTAGTCGAGCAGTACCCCCATGTCTGAGATCCTCATACTTCCGCAGACTATCAAACCCACCCCCCGTGGCCACGAAACCGGATCTGGCAGTTCAGGAGAAGAAGGTGGAGAGGAGAAACGAAGAAGATGGTGGAGAGAAGGCCACGGGTGAATGGGCAGATGGTGTCGGTAATCCTAAAATGTTTTAATAAGAACCGTATCCAGTTGAAAACGTTTCGTCTAATTTTTAAAACCTTGAAACGAGATAAGTCAAATTCGAGCCAAGCTAAAGTTACTCGCGAGTTAGAACACAAGGCGTTATTTCTTGTGAATTTTGAATTAAAACCGCATGAAGCTTAAACTGAAATTTTAAAAAAATTAACCGTTTGGGAATGTTCTCCACCGCTTACGGCCGTTCGGATCTCATTAGATCAAACTAAATTGAGCCAACCAGCTGAATCTTAATTTTTAGTCTGAGACAAAATGGCTTGGGCCCGAATTGTAGAAATTTGGTCCCAGTTTATGAGGCCATATCGTAAGCACGGGACTCATCGATTGAAAATTCCAAATCTGAAGAGAGCGGAAGGGAACGCTCCAAACTGAAAATCCAAATCATCAAAATACTAGGAAATATTATAATGAAGGCCTTCGTGGATGGATCCCATCTGAAAAAATAAGTCGCAATGAAGTTGGGGACGGGCCCTTATTTTGGAGGGGGGCCCTACACGGTGTGGGATCGCTTTGGCCGTGGCGAAGAGCCGGGGGCTGGGACAAAAACTGACAGGGTGTATTGATTGACCCAAATCTTTTGTGTTGGAGGGCTGTACGCGCGCAAGGCCGAATGATTGCCTTCCCATGAAAAGTTGCAATCTGACCAAAGGGGGCCTTTTTCTGATCCATTTCAATGCCCCCAATTTAATAGGCTTCTTGAATCTTCCTGGCCCTTCGACGGTGGAGGCTTTTCAGCCACGTGTCCTTCATAATTGGGGCTGTTAAACGGCCGGGCCTTCCTCCATGCCAAAGCCCGATTTGTTCGCTATTCAGCCCAGTACAATCCAGAGCAATGTAGTGGAAACGTCTAGGCCGAGTTTTTCGCCAGTCCTCCGAGATGTCTAAGCAGACAACCTTGGCATGCGTGCAATAAATCGCTCATATAAAATTTTATCGGTTAATTCTTGAGCTTTTTTTAGTTACAATTCTTTAAAAAATAATTAAATTATATATAATTCTCTTACTTTTTTTTATAATTATGTATAATTTTATTAAAAAATTTTTAGAGAAGTTTCATATCCCTCAGTTATAACCAAATAACTAAAATATTCTTATATAATTTTTGAAAACTTTAACTATAACTATAGCAATTTTAGTGGTTTAGAACAAAATTTAATCGAGTCTTTTTCAATATCATAACAACTTCAAATCTAATATATCTAATTAGAAAATAAAAAATTTTCAAAAATAGTAGTACAACAAAATGCTAAAATTTCAAGCAACAAACTAAATTCACATTGTTTGAAACTTCAGTCTTTTGTAGTGTTAGTGTTTCTGAAAATTTTTTATTTTTTAATTAGATATATCGAATTTAAAGTTTCAAATTTAAAATTATTGTGCTATTGAAAAATGGTAAATCATATTTTGTCCTAATCTTCTGAAATTGTTATATTTATAATCATGTCCTAATCTTCTGAAATTGTTATATTTATAATCAAACTTTTTAATAATTATATAAAGATATTTTGGTCATTTGATTATAACTGTTGAAGAATATACCACATATATTTTTCATAAAAAATAGCTCTCTTAACGTAGGGACTTCAGATCTCTTTGAAAATCAAATGATGAGTTATATGCAATGGTGCAAAGTGAAATCTTAGCTTCAATATGCAAATGCCATGCTATCATTGGGAGGTAAGAGGATTATAAAAAGACAAAACGGCAGTATTATGACCCCATGTGGATATAGTGTGTTCTCAGTAAGAGACATGCATGGTATTTTAACTTCTCATAATGATGCATTAGTTATCTTGGTGATTTTGGATGGTTACTTCACACAACGCATCATGATAGACACGGAAAGCTTTGTCAATATTTTATTTATTAGGGTTATGATCAAATGAAGATTGAAGAAAATTTAGAGCCCTATATGAAAATGCTAACCGAGTTCACAAAAAATTTAGTCACTTCATTCGATATGATTGACCTACTCTTGATAGTTGGGAAAAGTCTAAAAAATACCACGATCAAATCAAAATTTATGGCGGTTCAGACTCATTTAGCTTATAACGTATATTGGGATGTCCAGTTTTAAACCAACTAGAAGCAATAATCTCAACTTTTGATTTGGTTATGAGATTTTCTACTAAATATGGCACGGGTGAAGCTTGGGGAGACTAGAGCCTCGCAAAGAAATGCAAGTTAACCTATTGGTAGAAAAACCTTGGCAATAAGGAAAAGAGCTCGGTAGTCTCAGAAATCAAGAAATCTGTAGAAGGTTCGAAGAAGGCACATGCCAAATATGTTAAATAACTCATCCATTGATGAGAACTCAGGAAGGACCATGAAGCTTGCAGCAAATCTCATAAAGTCTCTTCGCACCGAACTTAGGAAGCTCTTACAAAAAAATCAAGACATCTTTGTATGGTCCCCCGAGGACTTGCTGGCATAGATCCTTCCATCGCCCAACATGAACTTGCAGTGGCGAAGAGCTACAAACCAGTCAAATACAAGAAAAGACACTTTATCTTCGAGCACCAGAGGGCCATCACCGAAGAGGTAAATAAACTTCTTAATACATGTTTTATTAGAAAAGTCCACTACCTCAAATAGCTTGCTAATGTGGTGATGGTGAAAAGCCAAATGACAAGTGAAGAATGTGTGTGGACTTCACTGACTTTAATAAAGCATGCCCCAAAGATAACTACCCCTATCTAAAATAGACTAGCTCGTTGACTCTACCTCGAGGCACAAGCTTCTAAGCTTTCTAGATGCATTTTCAAGAAATGATGAATAAAGTTTTCGAACATCAACTAGGTAAAAATGTGGAAGCATATATTGATAATATACTTGTCAAGAGCATCAAAGATGAAGAAAGTTAATAAAAATAGGGACACAAAAAGAAAAGAAGAAAAATTCATTTGATTAATTAAAAAAATGATACATGACTTAAGTAAAGATATACTTTCACTTTATAATAAATTCACCATAGAATTAAAAAAAATATGAAAAAAATAAAGAAAGAAAAAGAGTGAAAAAAAACTTTGATATGTACTGTTGGCTTGCTCTCCTACACTGAACCATGTGGCATTCGACCCAAATCGTGGAAGGAAATGGGAGAAGTTTGAAGTGTTTCTAATAGTTTTTAGATTCAATAATAACTTTGTTAGATGGCATTGCTAGCAGCTTGTCAGGATTAACCTGAAGTATTTTTGATAGCTTTGAGTTTGGCAATAACTTTGTGATTTGAAGTATTTTTATTAGCTAATAAGACATCAACGATAACTTTGTTTGGGTTGGAATATTTCCATTAGCCAATAAGACATTGGCGATAATTTCATTTGGGTTGAAATATTTTTGTTTGTCAATAAGGCGTTGACGATAACTCCATTTGGGTTGGAGTGCTCCATTAGCCAATAAAGCGTTGACAATAATTCTTTTTACATTGAAGTATTTTTGTAGTTGATAATGCGTAGGTGATAACTTTGTTAAGGTTTTGAGCAGCATCACCAATAGCTTGTAAGATTGGATGTAGCTTGAAGATACGTCATCAACTGCTTTTGGGATCAATTAGCTTGAAGGGTACGCCATCAATTGCTTGTAGGGTTGATTAGCTTGAAAGGGGACATCATCAATTATTTGTGGGGTTGATTAACTTGAAGATTATATCACCATCTACTTCTAGGGCTAGCTAGCTTGAAGTGTAGCCAATGGTTTTGGGCGCAATGTTGGTTGACTTTATTTATTTGATAGCATCATCGACGACTTAGGATGTTGGGTATAGCTTTGAAGTGTGACCAACAATTTTGAGTGTATTGGTGATTAAATTCTTTGAATTGAAGCATTACCAACGACTTATGGAGTTGGATATAGTTTTGAAGTATGGCTAATATTTAGAGTGTATTCGCGATTATTTTCTTTGATTTTAATAGTGCCACCAACGGTTTATGGTGTTGGACATAGCTTGGAAGCATGACCGACAACTTGGAGTGTGTTGGCGATTAACTTCTTTGATTTTAATTATATCACCAACGGCTTATGCGATTGAATATAGCTTGAAAAATGCATCGTCAATGACTTATGGGTTAACTAGCTTTAAAGTATGGTCAATGACTTTAAATATTTTTGCAATTAGTTTTTTTAGTTTGATAGTGTCGTCAAAAGCTTATGGAGTTAGATATAACTTGGAAGATGTATTGTCAATAGCTTTTAGGATTGATCAGCTTCGAAGTATGACCGACGATTTTGAGCCTATTGACAATTAACTTCTTTAATTTGATAGCATTACCAACAACTTATGGAGTTGAATATAGCTTTAAAATATTGTTACATACTTTTGTAGTGTAGCCAGTGAGACTCAGTTTGACCTTATTTGTTCTTATTCAAACTAATTTTGCTTCAGGTCAACATCACCCGTTGTTCATAATCTTGAAATATTATCAAGGTTTTAGCACACCCAGTAGGATTTAGTTTGACCCTATTTAATTCTGTAGGGACTACTATAGTTCGAGTTTGAGTTTGGTTTCATTTAGCTTAAGTTAACTTCGACCTTGTGTTGGATCCTTGACAAGTCCAGGTCTACATCTTGATGGACTTTAGTTCAAGTTCAAGGACTAATATAGTTCAAATTTGAGTTTGGTTTCATTTAACTTAAATTAAGTTCGACCTTGTGTTGGGTCCTTGACGAGTCCAAGTCTACATCTTGATGGACTTTAGTTCAAGTTCAAGTCGATTTAGTTTAATTTGGTTTCAGTTCAAGTTCAACCTAGTTTGGTTTTAGTTTGACTTTAAGTTTATCCTCTTAATCTAGACTCAATTTAACCTAATTGGGGTTTAACCTAAACTTAATTCAATATTGATTGGATTTGATTTGAACTTAACTTGATTTCAAGTCAATCCATGATTAGAGTTGAGTCTAAGTTTATATTAACCCAATTTGGATTTTAGTCCATTTATTTAAGTTCATTTGAGTCAGTTTAGCCTTTATCCATTTGTTTTAATTAAATTACTTCTATTAATTAATTTGATTTGAGGGTCTTTGGTTGTTTATAATAATTTTAGATGGACCCGTATCTCGACTTTAAATGCGCAAATCCAAAACTTGGCTTAGTTTGCGAGCTCGAAAACTGGCCTAGTGCTAGTCCAAGGGCTAATTGGTTGTGAGTTTAAAGACTAGTTCAGACACAAGCCCAAAGACTAGCTAAGATGTGATCTCGATGGCTGGCTAAGACACGGGCTCAAAAGCTAGCTAAGTGCGAGCCAGCAAGCTAGTTGAGTGCAAGCCCAAAAGTTGACTTAGATGTGAGCCCGAAGGTTAGCTGAGTGCGAGTTCGAAGGTTGGCTAAGATGCGAGCTTGAAAGCTAACTGAGTGCGAGCCTGAAGACTGGTTATGTGCGAACTCGAAGACTTACTTAGATGAGAGCCCGAAAACTAGTTGAGTGTGAGTCCGAAGGTTGGATTGGATGCGAGCTCAAAAGACGGCTGAGTGCAAACCTGAAGACTGGCTTGGATGCGAACCCAAAGGCTTGTTAAGCGCAACTTCAAAGGTTGGCTAAAATGCGAGCCCGAAAACTAGTTGATCTCGAGCCTAACGGCTGGCTAAATGCGAGCTTGATGACTGGTTAAAATGCGACCTAAATCTTAACTGAGTGTGAGTCCAAAGACTGACTGAGTGCGAGTCCGAAGTTTGATTAAGTGCGAGCCCAAAAGCTGACTTGTGGTGATATAGTCGTCTTTTACAGGCCGCGAGTGGCTGCAGTGAGATCATGGGATCCGCTATCTTTATTGCTGTATTCGAGGGGTTACGGGTGGCCGCAGTGAAATCATGGATTCACTGTCTTTATTGTCGAGGATCATGTATGGCCGTGGTGTTGTCTAGAGTTCACCGTCATGTCTAGTATTACGAATAGTCACGATGTCGAAAACTCTTTTTTTTTTTTTATTTTGTCAAAATTTCCTTTTTTACAACAATCTTTTTTTTTTATTTCTCTTATATTTCTTTTTTATTTTGTACAGTAATTTTTACAACTTTATATTTTTTTTAGGGATAATTACCTATAGCCCCCTGTAATTAGCCTTAATTACCTACAACCCCCGTAATTTCCAGAATTATCCACACCCCCTCTTTTCTCAAAATATTTACCTACACCCCTTTGATTGTTATTTAATCAAACTTTTCCCAAAAAAATTCGATTTTATTCTCGATTATTTTTACAATTAAACACCTAAAAACTTATTTTTTATTATTTAACACCCCGAAATTTGATTTTTTACAAATAACACCTAGAAATTATTTCGATTTATAGAAAAGTACATGAAATTTGAATTTTTACAAATAACACTCCGAAATTATTTTAATTTATAAAAAAAAAATTCGAAATTATTATGACAACAGTGAAGATGGCGACCACGCCTCCCCGGTGGCCGGGGCAGGAGCGAAGGCCGCCAACTCCCCTGCAATTGACAGCCTCATCTTTATTTTTTATATATTTTTTAACTTTTACCCCACTCCTCCCACAGCGGCTTCAACAGCCTTTGTTTTTTTTTTTTTTTTCAACTTTTCTCCTCCTTTTTTCCCAAACTTCTTCCTTCTGGTTCTCTTTTCTCTCCTCTACCGATCTCCTCTCATGGCTAATCTCTTCATCCTTCATCCTCCTCTCCACCACAACTTTTTCTTCTTCATCTCCTACGCAGCCATGGCCCTCCCCTCATCTTGGCTTCTTCCTCATGACTGGATCCCATCAAGGATAGCCGGACCGAGCTTTCTCCTTTCCCCTTCGTCTTCTTCTCTTCGCTCACGCCTACAACCGGCTGATCTCGGGCTCTCCTTCACCCACGGGTTTGAGCTGCCTCTCCTTTCCTTCTCACAGCCAGATCTAGCTAACTCCAAACCAAATCTGGCCTTACAGCAACTTGGGAGCAAGGATTTCGGCCAGGTGTTTCTGCGATGGAAGTTCTCAATGTCCGTGGTGGTGGTGAGCTGCCCTCCGGCAATGATGTCGTTGGCCATCCAAACATGGACAAGAACAGGGCAGGGCTTGGTGCGGGTAGCGTAGATGGTAGCAGTGTGGGCGGCGTGACCGCAACCGATGAGTCAGAGACCTTGCCTGCGACCACATTTCGCATATTGGCCTCCTTCGGGTATGCCTCCACTTCGAGTTCCACAGCACCTCAATCTTAGGGTTGTTCAGAGCCCTAACCCGCATGGTCATCGAAGCCCTGAAGGAATCCCGGCGGTGGGCGATGAACCCATGGGAGCCATACTTGGTGAGGAAGTTGGCCTCCTCCATGGCGGAATCCCCACCACTGATGACAGCGATGGGGTGGTCGTATGGCTGCTGGGTTATGCGGGGTACCTCACAAGAACAAAGGAAGGGAGGAGCAAAGGGAAACACACAAAAGAAGACAGGAAGAAGAACAAAAATATGTTTCAAAGCTCTTACCCGTCCGTCTCTCGAGCTTCATTCTTCTCCAATTGATAAGTTCCAATCTATGCCTTTTATCGCTGACCTCCCTCTTCCTCCTATGTTTTTAGCTTTTATACGATTTTCAGGGAGACTGGATCACGATTATGTTTATTCAAATTTTGAATTGTTAATAATTTGATCTTGCAAATTATTTTTTATTGCATGGAATTTGTCGTTTTAATTTATATGAATAAGAGACAAGATGGAGTTTGTTGTGATGTAGGAGATACGGAAGAGATTGATATAGAAGTGATTTGCGGCGTGGATTCTATGTTAATTTTTGGGGCTGGTGGGGGGGGGGGGAGGGGGGGGGGGTAGTGGGGTGGGTCGGGTGGCGCAGTTTCAAGGTGGGGGGGTCGGGGGAGTTTATCCGCTTTTTCGTTTTGCTCTTTGCCCTCGTCCTCTGCACTCTTCGTCCCCTTTTCTCTTCTACGCTGCGCCTGGACTGTTTCTTTTTTTTCCCCCTCCTGCCCTTTTATGGGGCGTTCTCTCATTTTTTACCCTTACTTAACAATTCTCTATTTTACCTTTTTAGGAGATGTTTATACAAAATGTTCCAAAAAATTATACACATGGTAATTGTATGATTAGGAGGGTTTTTTTTAATAAAAAACACATTTATAAACATATGTTTCAACTTTACACGAATTTTTTTTTTGTGCAAGACGAGATTTTAAAGCTCCGGCCGAAAATCAAACTGTTGTCGGCAATGGTTGCCCGATAGTTGTCCGCACATATCAGCTCGGAGGCAAGGTTGCCAAGTTATACGGAGCGTCAAGCGCTGAGCGTACTCAGCCGGTCAGTCGGTCAGATTTGTTGCAGTTTAGAATTTTCGACTGAGCACCATGGGCGCGGGGTGAGCGTAGCGCGCGGGGAGCTCGCAGGGCGAGCGCAGCGCGCGGGGAGCTCGCAGGGCGAGCGCAGCGCGTGGCGAGCTCGCGAGGAGCTTGCGCCGGCTTCATGCCCGAGCCCGCACCATCCCCGAATTGGCTCCCGCGCGCTCACCAGCCTACCACCGCTCCCTCACCCACCTCACGCCCTCGATGGTCTAGCCTTTGCTCCCACAAGCTGAGGCCGGCCTCTCGATTCCGACACTCTTGCCGGTCTCTATTAGATACTGTTCATGTGCATGAGATTATTCATGTAACTATTCATTATTTTAAAATTTTTTAAACATATTATAATTTTTTAATTTGAAGTTAAAAAATAATTAAAATAAAGTTAAATTTTAGCCAAAATATAATTAATAAATAAAAAAATATTTTGGCTGAAACTGAAATGTAAATGATTTTGATCGAAACACGTTAATTTTTTTTCACGTGCATGCATGCATGACCGTTCCATCGAAAGCAAAGCCAAAAAAAATCTATGTCGGTCACACCTCTATGTGAATCGCTGTCACGAGATCTCACAGAGCTAATTTTTCTGACTCATATATTTATAAATGTTCATCTGGATGATTCAGGTATTGAATTCATAATTTCACATTCAGATGTTTCAAACTCAACTGATGATGATTATGATGATGATGATGATTAGTTACATTATATTATAATTAATAAATTATGTATGTGTCAAGTGTATTTTAATAATAAGTTAAATTTGCTTATGTTAATTTTTAAATTATATTCATATTATTTCTCATATATTTTTTTATATGGTAATATATAAAAATAGTAGTTAACTATCAAAATTAATTTTAATTAATTAAAATAATATCTAATATTATGGTAAAATTAATTATAAATTCTTTCATATTTTTTAAATTTTTATAAAATAAAATTTAAAATTTTATCGTATTTTTAATTTGAAGTTAAAGTATAGTTGAAATATAGTCAAACTCTAGTCAACACATAATTAATAACTAAAAAAAATCTTTTGGCCAGAACCAAAACAGCCGAAACTGAAACCGAAATGACTGAAACATATCGGTTTCGCTAGGTGTCGAAACCGAAACCGAGATTTAAAACCTTGTTTTTTTGAATAAAATTTGGATTTGTTGGTAAAATAAAAATTCTTGAGGGACTTATTTATAAAAAATTAAAATTTTAGAAGCTTACTTACAAATAAAGAGTTTTTTAGGAATTTATTTATAAATACAAAATTTTGGAGGGGTTTATTCGTGAATAGAGACTTTTGAAGGGATTTATCCACAAATCTTGAATTTCATGGGGACCAAATTATAATTATCGATTTTTAAGGGATTTATTTATAAACCCTAAATTTTGTAAGACCGATTTGTAATTTTAGAATTTTATTAGATTTTTTGTAAAATTTTTATTCTAGGGATCTATTTATAAGAAAAATCCGGCAGAGGACCGTTTATGAGGATTTATTTAATATATGGGCTTATTTACAAAATTCTTATATTTTACTATCTTGGCCTAGATTTTAGATGAATTTTGTGTCCAATTATAGTCCAAAAATCTAGTCTAATTTGCCCATTTGGATTAGGCCTGACTTGAGACTGAATTTTTCAATGACTTAAGTCCAAATTGAACTTGATTTTGATCAAAGTCTGACATGATTTAAATTTAACTCAAACCCACATTTAAGCCATAATTTAATGACATACAAGTCTCAATTTTAATCATATTTTAATCAAATTTGATTGTGATAAAAATCATCTCAAATAACATCCATGCGTGATATTTTCATATTGAGGGTTATTTTCAGTCCTACAATTAGGGTTTCACATTCAGCTTCATTATTTGTACACGATTTTAAGAGGAAATACGAGTATCATAAAATACCATTATTCGGAGTGATATAAATGAGTCCAATACCTACTTTGATTTACGAAAATTTTAGTATAATCTTTGGTTTGATAGATAATGTTCCATCAAAGTATAGCTTTCAGTAACGTTTCTCTTCTTCGACCAAAAGAATTTTTCCGTCGGGGAGTTTGCAACTTAGAGGAAAATCATCCAATACTAGATGAGCTGCATGAAAATTGGCAAAAACTTGCCCCTTGACCATCTTTTAGAGAGTGAACTTAATATTGTATTTCATGAGAATTAATACCCACTTTGCTAATCTTCCAATGAGTACGGGCCTAGTCGTTAGATACTTTATGGGATTAATTTTTGATATTAAAACGACTTGATGAGAAACCAAATAATGTCTTAGCTTCTTAATCACAAATATGAGCACCAGGCGATACTTTTCAATGGAAGAGTAGTTGCTTTATACCCATACCAGTATTTTACTCAGATATTAGAGTAAATTTTCTTTATCCTCTTCATTATTCTAGAGAAGAAGTACTTCTAGGAATCCTTCCATTGCTGTCGTGT